>CM076570.1:1054862556-1055142331 GCA_034641835.2 Pinus albicaulis | reverse complement strand
TACAATTCTGGAAGAATCGGATTGTGAAAAATTTTCTATTTGAGAAACAAAAGTATTTACAGAAAAAGGTGATTAGGGTGGTTCGAAGTTTCCAAGAAATGATTCAGCAGAATAACCTCCAAGAATATTGTTGTTGAATGCCACAGGTTCATTAGGTTGTTCAAATTCAGTGACAGTGTGGGTCATATGTTTTTCTTGTTCAATTTTGATTTGATTTGGTTTCCCTTTGTAGGGAAGCCACATATGTGAATAATCAGTCGAGATATAACCATTAAGTTTCGCAGACCAGTCCCTGCTTAAAATTAATCCATAGAATTCAGGAATATCAACAATCAAAATATCAATTCTTTGGACAATTCTGGGATCGGAAGCTAATATGATAGTTACTGAATTGATTTCTCCTACAACTCGAACTTTAGAGTGATCCAATTGAACAATATGAACTGCCGATTTCTGTGGTTCGATATTCAATTTAGCACAAACAGAAGTAGGCATTATGTTGGAGGAAGCTCCAGAATCAATCAAACAATTATGCAGATTCTTATTGTACATTTCATAAGTCAGAAGAAAAGGAGGAGTTTGAGAATTTGACTTTTCTCCAATGAGCACGGTATCAGTAGCATCTACCTTATCTGGTGGCTTACCAGCTCCCCTAGCTGCTTTTGCAACTACACCACTTGGTAAAGGAGCAATTGGTGTAGCGTTTAATTCTTTCAATAGCAAATTCTGCTGGTGTTTTAATTTGCTGAGTTCATGTAAGGAAATGTTGGCTTTAATCTTTTTCATGTCTTCAACAATGTTATACTCCATAGGATCTGATACTACTAAAGTCTTTGTTGTCGATGTGGGAGGATTAGAAGAAGATGGCTGATTTTGAGTAGGTAATGGAGAAGCTTTCTTTGCAGGGGATTTGTCTTTGGTACTTGGAGTTGTGATTTTCTTTTAGGAGCTGTTTGTATAGGCTCTGCTGTAGATTTAGTCCTAGTACTTACAGGCATAGCTTCTTGTTCTACCTCACTATCAGAATTAGGGAGAATAAAATCCCACATTCCATGTAATTCAACTATTTCTTCATTCTCATCTTCCTCATTTGATACTAAAGATGTATCTTCTTCTTCTTCTTCTTCCTCTGATTCTGCATTAGAGATTGCATTAGGAGGTTTAGATTCAACTTGGTTTCTTCTGAAATTTCGGAATGGATTTTTAGTAGAAGTTTCAGCTACTTGTTTTTTAATTTCAACCATTTCATTTGACATGGTTTTAAGAACTTTTTGTAAACCCTCCATGTCATATGGATCTTTGGCCTTTTTCTTTGAATCATCTTTGAAGCTGACTTTCTTTGATTTCCTTTCCTCAATAGAATTTTTCTTTTCTAGAGAAATAATTCATTTTTCTACTGCAATAGCCTCTTTCATATTCTCGGCTAATGTAGGTTTTGCAGCTCTATCTACAAAAATTGCTATGTTTGATGGTAAGGCAGTTATATACCATTCACTTCTGACTTGTTCACTAGGCTGTGAATATGTGTGGATTTTGTTCAAGAGTTTGTTGAATCTAGCGTTGAAATCTTTAATGGGCTCTTTGGGTTCTATCTTCAAATTTGAGAGGTCATTGAGTAAAGTAGCTATTGATCGGTCATCTCCAAATTTGGTTAAAAAATGATCTGCAAAAATGGCCCAACTTGTTATGGATCCCGAAGGTAAAGAAAAGTACCATGATCCTGCTGCTCCTTGAAGAGTATAAGGGAATAGTCTGACTACAACATCTTCATGTGTGACTCCATTCAAATTAATAGCCAGCATAAAGTTATTGATATGTTCTTCAGCTTGAATGTTAAGATCTGGGCTAAACTTTGGAAGCCATTTTCCAGGATTGTCTAGTAAATCATGTAAAGGTGCAGCCATGTTGACTGCTCCTGGAGTAGACCATGGTCTCTGTGCCATTGTTGGAACAACTATTGGAGGAGTAGTAGAGACAACTGTTGAAGGGGTAATAGAAACTGTTGGTGTTGGAACAGAAATTGTTGGAATGTGTGATGTTGAGATTAATGATGATTGAGGGGAAGATGATTGAGCAGATGATGATTGAGGAGATGATGTGGAAACAACTGCACTTTGTTGAGTTGTGGTTTCGGAAACAGGTGATTGAATATGAGATGATGAACTTGTATCACTTTCTGATTCCGATTGAATTCTTTTTGTCTTGCCCTTACTAGGTAAAGGAAATTCTTTCGGAGGAATACCAAGTTTTTCACTTTGCAACCTAGTAAGAGGTTTTGAAGGAACAAATTTTGAGCTTACACTACCTTCAAATATTTCGGACTCTTCAAGAGATAATGAGAATCCTTTCAATTTATGGATTAAATCTTGTACTTCAAGAGACTCAGGAGATTGCTTGTCTAGATTTTTTGAGATTTTGGTAGTGGGTGTATGAATATTCTTCGCAATTTCTTCTCTAGGATTTTGAATTTCAGAAGAAATTGAAGAAGTTAATGAGGGTGCTTTTCTCTCAGAATGGCCTGTAGATAAATATTTACTTGCCATTCATAGCTCAGGCCCTCCTTCTAGCGCCAAAAATGTTGAAGCCTAGAAAATCTCTGCTTCAAACATTGGGGAAAACCACCCGGTCAGGACCTTAGGACAACTCCTTTTCCGTTTGGTATGGTGGCTCCGACTGGATTTAAAGGACCAGTTTCCTTATATCTAAATGGGTTGGTGAGGGGTTGATTTGGATGAGTGGAAATGGGACTAAATTGACTGAAATAAAACTATCTAATTAAACTAAATGCTGATAAAGAAATTCTAACACTAACCCGGGTAATTATAAGTGAATACAACTTAAGATTGTTCCAATTTAACAATAATCATGAAAATGTATTATTATTTAAATTGAAATGTGAAGAAACGAATAAAGATAACTCTGTTTAAGAAATTAAACAGAGTTATATTAGCATATTGCATTCATCATTGTATACCATCTATATATGCTTATGAAAGATAACATTTCAATTATACTCAGAAATGATATATAAAAAGAAACGTTATGAGAACCAAATATATAAATGATAGCAAATTTTAAAGCGAATATCATATGACAAAGGAAATCAACAGTGAACAGATAGAAATACCTCATTCATCTTGAAGACTTTCAAATGAAATCTGATACTCTAATCCAGTAACTCTGACGTAAAATCAAATCCAAAGGTACAGAAATGCAACACTTCAAAGATAATTTCAGCACAAAATCACCAGATGTGATCCTTTATAAAATATAAGAGGCAATGGAGTACAAAAATGTAATCTCCAAGTCCAAAAATATTACAACTCCGGATCCCTTCTCTAAATGCATGAGAGGGATTTAAATAAGAAATTACATAAAAACATAATCCTACTACTACTGCTACAATCTATCAAATTAAAAATAGAAATACTATCTTAAATGAAACTGATTCATTGCTTTTCTTTCTCGCTTGATGTAGCCAAGTTGCAAATTTTCAGCATATCTTGGAGCCTCGGTGGATGAATCATCTCGGAATGCAGCTGTCCAGCGTAGGTGGCATCGGAAAATTCTGGAATTAAACAATCGACAACATTTGAAAGGAATTTAATAGCCATTTGTTGATTGTTTGGCTTAATTAAATAAGTCCACATATTTTCCCAAGATATTGCTTGAATTTTGTTGATTTGTTGACTTTTATTCATCATTTCTTCTTTCCATCTGTTTTCGGTTTCTTTCACTTTAGGAAAACTGCCAGGAACACAATCTGAAATGAGATTAATTGAATACAGGCTGTCATTGATAAATTGCGTTATATTACTCATCATGCTCCTAGCTCTTGATATTGCTCTCTCGGCTTTCATTATCTGATGTTCTCATTCTGTAAACAAGATTTCTTTATGTCTTTCTTCTATCCTAGGAAGATTAGCTTCTCTTCCTTTTTCTGTATCTTGCCAAGTAAGAAATTCAGAAATATTTTCATCAGCATCATCAATTTCTTTCCTGAGAGTAATAATGTTCTGAATCAAGGATGATGTAATATCACAAAATGGTTCTGCCTGTGATAATTTTGTACAAAATTCATTTAATTGCTGAGACATAAGTTTATTAACTTCAAGAGCTTCCGATTTGAATTCACTTAATTTAGGGAAATCTTTGAACCTCTCTAAAGCTGCTTGAAATTCTTTTTCCTGTACGATCTTTGCATTCTTCTCACTTTGCAATAAATCTTGTAACTTGGAAATTTCTTGATTCAATTGTTGTTGTTTGCCTAAAACTTGCTCATCAACTTTCTTCTTTTCTGTAGTAAGTTGTTCTTCTAACTCTTTAGATTTGAGTTCTTGATCCTGTAATCGTTGTTCCAATTGAGCAATCTTTTGCTGACTTTCATTGGCTTGTTCTTCAAGAAAAGCTATATGGAGATCTTTTTGTGTCATCAACTGAGAGACTTCTGCAGCTTTATCTATTGTTGCAGCACTATATGCTCCTGCATATTGAGACAAATTAGTGAGATCCTCAGATGGATTCACTTCAGTATTCTTGTAGACAATATTCATGAACTCCTCCTATGGAGTGGAAAACATGTCCTGATCTATCTTCCTTCTTTTTCTCTATTTTCTAACAACAACCTTATGTTTAGGGCTATAAAATACATCCAAAGGAGGGATCTCCTCAATCTTCAATACAATCTGCCCTGTAGGATGTTCAGGAATGATTTCGACATCCTGCTCTACTTGCTCTTTATCTTTATCCTGCAGTCCTAATTGCTGAGCAAATTGATCATATTGTTTCAACAATTGAGAAGAAACATTAAGATCAACAGAGTCTATAATTTTCTCAGTATTTTCTTTTCCTTCCAATTGTGTATCTGTTTTCTCTGTATTTGTTCCCTGCTCAATGGTTTTGCTATCTGATCCTCCTTTTTGATTATGCACATTAGTATCAGTACTTGTGCATTTTTCTTTTGTTTGAGCTGTGGACTGCTGATCAGTATTTACATTGGATTTTCCATCAGTATTCCCTTTCTGAACATCAAGTTTTCCATCAGTGCTCACCTTTTCAGTATGTACAGTGGGTTGGTTAATAGCCGATTGTGTAATGACTTTACCGGCAGATGTTTCTCCTGGTGTTTTGCCAGATGTACCCTCTGTTTCTGACCCTTGTATAGGAATTCTCATTTGGTCTAGAGGAACTTTCAACAATCTTTGACTTCTAAATAACAAAAAATTATTCATTTCTTCCTTCTGGAATTTAGACTTGGCCAAATCATAAACTTGAGGAAAATCATTCAACGAAACAAACAAATCATCAAACTCATCTGGTTCATGCTCAAATCGAGCAATCGAAACTGAAGCAGTAACATTAAAAGCTATCTTTTGTGGATCATACTGTCTCCCCGGAATGGTCGCAAATTTAAAACCCTTTATTTTGGTGACTTCCTTTTCTGCATGTTTGAAGTCATTCAAAGTAAAATGACCACAATTGAATGGGAATGGAGGCCACATTCTTTTCTTACTATTATTTAGAGCTCTAGATATTCCTTCAACTGTTAATTGATAGGAGATTTCCTGGGCGAGAAGTTTGTCTGGAACAAAAAGAGGGAGAACATGGGGTTCTACAATACTCCCAAAAATCCTGATGTATGTGAACTTTTCTTCTCCAAACCAATCTCCTATTGAGGATAAGTCAGCTTTAGCTTTGTCTGAGAATCTAGGAGGGAAGTGATTGAAAATGGTTTGAAAGACAGGGATAAGGAAACCATGACATATTCTATACACATTATCTTGGAAATGAACTTTCCAAAGAAGTTTATGATATATATGAATCGGGGTAGGATCTTTGGGAGTCCATTTCCATCCTAACAAGGGAAACTCGGAATTAAAACAAAGAGCGTCTAGAATATAAGCACAAAAGAAAAAAGGAGTGGAATTTCCAGCGGTTTTATCTTGTCTGTACTCGAGTATTCTATTAGCTATTCTATCAGAAAGAATAACAGCCCAGTCCATAATGTCGGAATTGACAGCAGCTAAGATTAATGGGACCATTTGTATAGAAAACCTAGCGGAATTATCATTACCAAATAATCTACACATCATGGCAGCGGCATAGCAATACGGAGGTAAGAGGGAATCTACAGAATACATACCGGATGCTTCATTTCTGTGCTTCTCAGGATTTTTCCTCCAATATTTGATAAGATCGGATTGAACTTTATTATTATCAGCAAACTCTTTGATAAATTCTTTGTTATACACCTTCTGCGGATCAGGAAGATGATACATTGCCTTAATGTCTTCTGCTTTAAACGACCCAAAAGACACTCCAGAAGCTGAAACAAACGTTCTGTCCTTTATTTTCACACTATCGATGACCCATCGAATCACATGATAATAAGGCATGATGCTTGCTCTGGCTGCAATTCGATGTAGAAATGAATTTGCAAGTGATTTTTCAGTAATCTCAGAGTCGGAATCTGAGCTATCTTCATCTGGAACTGATGCCTTTTCCACTGTGACTTTGGGGTTTTCTTTCTCCAATAGATTATAAACTCCTTCCCATGTCATTCTTCCGAGCCCTTGGCATGATGTATCTGTAACTAATCTCAGTTTTGTTGGCTTTTCTTTTGAGACTGTAGGAGTCTCAACAAACTTAACGGGAACAACAGTCTTGGTTCTCCTCGCTCTCTTCGACATTTCTGTGTTTGATACTATTTCCCTTTGTCTGTGAACGAAAGGGTTCAGCGTTCCTTGATTCTGCAAGACAATAAACTTTCAGTCGTGACAAACAAGCAACTTGAAATGAACGATTATGAACTCATGATTCATTATTTATTGGTTTCGTATAGCGCGTAAATGTTCTTTTTGGGTCACACTCATGTATTTAAAACCGAATCATCAACCAATATTCATTTGATTTGCTATTGAATACCAACGTACAATTGGAGATTTGACGCTTGTGAAATATTATAATATTTACCTATCTTGAATTCTTCGAATGTAATAAATGTTATGTATTAATCGCATCGAAAGTTTTCAAATGGTGCATAAATATCATAATACAGATTTCTTCGATTGGCCGATTGCGATTGCAAACTTTTCCGATTTCCGATTAGATGGTTTTAGATCGCAATCGGAGAGATTCAATCGAAAAGAATTGTTAATGGCTTTCTCCGATTTCCGATGGTGGGGTCTACCATATAAAAGTTTTTCTCATTTAAACGAACAAATGTTTGTTTTCCTTTTGAAAAGTGTTTTTTATAATAACGCGCGTCGCATCGGAGAATTTGAAATTGACCGCAAAGAACTTATTAAAAAGTGTTCCAATCATGCGATTGCGATTGGTCGCATCGCATCGGAGGTATGTAAATAGATAACTTAAACCCTTTGCGATTGAAGTTTTGCGATCGAACTAATCGCATCGGAGGATTTGGGTTTCTATGTTAAATTTTCCTCTAAGGGTTTTCTCCGATCTCCGATTGCGATTATTATTCATTGGACTTTTACACTTGACTTGTTTTTTATGATAAGGTCTTTTATATTTGATCGGATCGGCAGTTTTGAATGTTGTATTTGGTTTTTATACAAACAAAGATGAGCTTTTTCAAAACAATGAATCTTTATTTCTAATTCTTTTATTTCTATAAAAAGCAAAAAAGGGACCCTATTTCTAAATGAATTTTATTCTAAAATTAAGAAAAAGGGAGGGTTGTTGTATAGTACAACACGTCCTCGATACAGTTGAAGATGGCGTTGAAGAAGCCCTTTGGTCCCAACTAAAGGATAACATGCCCTTTTGGTTTCCATTTCGAAGCAATCTAGCCCTAGAGAGCTTTCTCTGTAGGCCAAAATCCTATAAATTTGCCAATAAGTGCATGATCTTTCATGTACTGTATCTATGCATTGATGTGACGACTTGGAAGGTCAATTTTTGGGCTTTCGGCAGTGATCGGAAAGAAAGATGTAGAGGAGGCTTTCTTTTGCTCCGTAGTTGCTTGGTGATCCTCTGGTTTGTCGTTTTGCGCAGGATTTGGTTCAGCCTGCGTCCCTGCGGAGTCAGAGGACGGGATCTGAGCTTGTGAAGCCGTATTGGTGGTGTCAGAGTTTCCAGGAGGGGGAGGTGTACTCTCCCCTCCCATTGGGGCAACCATTAACGGAGAGCAGGATCAAAAGGTGTGGAGGCGCTGTGAGGAACACATGAGGCCACCATGAGAGTGAAGGAGAGCCCTGATGGCTCCTGTTGTCGAGTTGCATAAACCTTAGGATTCCATGGGGGAGGCTTCAACTGAACCAATAGCCTTTCTTTCTTCTTCTTTTTTAATTAATTTTTTTAGTGTATATATATAATAATAATAAAATATGTACAATAAAAATTAATAGTAATTATTTATTAAATTGATAAAGCATTTATTATATTTTTCACCAAATTTTAAGTTATATTAATGAAAATTTCATGCTTTTGAATGAGTAACAACTCACACGAGAGTAATTAATTCTTAAATTATAAATTGGATAAGCTTCATCTACACTCATAAATTTAAATAGAAAAATTCTATAGGTCTAGAACTTCCTCACAATGTTAATTTTGTATTCATCAATTTCAATATATATATATATATATATATATCTTGTTTTTCCATTGCATATATATATATATATATATATATATATATATATATATATATATATATTTATTTATTTATTTTTTCCATTTTCATTATATTATATATTAAAATTTCAATTTTAATTTAATTTTCTATTTCAACATTTATAAATAGTCAAATTTAAATTACAATTTTTTTCTTCTTTTAAAATATGAAGAAAATCCTATGACTTATGTTATTTATGGCTATAATTTTTAGAAGGTAATTCCATAAGATATTATCTTTAACCACAATTACACATTTTCATCTTAAAAAGGGAAATCCTAGCTTATTATATCTTCCCATGAAATATTTTATCATATATTTATTTCATCTTGATAAGAGAATAAATTGGAGATAAGTGAGGTAATAATCAATAGTGAATTTGTTTGAGTCACATCCCAATTAACTAATGAAATACCCTTTTCTTTAGTATATGTAACCCATCCCAAGAAATATGAGAAAAATAATTATTATTCTTTACTATTTTCCCATAATCTTTTCCCAAAAAAGCTATATAATATATATTTTTATTTATATCTTTCAATACACAAAAAAGATTATACGAATAAAAATTAGCAAGGATTACTTATATTGGAAGTCGACTCTAATAAAAGAAATGAATGGCATCTGTCGAACGTCCCTCGACTTCATCACAACCTTTCCTAAAGGAATGCGATAAATTCCCTTAATCGCCAAAAAATGTAGAGCCTCAACCGTCTGGCTCGTATCTTCCTTTAGGGCATGAGCAAGGTTCTTTAAAATCCGAGAGGTTAAACACTTTATGCAATGGCTCCTTTGAACTTTTCACTTTCAAGATGCTATAATATCCTTTTAATTTTGCGCATGCAGAGGTTCTTTGAAATCTGAGAGATTAGCAATCACATGTAACCTCTCCTTTAAACTTTATGCGCTTTCCAAAATGCTCCTTTCTCCCTTACCTCAAGATTGTCTCTTCATGTAAAAAAAAAACAGTTACTCTTCGGTAGTTTCACCATACCGAACCCTAAATACCTCATTTATAGCAAATCATGAGTTTATTTCATGTTAATAATTATGTATGCAATGTACGCTAGCTGGGGATATTACATATTCCCCCCTTAAAGAGAACATCATTCCCGGTGTTCTTCTCTCATTGGGACTTAATTTCTACTCATGATATAGCATTCTAAACAACCCAAAACTTCCCATTCAAAATGAGGAATTTTATTTCTAGGAAAATACTCATTAGCAAAAACAACAAAGTTTGATCAATAGACATAAGGATTTACAATTGAAAAATAAGAAACTTATGCTTTCCATCACCTATCAATTTTTCAATTTTATAGAAACAAAGCAAAATATCTACACTAACTTACCATTACTTTCCAATTACTCTTGGAATTCATGGTCACTTTTACACATGCGCTCCGATGGTTTAACTACCCAACAACATGCACCATGTAATCTATGATCAACAAATCCATGATAATATCGTTAGTCACAAAATTTTCAATGAAATGAAATACGTTTAGCTATCAACTATTTACGCAACGTCACGTGAATTTTTAATCACAGTACTTCTACAAGTACTTAGAGAGCACCAATACTCTAGTCATTAAGATTATAAATAATTGTACCACATGCAAACTATCTTTGCTCCTGCTAAAGACATCCATATAGTACTTCAAAAGTACTCAGAGAGTGCCTAGCTCTATAATCATACAAATGGTTAGTCAATGCACCAAGTGCATATTGTCCTAACCCCTGCTAAGACATTCAAAAGATTAGTAATACAATAAAATGAACTTATACTTTCTGTAATTCCTTTATGAGCGCTAGGCTCCTTTCCTCTCAATATCTACATAAGATATTTACACAATCATATAAATAATTCATTTAATACAACAAATAAATGATTAGTTAACTTGTTCTTCTATGAGCACCACAATGATAAAACAAATTCTCCTCCCAACCCATGGGAACTGGTTTTCCACAACCAAATCGGGTCATTTTCACATCCAGACAGTTATTTGACAAAAAAACCAGCTCGAGAATTCCACTAGAAAACCAGCTCGAGAATTCCAAAGACCACTCAAGGTCTAGTATAGGATTCCTCTTGGAAACATCATGCCTATTCCTCTGACAACGTCTCGTTTATGAGGAATTTTGGGCCACCTCCAACAAGTTCCAAAATCAATAGAGTTGCCTCAGGTTTTTCCTCTTCACCATCTTGGCCAACTCTTTTCCCTTACTGAGATCATCTATCTCTAGGGAGAGGAAATCTGGGTAGGCAAGTGCCATCAACCCCTCCGGGCAGGCAACCACCATCAACCCACGACCTTCTAGCCTTTCACAATTATTCACAACTGTTTGACATGTTAAATTTCTCTTTTAGCATTCTTTCCCAAATTATTTTACTTAATGAACCATATGCACTTTATACATAAGGCAAAAGAAATTTTATGTACATCATACATCATACTTGGCCCTCAACATGGATCCAATGATATCTAGATTAATAGGGAACATGACTAACATACATGTGTAATACATTATTATTTCCCGAATAACAAAATCATGCACATCATAACATTATACTTTAACAATTACCGTTGAAATTTTCACTGCAACATTTTACTTTCACAGGTTTTCTTGTTGCCATTAAGCTAACCATGCTTAATCTCATCAACTACACTAATCATAAATATGCATTGTTAAAAAAAAATTCACTTTCAAAATAATTTCAGTTTCATGCATACAATGTTGTCATGCATACGATTATATACAAATATTCATTAATGTGTATATATCAATAACGATTAGGGTAATAGTCCCATAGGTAACAGTCCAACATTTTCCAATTCCAATAGTGTACTGTTACCAACGGTCTGACACATGAAGTAACTACTTTTTCACAACTTGTAATAATCTTTAATCAAAACCAATTCATGCATATAGGTTTTATTAGTTAGTCATACAACACTAACTAATCAATCCCACTAATAAACTTAATGCATCCATGACACAACTTATTCAAAAATTAGTCATTCAACAACTAGTCATTATAGTCAAGTCTAACTACTTGACCCATTGTGTATCTTTAACATCTGAAAGGGTTCATTCAATTTCATTTTAAAACACTCTATCATCCTCTTCAAGGACTTTCCCCATATTTTGCATTCATGCATTAGTTTCACACACCATCACTATACACATTCATATTTTTCAAGTAGTGCACAGTAACTTTAGTTATGTTTATCAAATGTATGAGTAATATGTCATATACCCAAATGTTAATAGTCAACTCTCACTTTCACTAGTGAGTATCCAGGTTGTTCATAAGTACAACAAAGGTTTTATTATCTTTTATCCTCAACAGGATTCCAATGTTATGAAAACCGTTTTTGCAGCAGCATTTATTACTTTTTACTCTTCAATGTAATTATAAACATGAATCACACATCTTATGTCAAAACTAGACTACTGCATATATTAATCATTATGTATATTTCTAGAATCATACCTTAACTGATGTCCATTCGTAGCATACCTCAATTTATTTTCTCTTAAGAAATCCCAAAGGCGCCAGTGCTGCAACCTTTAGCTCTGATACCACTTGTAATATACATCGATAACTTCACATGGAAATGCAAGGAGTTAAATTTTTTTATACAAGTTACCCACGGGTAATTTATCCAAATCACTATTAAATATTCCTTAGTAATCATTAGATAGAATGTTCACCAGTTCATAGTGTAACCTTAGTATAAGAATAGTAAGTTGCTTAACTATTAACAATATCTATTGTTGTATATTAACATAAAATTGTATGATGTAAGCTTGCATTCATTTCATTATTCATGTAGTCACCACATACTTGACATTATGAACATCACAACAAGAAAGGAATCAACATCACCAATTTGACACAATAATCAATCACATCATTGAACACCAATATACCCTGGAAACCCCGTAGGGTGAAAACCAACGAACGTTCAATTTTATTATTAAACGCTCGTGAGGGTGTTCACCCCTCACTCAATGGCTTATAAGGGAGACCATCCCTTAACCATTGTTATAAATCTTACAAGGAAATATGCAAATATCTAGCTTAAAGCCATTACAATAAATATGATAGCATTTACCCACTAATCTTAATATCTTCATATCTTGGTGGCATGGATGTAACTACAATGGACCATCCCGCAACTCGCACTCATCTGCATGAACCATTAATCATTTACCTGCCACCATGTTAAGAAAAATATTTCCTTTGTACAAGTTAACATCATTTCCTTCTAATGTTGTCTTCAACGTACATTGATGTCAAGATTCATAAAGTACTAATCGACACATTCACCATCTATACTTTGCGATGCTTCTCCATGTACTCATGTAGAGTCATGACATGCAAGCATAATATTACGACATGTTTCCTTTAACAACACTGTGCATGTGCTAGTTATAAGCATGGAACCATCAAAGGATGTCTATAAAATATTAACTAATATTTCCTTCGCATAAGCACACATTCTTGCAAGGCAAATCACAACAACTGTTTAGACGTTTCTATAAAAGAAACTAATATATTAGTTACAATCTTCGTACATGCAAATTACATTAAGTTAATAAAAATAACTAACCCTTAATCTATTACTATTGGTGCATGAAAAGAAAGCTAACACAACAATGTTGTTTCCATGCATGAAAATGCATATAGTTTCCAAAAGAGTCTTCCTAAAGGAATGCTTAACAGAAAAAAGCATGCAACTCATGTTTTCTTTTCTGTAAAACTAATGCAATACAACATACAAATACATGTATTCTTTTTCAAATTTTATACTAACAATATTTTCCAATGTAGTCTAACACAACATGCTATCTTTTCCCACATACAAATACGTATATTCTTTCCAATGAAAGCTTATACAAATATGGCATGCATATGCATGATCTCATTCCAAAAGAAACTAACATAATAGTTATGATATCATAAAGTACTCACATATAATTCTTCCTAAAGAAACATTATAACTCAATATTTCTTCTATCCAAGCAAAGAACATAACTCTCTAACACAATGACTATTATTTATGCATGCAAGAGCTTATCACAATAGCTCTTCTTTAATGTATGTAACACAAATTCCCTTCTTGGAATTACACATCATTAACTATTCTTTTCATGTAAACATATACATAATTCTTTCTAAAAAATAAGTTAATATAACTTAGTTTCTTTATGTAGTTTCTCATGCTTCCCTTTCAAGAAATTATCATAGATAGCCATTTTTATGCACAAAACTAGGAAACCATACAAACCATAACAAGGTTAACTTAAAATTTTATACAGCTAAGTCAAGAACTAACCATGCAATCTTTTCAAGAGGTTACCCTTTTCAATAAAGTACCATAATTAACCCTTATTTTGTGCATAAGAGCTAGGAAGACCTTTTTAAAATAATAACAAAGTTAACCTTTTATATAGCAAACCATGCAATTAAGTCAAAATACCAAATATACAACACAATAATAACTTGTTCTTTTACATTGGACTCTGAAATGTGTTCTAGCTAAAGCTCTACAAAGCTTACAGGAAAGTGATGGTAACTCTGAAGTGGTTTCAATACTACATGAAATCAAAACAGATATCTGGGAAATAAGGGTGTCACAGTATCATGCCACTGCTCATATAGGTAGAATTGAAAGACAACTTCAACAGATGCAGCAGGTTGATATGTCGGGCTCTACAACAAAAGACCCAACACCAATTGATTCTTCAAATAATTAATTGACTCTAAGTTAATATGCTTTTTGCGGATAGCTTTTATTTTTCATGTTTTTTAATAGGCTTGGTAGTAAACAGTAAACAGGCCATAGCGGTGAGTAGACGAAAGTAACAATTGCAATTTTGGATGGCATTTAATGCTTTAAGGTGGCCAATAGACCTGGTTTCCTTCGGGCAGGTTGAGGCCACCAACTATGAATATGTTGCAACTTGCTCTAGCTTTTTTAGAAATAGAAATTGGTAAGGAACTACTAAATTAACAAAACAAAAAAAAAAACTTGTTCTTTTACCCACGAGAACATGTAACTTTTGCAGACTCTTGCAAAGGAATTAACATAATGAACTTATCTTTCACACACAAGATAAAGATATTCTTTCCAAAGAAAATCCTATGAATTATGTAGAAATTATATGCACTAAGCATGCATATGTTTTTGATTCACCTGATCTCACACTCTTTAACTTTATGCAAAATACCGAATCTATTCCACTTGTTAATCTTTTGCGGAAAAATTAATTGCACACACATGTGAAGCATAAACAAAAATTATCAATCGCACATAACACAGTTTTTAACCGGGAAAGCCTGAAGCTGAAAACCCCAACTATATATTATGTTACATGGAGATCATGTAACAATCTCATACAAAGCTTAGTACATCAAGCTCTTAGTACAATACAATCGTCACACACTAATCAGGCCTAATCTTGCAAATCCATGCACCGATCTTTGCCACCTGCAAGCCTGCCCCCACTGCGCAATCCAAGTTGATTACAAAGACCAATTCAATGTAATCCCACTCTCATTGACTGTGTTATTATCATTGGCAACTCCAATGTATATGTAGATGCAATCCATGCATCACTAGTAGTCACAACAGATAGTCCATCTTGCCCTTTCACCTATCTCTCCATTGGGTCTCCACTGAAATTGCTATGCACTGTAGTTAACTGTTGTATTGTTCAGTTGATTAATGAGTTATTATTTGTGAATTAATTAACTAATTAATTCACTCCACTCTCACTAGTGTATCATTCAGTTAGACTATATACAACTAGCTCAACTGAGTCTAACTGAGTTAAACTAAATACAACTCCATAACTACTTCTTCCAACTGTGTCATAACTCTGCCACTTGAGTTCTAACTGATTCCTCCATGCATTAGCTCCAGTAAACCCTTGGGAATTGCGTAATTCCCTCAGTCCACTGATGTGCCACATCTGTGCACTGAAACAAAGTGCTCCAAGAGAATAAGTTGTTGTTTATTGTCTGATTATTATTAAGAGCTAATAATAATCGACATGCATCTATTTTTAGATCAACGATCTATAAATAGACTTCGTCCAATCTTCTAAAAATAGAATTTCATCTATTTTTCACATTTTACCAACCATCTACAAACAACCTCCTACTACATATAGAATATGTTCACCATGTCTAAAAATAGACATACACCTAAAAATAGCCTGTGTGGGCCCCACCTAGTTTAGGTGATTATTTTCCAACTAGGATCAAGGATGATGTTTCAGGATGCCTCCTTCACTATTTCTTGTTGCAATCTTCAACACTCCCTCTCAACAAGAAAGGAACGTCTTTGCATACGACATGCAACTCCATGCATTCGCCCGCAACTCTCGCTCGCAACACTTCAAACCGAGCGTTCCAAACAACTCAATCGCTAATGCATCTACCATCAAAGTCTTCGACTTCGCTAGCTACTACA
The DNA here is from genome assembly GCA_034641835.2 of Pinus albicaulis. Lineage (NCBI taxonomy): Eukaryota > Viridiplantae > Streptophyta > Pinopsida > Pinales > Pinaceae > Pinus > Pinus albicaulis. The sequence continues at coordinate 1,055,126,200 of CM076570.1, read as the reverse complement.
CATGTCTTCAGAACCACTGCGTTGTTGAACTCCACACCCATGCACTCGCACTTCGTCGTCAATCCTCGAACCGCGTCCAAATATCCGATACATCGTCACTTTGATATGCCCGCACTGTCCAACTAATCATGCCATCACGTCATAAGCACCTCGAGCTGTGTTCAATTCATGAGATCCACACCATCTCAATGAATCCTGCCCAGAAATATCCTCTTGGGATTACTCATGCATGTCGCCCCACCTCTCACCTGGTGGTATAGCTGCATGCACTTCCTCTGCCCTTCTAGCATGAAATTTCTCTGCATGAGTGGTTTCTCCCACTCCATAATCCTCATCTTGTGGCTGCTCCACATCCCAAGGTTCACTCTTAACTGCATGCAAATCCTTCTCCCTCTCAAGCTTCAATTGCATGGCTTTCTCACACTTCCCAACAGTAGGAAGCTCCGTAGAAATCCCATCTACTTCAAATCTATAAAGATTCTTTTGCATCTCTAGTTGTGGCTGCTCCACAACCTTCTGAGACTGCTTCTCAAGCTGCATGTTGAGAGGCTCCCTCTCAACCACCAAGTCACTAACCTCTGCTTTGCTCCTCAAAGCTTTGCATGCATCTTGTACCTCAGTGCATGTAGATTCTTGGCTCGCGCACATTGCAATTGTCCCGCCGTCGCAAAATTTTCTAACAAAAGAGCTGATTTTAAATCGATAATATCTCCCTCATCTGAGCTCCAATTCGACCAATTTTTTTTTCAATTTGGGCATTTTTTTGCAAGGAATCCAAATATGCTATTTTTTTATGAAAATATTTCACCAAAAATTTCAGATATTCTTTGCAAACTCGCACGCCCAAAAAATCCTACTCTCATTCCATGTAGAAAATCTATAACACAGATCTGATACCATGTAGAAGTTATATGCACTAAGCATGCATATGTCCTTGATTCACCCGATCTCACACTATTTAAATTTATGCAAAATATTGAATCTATTCCACTTGTTAATCTTTTGCAGAAAAATTAATTGCACACACATGTGAAGCATAAACAAAAATGATCAATCGCACATAACACAGTTTTTAACCGAGAAAGCCTGAAGCTGAAAACCCCAAATATATATTATGTAACGTGGAGATCATGTAACAATCTCATACAAAGCTTAGTACATCAAGCTCTCAGTACAATACAATCGTCACACACTAATCAAGCCTAATCTTGCAAATCCATGCACCGATCTTTGCCACCTGCTAGCCTGCCTCCACTCCGCAATCCAAGTTGATTACAAAGACCAATTCAATGTAATCCCACTCTCATTGATTGTGTTATTATCATTTGCAACTCCGATGTATATGTAGATGCAATCCATGCATCACTAGTAGTCACAACGGATAGTCCATCTTGCCCTTTCACCTATCTCTCCACTAGGTCTCCACTAAAATTGCCATGCACTGTAGTTAACTGTTGTATTGTTCAGTTGATTATTGAGTTATTATTTGTGAATTAATTAACTAATTAATTCACTCCACTCTCACTAGTGTATCATTCAGTTAGACTAGATACAACTAGCTCAACTGAGTCTAACTGAGTTAAACTAAATACAACTCCATAACTACTTCTTCCAATTGTGTCATAACTCTGCCACTTGAGTTCTAACTGAGTCCTCCATGCATTAGCTCCAGTAAACCCTTGGAAATTGCGTAATTCCCTTAGTCCATTGATGTGCCACATCTGTTCACTAAAACAAAGTGCTCCAAGAGAATAAGTTGTTGTTTATTGTTTGATTATTATTAAGAGCTAATAATAATCGACATGCATCTATTTTTAGATCAGCGATCTATAAATAGACTTCGCCCAATCTTCTAAAAGTAGAATTTCATCTATTTTTCACATTTGACCAACCATCTACAAATAGCCTCCTGCTACATATAGAATATGCTTACCATGTCTAAAAATAGACATACACCTAAAAATAGCCTGTGTGGGCTCCACCTAGTTTAGGTGATTATTTTCCAACTAGGATCAAGGATGATGTTTCAGGATGCCTCTTTCACTGTTTCTTGTTGCAAACTTCAACAAATTATGTTATTTATGCCTATAATTTTTAGAAGGTAATTCCATAAAAACGGAAATCCCAACTTATTATATTTTCCCATGAAATATTTTCTCATATATTTATTTCATCTTGATATGAGAATAAATTGGAAATAAGTGAGGTAATAATCAATAGTGAATGTGTTTCAGTCACATCCCAATTAACTAATGAAATACCCTTTTCTTTAGTATATGTAACCCATTCCAAGAAATATGAGAAAAATAATTATTATTCTTTACTATTTTCCCATAATCTTTTCCCAGAAAAGCTCTATAATATATATTTTTATTTATATCTTTCAACACACAAAAAAAGATTATATGAATAAAAATTAGCAAGGATTTCTTATCTTGGCAGTCAACTCTTATAAAAGAAAATGAATGGCATCTGTTGAACATCCCTCGACTTCATCACAACCTTTCCTAAAGGAAGGCGATAAATGCCCTTAATTGCCAAAAATTGTAGGGCCTCAACCATTTGGCTCGTATCTTCCTTTTGGGCACGACCAAGGTTCTTTAAAATCCGAGAGGTTAAACACTTTATCCAATGGCTCCTTTGAACTTCGCACTTTCAAGATGCTGTAATATCCTTTTAATTCTGCGCATGTAGTGGTTCTTTAAAATCCGAGAGATTAGCAATCACATGTAACCGCTCCTTTAAACTTTATGTACTTTCCAAAATGCTCCTTTCTTCCTTGCCTCAAGATTGTCTCTTCATGTAAAAGAAAACAGTTACTCTTCGGTAGTTTCACCATACATAACCCTAACTACCTCATTTATAGCAAATCATGAGCTTATTTCATGTTAATAATTATGTATGCAATGTACGCTAGGTGGAGATATTACAATTTCATAATGTCATTTTCCTAAATTAACTTCATTATTTAATTTATTATAATTTTAATAAGTAGTGATATAATTTCCTTATACTTCAATTTTCTATATATTTAGTTAGACATGATTATGGACACTCTTATACCAAAAAAAATAAAAAAATCTCAAACTAATTTACCAAATTACCATTTATAATATATTTAAATTTATTCAATTTTTATAAATAAAAACAATTAATAATATATATATATATCAAATTACCATTTATAATATATTTAAATTTATTCAATTTTTATAAATAAAAACAATTAATAATAAAAAAATTATTCACTTTACATTTTTTATTTATAAAAATGATTTATTATATATATATATATATATATATATATATCAAAAATATATATATTTTATTTAATATTTGATTAATTATTTTATTATATTATATTGACAAACATATTTTAATAAATAATAAATAGTAAAAATATAATTAATTATAGTAAATAATATAAAAAAATAATATAATATGATATTAAATTAAATTAATTTTAATTAAATAATTAATTGATTTTAATTACTTCTTAATATATATTTTATGATATTTTTATTTATTTTTTAATATGGTGTATTTTATAGTTATATAAATAATTGTATACATAAAAATAAAAATAAATAAAATATATCATTTAAATAAAAGAACTATTATTTTTGGGAGTAGTTTTATATTTCAGGTGTAGAAATAAAATTGATTATAATAAATAATATAGAATAATGTTGTAATTAAATATAATACTATACTATAGTATATTTAATTAAAATAATTAGTTGATTTCAATTACATATATATAAAATAAATATGTCAAATTAAAAAAATAATAATAAAATTTGGATATAACAAAAATGAATAATGATTATTTGGCAAGGGGTGAAAGAAAGTAAAGAATTGGTTTGCATGTAACAATTCAAATCATGCATCTTTAATTAATTTACCCATTTTAAAAGTTATTGATATTTTCATGTTTTCCATGTTTTCTTTATGATTTTAGTCAATTTATGTGTTTTCTACTTCATTTGGAGTTTACCAATACTATGGCATGATGTCTTGTATAATGAAGTCTTGGTCAATAGACCCCTTTTGTCTGTATGACATTAGTATATGGACATTTGAGACAAAGACATTAACTTTTCCCATTAGTCTCGTTTCCAATCTAGCATACCATGGTCCATAGCAAAAGGATTTTGATATGAAATAAAAAAATTAATGATAGTTTATCAAGTTGGTGAAGCAAGTAATTAATATATTATTCACCAAAGTCTAAAAGTGATCAACTAGTAACAACTCAAAGAACAATGGTTATCAAGGTTCCCATAATATTAATTTTGTGTGTATGACTTCATCACGAAGCATATATATATATATATATATATGTTAAAATGAACAAATGAAATTGACAATACATATGTGTGTGTGTTGAAATGAACAAATGAAACTGTGATAAGTCTCGTACATTTGTCTTTTTTATGACTTTTATATTGGACATGTGAGTGGAAAGTCAAGTGGTACAAGTATTATGTTATGACAATGTAAATATTTATTTTGATTAATAAAAAGAAAAATTTGTTTGCATATTATCATTCTTTAAAATATATTAAAGGCTATCATGTGTAAGATTTAACTCCTAACTCCTAGGAAAATAGTTGGAATAAGTTATGCTCAAGAAGGGGGCAGGAACGAAAGAAGAAAATTCTTCAATTTTGCCAATTGTTGGTTGAATAGACCACCAAAGAAACACATGAATATAATAAATGTCATGAGGTGGAGGTTGTTTTAAAAATAGAAGACTACACGAGACAAAGGCAGTCAGATTAAAAGAAAAGGCTCGTGGGAGAGAGATTAGATAAAAAACCCAGAATTAGAAAGACGTTGCTACAAGTTAAGGAGGTGTGAACTAAAAAAGAATCACTGAGTTGTTTTCCTAGCATAGAGGAGTTGGAGCTTGAGGGGGAGCTACTGAAAAGCATAGTTCATGATTGGGAGGAACACAACCACCTTTAATATATTTCCAAGAAACTTTTAGATGAGTATATGAATATCTCGACAAATTTGTGTTAAATATGCTACTTTCGTAGCTTAGGGTTATGAATGGATAAATAGAATTTTATTATGGTTATAAGTGCTTTTGGGTATATTCATGAAAATGAATGAATGAATCTTACTAATGCCTTGTGAACATAATGTACATAAAAGTAAGTGTATTTTTTATTCTTCTGTTGTAGGAAAGTTGGTGGATACGACATAGAAGATTTAACAATATAGTTTTCCTACATGTGTAGATTAAGCATTCATCTTTTGGAGAAATTGGAGAAAAGAAACCCTAACCAAGAACCAACCCTGATATTCACTGTACATGTGAATATGAAAACTAAAACGAGAGAGTTTGACTAAAATATGGATTTAACCAGGCAGTAATGAAAATTGGAAATTTGCAAGTAATATGTTTAAACAATAACATTTTTATCATATTAAATTAAGTTTATATGCATACTACAATAAAAGAGAATTATTACAAGACAATAAGTATTTTTTATGCCCAGGTTACCATGTTGTGGGCCAAAGACAAGGAAAGGAATCTCATTGACTGGCCAAGAGACAAGTAGTCTTAGACAAGAGAATAACAGGGCCTAAATAAAAACCTTAGGTGGACACCCATTATAAGGGTCCACCATGCCTATGGCCTAACTCTATGATTTTTCAACTAAGAAATGACCACATTATTCTTATGAATATACATTCATAACTAAGCATAAGTTGAAATCTACATTTTAGAGTCTATAGGGAATACCTGGTACACATGCATGGAATAGAAAGGAAATAAAAATAACAATTTTGTAAACTAGTTTTGCTATTACAATACTATACGCAGTAACACAAAGAAATATTTATATAAATTTTCTTTCTTGAAAAAGATTAGAAAAATTACATCTTTGGGCCTGTAAGTTTAGTTGAAACCCATATCATATAGTATGAAAGATCTCAAATAACAAAAGGGGGAAAAATCCTTAATTAAAAACCAATGTTACATGGCTTTGTCTATGACGTCTGGCGTTCAACCCGATAATTTTAATAAAACCTTCAAGAGTTTATACAAAAAAAAATATTGGAAACCCTCGCCAATTAAAGACCTTTTCTTCACACCCTAATTGCAAACAAATTCTATGCAGTCGGCGGACAAGCTGAAGTCGAGGCATCAGAGAGAGAGAGAGAGAGAACCATTCTAGAAATAAATCAAGTTAGAGTTTTAATTAGGATTGAGTTCTAGAAAAATTACTTAAGGTGAAATACCAAAAGGGGGAAAAATCCTTGATTAAAAACTAATGTTACATGACTTTGTCTACGACGTCTGGCGTTCAACTCGATAATTTTAATAAAACCTTCAAGATTTTATATAAAAAAAACATGGGAAACCCTCGCCAACTAAAGGCCTTTTCTTCACACCCTAATTACAAACAAATTCTATGTAGTTGGCGGACAAGCTAAAGTCGAGGTATCAGAGAGAGAGAGAGAGAGAGAGAGAGAGAGAGAGCCATTCTAGAAATAAATCAAGTTAGGGTTTTAATTAGGATTGAGTTCTAGAAATATTACTTAAGGTGAAATACCATGAGAGGTGAGTAGCAACATCATAATTCTTGAAAAAGGGTAGACACTATGAGATAACCCTCAAAGGAATCTAGGTTTTGACCTACAATCATACCGTCAAGATAATCAAGTTATTAATTTTAATATGTGTAAACCTTTTCCAAAGAAACACAAAAATTTATATCAAGGAATAGGCATGAAATTAGAGTGTATAGGGTCGATGTGAGGACCTGGTGTGCAAACATTGTCTCGGTTGGTATGCAACATTCATTTTTGTTAAAATTCTAAGCTAGACAAATAAAAAATGTGGTGGTAAATTCTTCGAGTGCACGGTAAAAATCCTTGTCCTTCTACCAAACTAACCATAGGGTTGTAGAGCTCGACCCCCAACCCATTCAGGCACAAATGAATTCACTATGGTGGAGAGGAAGAGGGAGGTGGCTACCCTAACGATGAAGGATTAAGTCCCACTATCAATCAAACCAAATTAATCACCACCCTTGAACAAAACACATGGCTAGGGTTAGATCTGGCTTCGTGACCCCCCTCTTCCACGTAGTTGTATCACGTGAATAGGATTCCGACAACCTCCACGTATATACAATTAATATGTTATGACATTGTAAATATTTGTTTTGATTAATAAAAATAAAAATTGTTTGTGTAGAATCATTCTTGAAAATATATTAAAGGCTATCATGTGTGAGAATTGACTCCTAAAAGTTAGGAAAATAGTTGGAATCAGTTATGCCCAAGAAGGGGGCATGAAAAAAAGAAGAAATTTCCTCTATTTTTCCATACAGAGAGAATTGTTGGTTGTATAGACCACTAAAGAAAAAAATGTCAAGAGACAAATGTCATGAGGTGGAAGTTGTTTTAAAAAGAGAATATTGTAGGATCAAAAGCAATCAGATTAAAAGAAAAGACTAGTGGGAGAGAAATATTGGATAAAAAACCCGGAAATTAGCAGGACACTACTACGGGTTAAGGAGGTGTGAACTGATAATGAATCATTGAGTTATTTTCCTAGCAGAGAGGAGTTGGAGCTTGAGGAGGAGCTACTGAAAGGCATAGTTCACGATTGGGAGGAACGCGACAACCTTTAATCTATTTCCAAGAAACTTATATATGAGTATATGAATATCTGGAGAAGTTTGTGTTAAATATGACACTTTTTTGGTTCAGGGTTATGAATTAATAAATATAATTTTATTATGATTATAAGTGTTTATATTATATTCATGAAGAGTGTGAAAATTCCATAACTTGGAATCCTACTACAACAACTGATTATATTTCTTCTATTTGTTTAATTAATTGCATAAATTATTTATTGCTTGTTATGGTAAATATCAGAATCAATACGCTGTAGCCTTCAAAAAAATAAATACAACGTGGGAAAGATAGAAACACACACACAAATAACTCAGTTATTTTTGGACTAAGTCCTTGGAAAAACCCAATACGGGAAAACCGGTGCAGTAGCTAATGGTTTGTATATTATGCAGTAGTAAATTTTGAGTAAAAGTCTATGGTTGTCCAAACTGATGAACCATACAGAGAAATAAAATTGACAAAAAGTTAGTGAGAAAATTCACACTTTTCCACTGGAAATCTGACATTGATCCGGGCTCCGAATGAGTTGCTCTGCGTTTCCTCTGTGCAGTCACTGCATCAACCTACGCAGTACTATGTCACATAGCAAGGACCTACGTCACCTTCCCTATCTGATCAACTGTTGTCTGGAAACGTGACCCTCCTGGCCCTCTGGTCTCTCACTCTGGCTTCTGGCACTGAATCAAAGTTGTCTCCCAACAAAAACATAATCTCCTCCTGAAGCTTTGCGCTACCTCTACATGACCTTTGTGCTGCCTCTCTATGGCACTTGCTTCCTCTATGATTTGTGCTCACAAGATCTAGAAAAGCTTCCTCTGACCTTATTATCCCTGCCCCTCTCTCACTACAACAATCTCACTAAATCTCTCTCCAGCAACTCAGCGCTACTACTCAGGAAATTGATCTACCAGTGAATTTGATCTCTGCAAGTGTGTTCTCCAAGTGCCCATCGAGTATTTCTTATAATATCTTGTTGAGACTTCAATGACCACGATTAAAACATGATTGATGGATAAGATTAACTAAGACTCGATCCACGCATTTTTATAGAATATTCACACCTGCCTTAATTAATGCCTTTTAATTAATCATATTTCCTAAGTTTATACTAGGGAAATATTAAAAATTGATTAATTATTTTAATTAGCCATCTCTAAGTGGAATTTCCCCAAATGATTCATGGGTCTTGGAGAATACATGTGTCCTAGCCTCTCTACAAAATCTCAAGTCTAGAGCACATATGATGCTACAAAAATCTTTACTCCCTCTTAGCAAGGAATGTGCTCTAGTATTGCTTCCCTCTTGATAGCAATGCTCTGATTCTACACCATCTCCTGTTGTGTTACTAATGTCTGGCTATTGCTGCCCACCAAATAATTTACAACTCTAATTTTGCTTTGGATATGTGTTGTTGTTGATCCTGCATAATGCTGCCAACTACCGCAACTCTGTTATTGTTGCCACTGCATCATCTGCAACTGTCCCTCATCTACTGCTGCTACAACTGAGAGATTTCCATCATATTGAACCAACTATGTCCAGTTTGATGCATCTGTTACTTGAATCATGACTGTTTCTAGTCTCTGCACTGTCACTGAAGCCTCTCCGTTGCTGCTAACTCTGCATTGTTCCTACTACATTGCTTCCAACTCTGCTCTACATTGCTCAGCCCTAAATACTACTAGCTACTGCATCTATCACTCTAGCACTTGACTGCACCAACTGTCACTGGTCCATCCTACTATTGCTGCTATGGGCTCCCGTAAAATGGTATTGATCCAAGAGGTGGACTCCTCAAGTATCTTGACCATTTGTAGCTCTTTGGGGCTACAAAACCAAATCACACCACCTCACCCCTGAATTTATGTCAGTGATCATGGAAAAATATTCCTCCAGTATGGAGGACAACCTATCTATCTCAGTGGATGCATCCTATTGATCCTGCTTCTCCTCTTTGTCCCTCTTTCTGAGCAGACACTAGGTGTTGTAGTGACCAAGTTCACCACATCTGAAGCATTTCAACTTTGAAATGTCCTTCTTCCTTCTACGTTGCTGATTCAAATTTATGTAGGAACACAACAGAATACACATATAACCATAAATACAAAGATGCATCAGAAATCACACTTCATTTCATTAATATCAAAGAACTGAAATTTGCTGACAGATAGAATGGAAATAAACTAGCTAGGGCGCTGGTGGCTTATCTCTGAGAAGACATGTGGCGGCTACAGGCCTCTAAACTGTGTTAAAATGAGGCTCAATGGCCTATTTATTGATTATAAACAATAGAAAACCCTAAAAATCGAAAATCGTAACCCTAGGAGATGAAGCGCCAAAACTATGGGCCCCGTTTGGGTAAATTGGTGTTTCAACTTCCCAGGGACGTAACTTTGGCATACGATCTCCGTTTGACACACACCATACAATTTTTTTTGTGAGCAACATCAGTCCATGAACCCATGTTGCTCGTGGTTTTCCAAAAAAATGTTGTTTAGGGTCTCAAAACGGCTCCGGAAGTCCAGGACCCAAAAAACTGCTAAAAATAATAAGTTGTGCCGAAACTGAAAAAAGCTAAAAGAGACAATGGTGGGGCCTCAAATGGAATAGGTGGGTGGCCACCAATATCCACCTAGACCAGCTGCTCATATTTCCCCTTTGATGCAAGGGCTGCATTATCCTCCTCGTTTACTTCCTTCATCCCACTGTTGATGCTGCCACCTATGGTTCTCTTCACCAAGTCTCACATCATCTCCTCGTGTTGCAGATATTCCCACATTCTATCCCAATTTGGCAAGTTTTCTCTGCCTAAGATACTCTGGATGAATACTTGTTACTCCTATGAAATTCTATTTAGGTAAAATCGTACAAACTCTGTAGGTTGGGGCGTTGACCTGACTGTAAACAGTTGATCCCGGACATCCCGAAGTTTAGTAAGAAAGGGGTATATATGCTCCCCTTTCTGCATCCTGGTACACCTCAAATTCTCCTCCAAATACATCTTCTGCTACTTGGAAGATCCCTGGTATAGTGTAGCAAGGGCATCCATTATCCGCTTGGCGGTATCTTTTCCAACTATGTGTGATACTACATGATCTCGAAGTCCATAGAGAATTAGGCTCTTTTCTTTCTCTATCTCCTTTTTGTAGGTCTTATGTTGATCTAGGTCTGTGGGTATAACTACCACTGAACTGATATAGGTTTTGAGATCATATTCATCTAGAAGGCAATAAATCTTAGCCTTTTTAGATCACATAGTTTATTGAACCATCCAGTTGGTCCTGCTCTCTCAACCCTGTTGATGCCATCTCGCCTAAAATGTCAAACTCAACTTGTTCTCCTCTGCGGAGTTGTTGAATGGCTCTACGCACTGCCTGCTGGAGTGGGAAAATATGCTCACGGCTACTGCTGCTCTGTGTGGAGAATTTGAACTTCTTGGTTAGAAGTTCCTTGAGGAAAGAATTCCCTCAGTGTGTGCTCGTCTTCCCTTTTGACGCTATTCTGCCAACAAATGATAAAAAATAATTGTCTCAGCTAAAGATCTGAACCAGGTGGATATTGGTGGCCACCCATATATTCCACTTGGGGCCCCACCATTGTTTCTTTAAGTTTTTCAGTTTCCTTAATTGTAGCACAACTTACTATTTTTAGCAGTTTTTTGGGTCCTAAACTTCCGGAGCTGTTTTAAGGCCCTAAACAACATTTTTTGGGAAAACCGGGAGAAAAATGGGTCCATGGATCAATATCTCTCCCTCAAAAGTCATAGTCCTTGAATGGATCTTTCTAATGAGGTATTGTGCACGTCAAACGAAGATTGTATGCCAAATTTACGTCCTCAAGAAGTTGATGTACCAATTTACCCAAATGGGGCCCATAGTTTTGGCGCTTCATCTCCTAGGGTTAGGTTTTTGGATGTTTAGGGTTTTCCATGATTTATCAATAATAAATAAGTTCTCGAGCCTCATTGTAACAATGTTTAGAGGCCTGTAGCCACCACATATCTTCTCAAAGATAAGGTACCAGCGCCCTAGCTAGTTTATTTCCATTTTGTCTGTAAACCACTTTTAGTTCTTTAATATTACTGAAATGAAGTGTTATTTTTGCTGCATCTTTGTATTTATGGTTATATGTGTATTATGTTGTGTTCCTAAATAAATCTAGATCAAGATCTGCTCTGCAAGAAAGTCGTTGCAGCTCTGTTTGCCTTTGATAAAATTCGATCTCAAATTTTTTTTCTCTATCGACTCACTTAGAGAAAAAAAATTTCCTAAAAAAAGGCCCTTCTGGCTAATGGACTGCACAACTTCTTGGGGTTTCGAGCAACTTCCTAAGCAGTGCCACAAATCTCCCTCTTTCCTTCTGCAACTGAGCTCCTCTACTTCTTATCTGCACTCTGATACCATGTGAAAATTCCACAACTTGGAATCCTACTGCAGCAACTCATTATATTTATTCTATTTGTTAATTAAATGAACAAATAATTTATTGTTTGCTACGGTAAATATCGAAATCAATAAGGTACAACCTTCAAAAAATAAATACAGTGGAATAAACACAACGTAAGAAATATAGATACAAACACACAAATAACTCTGGACTAAGTCCCTGGAAAAACCCAATGTGGGAAAACTGATGCAGTAGCTAAGGGTTTGTATATTATGCAGTAGAAAATTATGAGTAGAAGTCTATAGTTGCCCAAACTGACAAACCATACATAGAAAAAAATCTGACAAAAAGTTAGTGAGAAAATTCTCACTCTGCCACTGACGATTTGACACTGATCCAGGCTCTGGATGAGCTGCTCTATGCTGCCTCTGTGCAGTCACAATGTCATCCTACACAGTACTGCATCACACGGCTAGGAACTGCATCACCTTCTCCATTTGATTAGCTGATTTCTGGAAACTTGACCCTCTCAGCCCTCTGGTCTCTCACTTCGGCCTCTGGCACTGAATCAACTCTGTCTCCCAGCAAAAATGATATCTCCTCCTAAAGATTTTCGTTGCCTCTATGTGTCCTTTGTGTTTCCTCTATGTGGCACTTATTGTCTCTCTGCTTTGCACTCACCAGATCTGGAAAATCTTCCTCTGGCCTTACTATCCCATCCCCTCTCTCACTGCAATGAGCTCACTAACTGTCTCTCTAGCAACTCAACGCTGCTAATCAGGAAATCGATCTGCTAGTGAATTCGATCTTTGCAAGTGTGTTATCCAAGTTCCCATCAAGTTCTTCCTATAATCTCTCGTTGAGACTTCAACGACCATGATTAAAACTTAAACGATGGATAAGATTAACTAAGACATGATCCACGCCTTTTTCTAGAAGATGTGCACTTGACTCAATTAATACCTTTTCATTAATCATCTTTCCTAAGTTTAGACTTATGAAATATTTAAAACTGATTAATTATTTTAATTAAGCCATCTCTAGGTGGAATTTCCCCAAACTATTTATGGGTCTTGGAGAATACATGTGTCCTAGCCTCTCTGCAAAATCTCAAGGCTAGAGCACATCCAATGCTACAAAAATCAACTAAGACAAATGAATGAATCTTACTAATGTTTAAACAATAACATTTTGATCATATACAATTGAGTTTATTTGCATACTATAGTAAAAGAGAATTAGTACAAGACAATAAGTACTTTGTATGCTTAGGTTAGCATGTTACATGCTAAAGATAAGGGAATCCCATCGAGTGGCCAAGAGACAAGTAGTCTCAAGAAAGATAATAATAGGGCGTAAATAAAAACCTTAGGTGGACACCCATGATAAGAGTCCACCAAGCCTTTGGCAAGTCTATACTTTTTAAACTAAGCAATAACCACATTATTCTTATGAATATACATTCATAACTATGCATAAGTTGAAATGTACATTTTAGAGTCTATAGGTAATACCTTGGTACACATGCATGGAATAGAAAGGAAATAAAAATAACAATGTTGTAAACCATTACTGCAATTACAATACCATACACAATAGCGCAAAGAAAATAATTATATAAATTGTATTTCTTGAAACATAGAAGAAAAATTACATCTATAGGCTTATAAGTTGAGTTGAAACCCAAATCATATAGTATTAAATATTTCAAATAGAAAAAGGGGGGAAAACTCTTAATTAAAAACCAATGTTACATGGCTTTGTCTATGACATCTAGCATTCAACCCGATAATTTTAATAAAACCTTCAAGATATTATACAAGAATAACATTGGAAACCCTGGCCAATTAAAGGCCTTTTCTTCACACCCTAATTACAAACAAATTCTATGTATTCAGCAGACGAGCTGAAGCTTAGGCATCAAAAACTTTTAAAGAGTCTTAGTAAATAAGTACATGTAATGTTTGAAGCAGGAATAAGAAATTTTTCATGCAATTAACACCAAAATAATGTATGAGAACAAAACCCCCAACACGGATAGGAATTAATGTGTGAGAAAGAACAAGAAATACCCTTTGCCCGACCTTGAATTTTAAAAAAATTCTTATCATATTATTTTGGAATTTTTTTATGGTAACTAGTATCTCACCTTGAGGAGGATAGGTGCAAATCTTTACTCCATTGCCTTATTACAGAGAGAGAGAGAGAGAGAGAGAGAGATCCCTTCTAGGAAGAAATCAAGCTATGGTTTTAATTAAGATTGAGTTCTAGAAAAATTACTCAAGGTGAAATACCATGAGAGGTGGGTAGCAAAATCATAATTCTTGAAAAATGGTATATGTTGTGACAGATCCCTTAAAGGAATCTAGGGTTTGACCTGCAATCATACCACAAACACAAGAAAGTTAGTAATTTTAATCCGTGTAAACCATTTCCAAATATGCACAGAGATTTATATCAAGAAAGAGACATGAAATTAGAGTGCATAGGGCCGATGTGAGGACCTGGTGTGCAAAGTTCCTTGTCTTGGATGGTATGCAACATTCGTTCTTGTCAAAATTCTAAGCTGGACAAATCGAAAATGTAGTGGTAAATTCTTTGAGTGCAGGGTAAAAATCCTTGTCCTTTTACCAAATTTACCTCAAGGTTGCAGAGCTCTACTCTCAACCCTTTCAAGCACAAATGACTCCACTACGGTGGAGAGGTAGAGGGAGGTGGTTACCCTAAAAATGAAGGATTAAGTCCCATTGTTGATCAAACCAAATTAATCACCACCATTGAACAAAACACATGGCTAGGGTTAGATCTAGCTTTGCACCCCCCTTCTTCCATGTAGTTGTATCACATGAACAGGATGCCAATAATCTCCACGTATACTCAAGTGCCTTGAGGGCCTTAAAGGTCTATAACATTCGTCACAGTGATTAATCATATAACTTCTTTAGGATATATATATATATATATATATATATATATATATATATATATATATATATATATATATCTTCTTGATTTTCTCTTGAAGTTTTTAAGTGTGACTGAAAACTTCATCTCTTAACTACTGTAAATGAATCATTTGGTTGATTCTTCGTTGGATATCATTTGGTTCATTGTCAAACTCTTGCTGAATTTTCATCATTGGCATTTGTCAATTTAATTGTCTTAAATTGATTACATAAATTATCGACCGAAGTTGGTAAACTTGTGAAGTGCAAGTGCACTATATGTGCCAGAAGCTCTTTTAATTCATTTAGTTTATTGGTGTGGTGATTAGATTTGTAGAGATTACTTCTAAGGATATTTTTATTCTCATGTTCCTAATGCAATTGATAAATTTCAAGTACAACTAAGTTCTAAAAATCAACATGCTTTCTACTCTGTAAAAACTGAAACAAACTTTCTCTATCTTATGAATAAATCTTAAGTAATTTATTTGTTAGTCTCTAAAAATTCTTATTCTCTAACAATATTGTGCATGAAGATAAAATAAAATTCTAGAAAAGAGAATTTATACATTTTTATGTTTTTGAAATGAAATGTTATGGAAATGAATCTTGTAAAGAAATCACTCTTGAACTGAAAAAGCACTCACTCATATACTGAAAGGAAATCACTCAATCAATATTGCTTGTAAAGAAATCACTTATGGTCGTGAAAAATAACTCATTAAAAAACTAGAAAATAAACCACTCAATGTTTTTTGAAGTAAACAGAACATGAATTTGTAAAACTACTGTTGCTCTCGAAGAAAAACTGTGAATCACTCTACAATTTAACAATTCAAAAGGGAAGACTGATGAATCTACATCAAATGATAAAGGAAACCTATGTAAACATCTACATCAAATGACAAAATGGAATTCTGGAAACAATTACAACAAATGACAAATTGGAATTATGAAAATAACTACATCAAATGATAAAATGAAAACATGAAAACAACTACATTAAAAACATAAAATGCAGAACCTTCACTGTTTACAGGGGCCCTCCAAAAACAAGTGGCAAAATATTTACTCCAATAGTTAGATGCGCATCAAGCCTTCAAGGTACTTCTTCATTAAAAAGGAATGAAAAAAAGAGTTTTAAAACTTCACAATATGCTTCAGAAAATTAACCTCCTCTCTTTGTTTCAATGGAGTGTTTATACAAGGGTTGCAATGTAACTTCATGGAGATTCATGTGGCTAAAGATCATAATTGAATGGATACCTATTTTCCACGAATTTGATGAAGCACATTCCATTCCAACCTCTGTTTTCTTGACTGGGCATTTATTGACACATGGGTGCAATGTTTGCTCATGCAACTACAAAATAGGGCTCCAAAGAACCTGAAATATCTCCCAAATGGTAACGAATTTTGGAAAAATGCCTACAAAGAACTTAATTGGGCCCGTGATGAACAAAACCCATGTTTTTGTTTTGCGAGATTCGCTTTCGTTTGATTAGAAAATGTGTTTTAAGTTTAATGGTCAAAACTACTATGATTTTCCCTTTATCTTTGCCTGGAGGTCCACATGTGCGAGCTGGGTGGAATTTGACCAACATAAATCCATATTGGAGCTTCTAGAAACAATGTCCATGTGTCAGATTTCATTCTAGAGTGGTGCTATTACCTCAACCATGGAGACAGCTGTGGAAATTGTAGAAACTTGAGTTGTCAAACTATCATTAGTAAAACCATGCATAATTTTCTTTAATTCATTAAAAATAACAGAAATAATAATAATAAACCATGTAAACATGTATGTGGAAATTTTTCATGTTTATGAAGAAAAATGGTCAAAAAGGATGACAATGGGTGAATGGAATGATGTGAAAATGGATGGTTTCATCAACAAAATTATGACAAATTGGAGGCTCAACATTCCCCCACACCGGATATTTTGCATGTCCTCATACAAACAAATCATTGCAAATTTTCATATTACAACCGGTTCCTTGTGTTCCTTTATTATGTCATTTCAACTAAATCCTTGACCAAAGCTCCAAGAGAGCAATATTAACCCTTTATCTCAATATGATGCACTTTTCTCCAACCCTTCATTATTTATTAAATGCAACTTGTGTGAAAAGAAAGGATGCCAACATAGTAGCATATCCAAGTACTTGTCGCTATTTTAATTATGCTCAAATTGTTCAAGCCTTGGTAGAATACCATATTGTGAAGAACACATCAAGACTTTTACTCCATCTATAGAATGTGCTTTCCATCCTTGTGAAGTTCATCCCATTAGTATGGCTGGAGATGGTCATAGATTGCAGCCCATAATGATTGTATTCTTATCTTCCATGCATAGCAACCAATCATATTTCAACAATGTTATTAAATAGTCTATTCAAGAACTCACAAACTAATGAATGAAGAAGACTTCCCAATGTGAAGCTTTTGACAAGATAAGTTGCACATAACACAAAATAAGAGTTGTTGTCGAGGGTTATACAACTTATCAAAGCCTAAAATATGCTTCCAAGTGATTTCAAGAGTGTGTGAACAAAGCCTTGTTGCAATCTTCTTCTTGTGGCTGTGTACTTATCATTTCTTGGCTTCCATTAAAAATTTGAAGATGAGAAATATGACACATAATTTAAGTGCTCCATGTACTTTTTGATCATGTGCTACAAACATGTACCATGAATTTAAGTAAAATTCTTTTTCTCAAGAACAACATGTTGATGGACCATTAAGGAAAGCATGGATTAACAAGAAGAGAAAGTTTAAACAAGAGAATGGTGCAAGCATAAAAGAAAATCATTATGACCATGGAAAAAAATGAGATGATTTCATGCGTGGCAGGACTTTGTTGATAAAGAATCAATCATAACTTGTGGGATTGGTTGTTAAAAGGTATGACAAAACATAAGGGGAGAAAAATTGGAACTACATGTTTACAATAGTTTTTCATCAAAATTTCTAGAATTTTTAACAAATTAAAAAGTTTAAGGTTGGTTTTACCTCAATTTTACCTATTGGAATTGGAGAAGAGAACACGATCTGATGGCTGATTTGGTGTTGATTTGGCTCAGGTACTCTGCTCCATGATGCATTGACCTCCACTTTGACCTTGCTCCACAAAATGTATCTTTTTCATGTAACGTATTTGTTTTTCCAATTTATCTCAAATGGTATATCAGATTCTCCTCAAATTTTCTGAGGTTGTTACTATTAATATTATGCATTTTCCCACAAAATATCTCAGTGAATGGGAGCATGGATCTTGAGAAAAATGAGAAATGGCTGTAGCTTAAAGTGGTCAATTTCTTGAAAATTACACATTGGAGTTTTCTAAATTTTTTTTGTGTTCATTTACCATATCTCAATGCATTTACCATAAAACTTTCAGACCCAACAGATGCACAATTTGCAAGTTATGATCAAATCAAATTCTGCCATGTTTCACCCTTCATGATGTCCAATGTTGCAACAAAAACATATGCCACGAACTCATTTTAAGGCCAAATTGAGTGATTAAAAAGGGAAACCATGTATTTTTACCTTTTCTACCATCACATCAAGGCTTGTCATTGATGTATGCAAGTTCCAAGGCACTCTAAATAATCTTTGATCGTGATCCCAGATAAGGTGTTGAGGTCGATCGAATAAGATCTGTTGGAAGGTGGACCTTAAGGAATTCCACAACATCCAACTCGAGCATAGAACCAAAAATGGTTTGAAGAACCATAATAAAAGATTGAAACCATCATGAAATTTCAAAAATTATTGTGAACTTTGCTCGCCAGTTGCCTGGTTTTCAAGCAAAGCTCATGTCCAATTGCGCCAGCAAGCTAGTTTTCACAATAGGACTTATTTTTCTCTTAACTTTTATTTTTTTATTTTTGATATGTCCTACTCTACTTGAAAAGGAAATCTTGTTCAAGTATATGAATACTTCCAATGGAACCATGTCTGTAAAAAGATGATAGATAAAATAATATGCAGGTTTGAAAGATACACTTTGATATGTGCCAGTATATGAGAGACCAACTGTCTTGATTGAGATGATGTTAGAAGATATTGAATAATGGAGAATTGGGATCTGATGATTGTCTTGAACCAAGATTCAATGTAATCTTGTCTTCCTTGGCTTCTTGCTATCATGTCATGCAAGTCTTCTGAGATGTAATCTCAATTTATAGAATCTGGTGATATGCACACAAGAAAATTTTCAATCTCAGGTTCCAACGACTGCTCTTTTTCAACGGGCATCCATGATTCTTGGACCTTATCTAAGTGGTTTTCTTCTGGTTTTTTTTCGTCAATGATAGCTGATGAATCATTTTGCAATACCTCAAAATTGTAAGTTGATTATGGTGTTTTATTGTTGAGGATATGAAATGGTTGTGCAAGTAGTGGAGTGGGAATGGAACTTTAGGGTGCTTGTGTGGATGGTAATGGGAAAGGTTGAATTGAGGTCAATTGAGGGTGATATTGATGTTTTCGTGGAGGTGAATGGTATTGATAACATTGATATTGGTATTGAGGATAGAAAGGGAAAGATTGAGGATATGGTGGATTTCCTTTGTAGGGCCTTTGCCAACTTCAATGCCAAGATTGGTTTTGAGGTTGGGATTGAGATGGCCAAGGTTTCCAAGGTTGGTTTTGAGGTTTGGATTGAGATGTCCAAGGTGATCCGGGTAAATTTCTGATACCATGGGTAAATTTCTGATACCATTTCAACCAAGACCTTTTACTTCGACTGATGTGTTAGAATTGGATTTAATCAAAGCGTTAATGAGAATAAATGAACATCTACATGCTGTAAATAAGAGGAACATAACAAGCAATAACAACATACGATATTGATAATAGAGTTCGTCTAGGAGGGATTACGTCTCCAGGCCTCAGTGTCAAGATGGTGTAGGCCGCTGCATTAAGTGCCCGAAAGAGTGATGATTTACATGGATGGTATTTTATCTGTCATACAAGGAAAAGGCCCTCACACATGTTTTGCTATAGGAACTCTCATTCACAAAAAGGACTCCTATCAACATGACAATTTCACATGGATTATGACTATGAGTATCCCGCTGAACATGGAAACAAAGGGATCTCAATCAGACCTACATGGCGAAAAAGAGTATCCTGCCAACATGGAAACAAAGGGGTCTCAAAAACATAAAACAAATCCATGATATAATTTACATCTCACATCAAGAACAAAAAAAAAACAAGATCCCACATCAAAATATTATATATAACACAATGCATCTCAAAGCAAAGAGACAAAGAAGTACATGATCACACTGCATATACCTCACATCCTAGAGCTATCTGAAGAAAATGATGATAAACTGTTGGATCTGGCTGTACCATCAATCTCGTGGCATCAAAGATCATGAAAATGACTTCTCGCTCGTTGAATGCTAACACCTGCACTCCACTTTGAAAAGTGGCCGAAAAATGGAATGATCAAATGGAAAATCTGAACACATCATCAGATTCGTGGCGTCGAGTAGTGAAAAATCGACATAAAGTTTGTCCAATTTGACGCTGGAAAAAATTCGCCC
Organism: Pinus albicaulis; assembly: GCA_034641835.2. Lineage (NCBI taxonomy): Eukaryota > Viridiplantae > Streptophyta > Pinopsida > Pinales > Pinaceae > Pinus > Pinus albicaulis. The sequence goes on along the minus strand of CM076570.1, from coordinate 1,055,105,637 downwards.
TCTTGAAGGTTGAGCTCAATCATGGTTCTGCTCTTTGTTCTTTGGGCTCATGGTTCCGCACCTGCCTGCAATAAAATAATATTAAATATCAAAATGTGTGCTACTCTGCTCTGCCTTGGCCTGGGTGCACTGTGCAAAAATGAGTTTATATAAAATTCCGTGGGGTGGAGTTTACAAGGGAGCCCGTTGGTGTAGTGGTTTAGATCCAAGTTAATAGCGAGGAGGTCGGGCAGTCAAACCCCGCCTCCTCCAAAATAAAGGTGCGTTTGTTTTTACAACCCAACGTATAGTTTTTAAATGGGGGGGTTGAGCCCGCCTTGGTTAACCTGCTCAACAGTCTCGCATAGAACACATTATATATGGTGAGGGGTTTGTTTAATGGTTAGGGTGGCGGGGTTGACAGCCGACCACCCCACCATATATATGGTTTATGGTTGCATGGGTCACCTTGTGGGGTTCGGGGGGGTCATGGCCCGCCGGCCCATATTTAATATATGTTTAATATGTAACACGCAGTCATGCGATGGGGTGGATGGGGTGGTGGCCTGCCACCCCATATATATATATTAACAACCAATATGTTTTCAAAAATTCTGATTTTAGGCCGTAGGAGTCATTTTAAGGAGGCCATAATTTTTCCTGGAATTTGGCCGGAGCTGGCCAGAATCCGGTGGTCGGAAAAGGGCGAAATTGCGCTTTCTTTAACGTGCCAAGTCACCAAGTCAACCCATAAACTTTGACTGCCTCTAACTTTCTCATACAAGCTCTGTTTAACGAACTGTTCACAACGTTGTGATCAAGACAACGAGACCTTCAACTTGAACTTGGTTCAAGAGAAATCCAAACACTTTGAATTTTGAGCTTCCATAAGCCCTCTTTGGCTTGTGTGTGTCTCTAGAGCCACCTAGACCATTCCTCCCCATTAAGGAGCTTTTGGTCCTCCAAAAGCATCAAAAATAATCTGCAACTGCTGTGTACAATGTCTGCACCACAAGTGTCCTGAAAAAGGTCACCCTTCCATCTCCTTCACCTTTGTTCTTCGGAGCCTTAAGCGATGAATCAACACCTGCATCTTCTGCAAACCTATAGTACAACCTCCTGCAAATCACATGCTCAAATTGATCTAGGTAAATTCCTAATACCCTTTAAACCAAGACCTTTTACTTCAACTGATGTGTTATAATTTCATCAAAGCATTAATGAACATAAAAATAACATATCTGAATGTTGTAAGGAAGAGGAACATAATAAGCATTAGCAACACAAGATATTGATAACAGTGTTCGTCCAGGAGGGACTACATCTCTGGGCCTCGGCGTCAAGATGGTTTAGGTCGTTGCATTAAGTGTTGGAAAAAGTGATGATGTACATGGATGGTATTTTCTCTGTCATACAAGGAAAATTCCCTCACATAAGAGTGGTTGGACCTCTCCACGAGATGTTCTGCTACAGAAACTCTTATTCATAAAAAGGACTCCTATCAGCATGACAATCTCACTCAAAGGTGACTAAGAGTATCTTGTCGAACATGGCAACAAAGGATCTTAAACAACATAAAATAATCCATGATAGAAATTACATCTCACATCAAGAACAAAACAAGATCCAACATCAACATCAACAAGGATCTATACAACACAATGCATCTCATAGCAAAGAGAGAAAGAAGGACATGATCACACTGCATATACCTCACATCCTGGAGCTATTTGAAGAAAAGGATGATAAATTGTTGGATCTGGTTGTACCATCAATATTGTGGTGTCTAATATCCTAAAAATGACTACTCACACATTGAATGTTGACACCTACAACTCCAATTTGAAAAGTGGACGAAAAACATAAGGCTCAGACGAAAAAGCTGACTACACTGTTGAACTCGTGTCGCCGAGAGGTGTAGGATCGACTGTTAATTTGCTGAATTTTGACACTGTTGAAATCTGGGCCTTAGGGAATCTTTCAGATTCCACCTAGATTCCTCAAAGACGCTGCTTCACAGGGAATCTGGAAATCTGCAACTCAAAATAGGAATCTGATCTCACCATTGAGATCCTTGCGAAACTATGAGAAGAATGAGTATAAGGTTGACCTCATTCTAACACCAACGAATTTCGACCTCCAAGGAATCTGAAAGATTTCGTCAAGATTCCTGAAGATTCTCCTCCACAGGGAATCTGAAAAATCACTTCTCAAAACTTGAATTCGACCTCTCCATTGCGTTCCCTGCGAAATTCTGGTTAAAATGCATATAAAATTCAATACATTTTGTCACAGGAAAATTTTACCTTCAAAGTAAGCTTCATGGGCATCAAGCAATATTATGCCTTGAACTGCGTGCCATCATTCTGCCTCCTCTGCCTCTGCCTCGAAAATAATTTCCACACTTGGCTGCCTTGGCCTGGGCGCACTGGTGAAATACTGAGTTTAAATAATAAGAGGCGGGCGAATTATACAACGTCTTTGGTTGGCACGTTGGTAAGTTCCCGCAATAGTGGGGAGGAGGTCGGGTGGTCAAACCCCGCCCTCTCCAAAACTGGCTTGCAATCATTTAAAAAAAAAAATAACAGTGAAATGAGGGGTGTGTGGGTCCGCTCTATGCGACCCGACCCAACCCAACCCAACCTTCGTGCAACAAACATTTATATATAGTGGTTTGTTTTCGCACCGTTGTAATCAGGGCGACGAGCTCTTCAATCTGAAGCCAAGTTTTCCACCTTCCTGTCACTTTGAATTTTGAGCCCTTTGTAATTGCCACTGGTGTCTGAAAATCCACTTGGATCAATCCTCCCCACTGAGGAGCTTTTGGTCCTCCAAAAGCATCAACTTCTATCCATCATCAATTGCATGCAAATGTCTTTGAAAGGCACATTCCCATACGACTCCTTCCCCTGATGTACTTCGGAATTGGAATGCAATTCCAACACCTGCAACTGCTGCAACATAAATTTTTGAAAAGGCACATCCCTTGAAGACTCCTTCACCTAACTTACTTTGGTATTAGGATGCAAATGCCAACACCTGCAACTATTGCAACACAAATGTCTGAAAAGGTACATCCCTTGAAGACTTCTTCACCCACGTACGTCGGACTCAAGATGCAAAGCCAACACCTGCAACTTTTGTGACGCAAATGTTTGCTCAAATATGACAAATTATGACCCAAACATTTCCATACTTGCCATGAGTTTAAATACTCGGTGGTTAAGTTTACAACAATGGAAATAACACCCCAGCTATCATTGCAAAACCAAAAACATCATCGTCACATTTCGAAGTGATGGCAAACACGTCATCACTTTTACATGAAAGAAATGCATCAAACAATTTATAAAACAAGGCCAAAAATATCATTGTTTCTTGAAAAGTGATGGAAAACACATCATCACTTCCACAATTAAAAATGCAACACATGATTTACAACACATGGCCATGACACACTACCACATCTAGAAAAGAAATCTCTCACTTATCAAAGTGAATGGATCATCTCCCTGTGGCGCATTTTCTTGTTGAACAATGGTTTCAACTTATTCATGCATCAACGCTTCATCCTTAAGGTGCTTCTTTGGATGGAGCCTCAAACACGTGGATATTTGATGACCACTTTGGTTGCACTGGCTGCAACATTTCTTCTTCCTCCAGACCTGCTTAACCAGTTTATTTTTCTGCTATGGAGAAGTCTTTTTACGCCTCATCCTCCTTTGTGCTGCCATTATTTTCCAACACTTAGAAATTACATGGTTAAGTAAACCACAAAAATGACAAGTTTTTCAATGCCATTATTTACGACCATGATTAGCAACATTCTTATAATCAAAATGAACTTTAGAATAGTGAGACTTTTTATACCTTCCCTAGTGGTCTCTGGTGCGATCATGGTGATGAGAGCTCACTTAAGCTCTTTCATTGCAGCATGCACTTCCATGGAATGATGGTGAAGTGTTCCCATCAATCCTCTTCCCTAGTGAGTTCAACAATGTCTATTTGCCTTCGATGTCCTTCAAACATCCTCCTTCAGTGTATCACAAACCTGCGTAGCGAGGTCTCTGCACAACCTCTAATGGCTGAGTTATGCCTTGGCCACGAATGCCAAGTCCTCCTCCTTGGTACCCCATATTGGTAAGGAGTCTCATGTCGATTCCTGTAATGGGTATCTCCACATTTCCAATAGAAATAATATCATGTGAAGATGAAACTGAAGAGAAATCAACATTGTTTACCTCAGCTGTTGATTTTGAAACCGGTGAAGAGGGCTTCTCTAAGCCTTCTTTGCGCTTCACTTCCTCCAAGGTTTATGTTGCATCTTGTAGCTGAAGTTGGAATCGCTGCTTCTCCTCCTTTTCTTCTTGTATGAGCGTCTTCAATGCCTCATGATTTTCTTGAAGACTTTCGTTGTTGCGCTTCAATTATTCCAATGCTTCTATCGTGGCTTGCAATTGAAGCTGCAATCGATGTTTGTCCTCCTTCTCTTCTTATAGAAGTGTTTTCAACTCAGCGTTGTCTGCTGCTTGTTTCTCATAAGCTTTGTACAACATGTTCGCTTTCTCGGACACCCTGAGCATGGTCTCATACAAGTTTTTGACATCCTCCATTTTTGAACTCAGCGAACGTTCAATGGTTCACGCCTGGAATCCAAATCAACAAGACAACCGCTCTGATACTACTTGATCCGGGTAAATTTATGATACCATTTTAACCAAGACCTTTTACTTCGTCTGATGTGTTAGAATTTTATTTAATCAAAGCGTGAACATAAATGAACATCTGCATGTTGTAAAGAAGAGGAACATAACAAGCATTAGCAACATAGGATATTGATAATGGAGTTCGTCCAGGAGGGACTACGTCTCTAGGCCTCGGTGTCAAGATGGTGTAGGCCGCTGCATTAAGTGCTAGAAAGAGTGATGATGTACATGGATGGTATTTTCTATGTCATACAAGGAAAATTCTCTCACGCAGGAGTGGCTAGACCTCTCCACAAGATGTTTTTCTACAGTAACTCTCATTCACAGAAAAGACTCCTATCAACATGACAATTTCACATGGATGATGAATATGAGTATCCCGTCGAACATGGAAACAAAGGGATCTCAATCAAACATACATGGTGACAAAGAGTATGCCACCAACATGGCAACAAAGGGATCTCAGCAACATAAAACAAATCCATGATAGAATTTACATCTCACATCAAGAACAAAAAAAACAAGATCCCACATCATACATGGTGACAAAGAGTATGCCACCAACATGGCAACAAAGGGATCTCAACAACATAAAACAAATCCATGATAGAATTTACATCTCACATCAAGAACAAAAAAAAAAAAGATCCCACATCAAACATCAAACTGGGATCTATATAGCAAAATGCATCTCACAACAAAGAGACAAATAAGAACATGATCACAGTGCATATACCTCACATCCTAGAGCTATCTAAAGAAAAGGATGATAAACTGCTAGATTTGGCTGTACCAACAATCTAGTGGCATCGAAGATCATGAAAACGACTGCTCGCTCATTGAATGTTGACACCTTCACTCCACTTTGAAAAGTGGCTAGAAAATGGAATGATCAAATGGAAAATCTGAATACACCATTAGATTTGTGCCATCAAATAGTGCAAAATCGACATAAAGTTTGTCTAGTCTGGACGCTGGAAAAAATTCACCCTCCTGAAGGTTGAGCTCAATCATGGTTTTTCTCCTTGGTGTTTGGGCTCATGGTTTCGCACCTACCTGCAATAAAATAATATTAAATTTCGAAATGTGTGCTGCTCCGCTCTGCCTTGGCCTGGGAGCACTGTGCAAAAATGAGTTTATGTAAAATTTCGTGGGGCAGAGTTTACAAGGGAGCCCGTTGGTGTAGTGGTTTAGATCCAAGTTAATAGGGAGGAGGTTGGGCGGCCAAACCCTGCCTCCTCCAAAATAAAGGCATGTTTTTTTTACAACCCAACGTATAGTTTTTAAATGGGGGGGTCGAGCCCGCCTTAGGTGGCCCTCCCAATAGTCCCACATACGACATATTATATATGGCAAGGGGTTTGTTTAATGGTTGGGGTGGCGGGGTTAACTGCCGACCACCCCACCATATATATGGTTTATGGCTGCGTGGGTCAGCTCATGGGGTCCGGCGAGGGTCATGGCCCGCCGGCCCATATTTAATATATGTTTAATATGTAACATGCGGTCATGCGCTGGGGTGGCGGGGGTGGTGGCATGCCACCCCCTTTTTTTTTATATTTTTTTGTTTTATATTAACAACCAATACGTTTTCAAAAATTCTTATTTTAGGCTGTAGGAGTCGTTTTAAGGAGGCCACAATTTTGCTCAAAATTTGGTCAGAATTCGGTGGTCAAAAAAGGGTGAAATTGCGCCTTCTTTAACCTGCCAAGTCACCAAGTCAACCCATAAACTTTGAATTCCTCTAACTTTCGCATACGAGTATGGTTTGACGAATCGTTCACATTGTTGTGATCGGGACGACGAGATATTAAACTTGAACCTAGTTTGAGGGAAATCCGAACACTTTGATTTTTGAGCTTCCATAAGCCCTCTTTGTCCTGTGTGTGTCTCTGGAGCCACCTAGATCACAAGATTTCTAAGGCAAGGGTGTTTTCCAATTACTTTGAGATTTTTCTGCATAACCCTGAAATTGAGAATTTAGATCTTGCATCATACCAGGTTGATGAGGTTGCCCTGGTCTTCTTGGAGCTACATAACAAGATTATTCTAGTGTTTGGTTTGCTTCCTGGTAAACTGCCTTTAACCCCAATAATGATGGACAATATTTAGTAGTATGTGATCCTGAACAGATGTCACAAATTTTGATGTTATCAAGTGGACATTCATGAAAAGCATGTTTCTTTCTACATATAGGGAAAAATATAATTGAAGTAGCATTCTCAACTTTTTGCTTGTTTTCATTCTTAGCATGCCATTTTGTTCATTTAAATTACCAAGAATGTTTAGCAAATTGTTAAGTTCAGTTTGACTTACCAATCTTGATGCTGACTTACTTACTCTTGCCATAAATGAATCTTGAGGGGATCTTACATACGTTGATTTTCCTCTTCATATGTTCTTGCATAGTTCAAAAATCTCTTGAAATGACAATTAATAGATATCTCCTTTTCCCACCAGATTAAGAAGATCAATCCATTCATCCTTTATAGTATTTAATAGGAGAGATTGTAATGTGTCTGATCCTAAAAGTAGAAATTGATTAATACTGATGTATTATCGGATTCTCTTGATATAACAAATTAATCTTATGTTAAGTACAAAATCATTCCACTATTAATTTTGTAGAAATTCAATTGCCAATTGCAAACACATGTGAAGAAAATTAATTGCACATAAACACAATTGTTTAACGGGAAAGCTTAAAGCTAAAAACCCAAACTATCATATATTATGTATATCAATGGATCATGTAATAATCTCATACAAATCTTAGTACATCAAGCTCTCAGTACAATCAACAATCATTGCACACTATCATGCAGAAATTTGCATATCTATACACCAATTTATTGCCTCCTGACAACCTGCCTCCACTGCGCAATCCCTGCTGCAGAAGACCCCTTAATGAATTCGAATTGGCCTTGCCTTGACTGCGTAATCCTCATTGGCATCTCCAATGTGTGTCAGATGCATTGAATGCATCACTATAGTCACAAAAGATAGTCCATCTCACCCTTTCACCCATCTCTCCACTGGGTCTCCATTGGAACTGACATGCAAGTAGTTAACTGCTGTATTTGTTTAGTTGCAAGTGAGTCTCTAGTTATGAATTAATTAATTAATTAATTCACTAAACTCTAACTAGTGTATCTTCAGTTAGAACTGGATACAACTAGCACAATTAAGTTTAACTCACTTAACTAAGTTAAACTGAATAACAACTCCCATAACTACTCTTCCAACTCTGTCACAACTTTTCCACTTCAGTTCTAACTGAGTCCTCCATGCATGAGTCACCAACCACCCTAGGAATTGCGTAATTCCTTCAACCCACTAATTTTCCAAATCTGTTCACTGAAATAAAGTGCTCCAAGAGAATAAATTGATATTTATGTCGGATTATTATTAAGGGCTAATAATAATCGACATGCAAATATTTTTAGATTGCTGATCTATAAATAGACTTCGTCCAATATTATAAAAATATAATTTCATCTATTTTTCACATTTGATCAATCATCTACAAATAAAATCCTGCAACTTATAGAATATGCTCACCATGTCTAAAAATAGACATACACCTAAAAATAGCTTGCGGGCCCCACTTAGTGAAGGTGCTTAATTTTCACTAAGCCCATCATCTTGTTGAATCTCAACACTCCCTCTCAACAAGATAGGGATTATCCTTCACCCCGATCCTACCTCTATGGTATTCAAATTTTCTCCTGCTGAGCACCTTCGTTAGAATATTTGCATCTTGATCTTCCGTAGGAATGTACTGAAGCAACATGATCTTCTGCTGCACACAATCTTTGATATGATGATACCGAATACCAATATGTTTAGATCTATCATTAAACACAGGATTAATCAAGAGTTTAATGCAACTCTGATTATCACAATGTATCACTGTAGGATCTAAATGAGAACCGAACAAACCGACCAAGATCTTCCTCATCCAGATAGCCTCACATGTAGCTTAACTTGCTACTATGTATTCTTCTTCCATTGAACTGAGTGCCACAGATCTTCGTTTCCTACTGTACCAAGAAACTACTATAGATCTAATACTGAAAACCCTTCCTGATGTGCTCTTTCTGTCCATTGGGCTACCTGCCCAATCTGCATCCGTGAAGCCATGCAACTTCACCTCATTCTTCTATCTGTACCATAAGCCATACTCAGATGTGGCCTTGAGATACCTCAGGACATGCTTGCTTGCCTTCCAAAAGAGCTTGCTAGGCTTAACCATCACTTGACTAAGCTGGTTCATCGCATAGCATATGTCCGGTATTGTATTAACAAAATACATGAGCGAACCCACCAACTGTCGATAAACAGTGGCATCCACTACCTCTGCTGATGTAGCATCCTCTTTCCTTCAATTTCCTGGAAGAGGAGTATCCACGGGCTTGCAGTCCTCCATGTGAAACTTACTAAGTATCTCTCAAGCATACTTGCCTTGAGACACAAATAATTCACCTTCTCGCTGCCATATTTCCAATCCAAGGAAATAATGAAGGAGGCCCAAATCCTTCATCTCAAACTCCTTTGCAAGATCTATCTTGCATGAGTGTATCAACTACTCATCTCCTGTTAGTATTAAATCATCAACATAAAGAACAATGATTAAAAGCTTACCCTCCACCACAATTTGGTATAGGTTTGCATCTGCCTCACTCTTGGTGAAGCCAAGTCTAGTGAAATAGTTGTCGATCCATGTGTACCAAGCACGTGGTGCTTGCTTCAGCCCATACAACGCTTTTTTGAGTCAGCACACATGTGACTTGCTGCTGAAGATCTCAAATCCTTCATGCTGCTCAATGTACACTTCTTCCTCAATGATCCCATAAAGGAATGCAGTCTTCACATCCATATGATGAATGTGCCAACCCATCTACACTGAGAGAGCAAGGATGGTCCTTATGGAAGAATACTGTGCGACAGGTGCAAAGGTTTCTTCATAATCAATCCCCTTGATCTATGAGAAGCCCTGGGAAACAAAACTTTCCTTATAATTATCGATGCTCCCATCAACAACTTGCTTTACCTTGTAGATCCATCTTGAACCTACCACTAATTTATTCACCGACCTTGGAACAATCTCCCAAGAATTGTTTCTGACAATGGAGTCATACTCCTCCACCATGGCATCTACCCATGTGGGATCTTGCGCTGCTTCTTCAAAAGAAGATGGCTCTGTCACGATACACTTGCTCATAAGAGCCATGTATCCAGTAAATCGGTTAGGTGACTGTCTCTATCTGCGCTGTGATGTAGGGACTCTTACATTCTCTGCCGCATCGAGCTTCAATTTCTCAGCTTCCGTGGTACACTTTCTACCTGTTCTGATGTTTGGTTCTGCATGAGTGGACTCCTCCACTACACGAATCTCCTCCTGTGGCTGATCCACATCTAGAGGCTCATCTTTGGGAACAAGTAGCTCCTCCTCTGCATGCAAGTGTAGCTCCCTCTCAAGCGACAACTTCATGGCTTTCACCTCATTGATTTTTATATCCTGTCGCACCACAGTCATTCGAATGTTTGGAAAATACACACGATAATTATGGGGTGTTTTTGTGTACCCCACAAATATCCCAAATTTTGCAGTCGGATCCAGCTTCTTCCTGGCGTCCTTTGTCACATGAATGTAAACATATGAGCAAAAAATATTCAAATGAGAAATATTAGGCTTCTTATCAGTAAAAGCTTCTTCAGGTGTACTCATGCCAAGTACTCTACGAGGACAACGGTTTTTCACATAAACCGCAGTGTTGCATGCTTCCGCCCACAAGTGCATCGGTAGGCCCTGGTCATGCAGCATAGCTCATGTAGCACCCATGATCTTTCTGTTCTTCCTCTCCACGACCCCATTCTGCTGTGGGTTATGAGGCGCTATGAGTTCTCTTTGAATTCCTTATTTGATACAGAAGTCTTTGAATTCGTTCGAGATATATTCACCACCATTATCGCTCGGTAGATCCTTCACTTGCTTCCCCGACTCTTTCTCCACCAATGCTTTAAACTCACAAAAATTTGAGAATGTTTCGCTCTTCTTCTGCATGAAGAAGATCCAACATCTACGAGAATAGTAATAAAAAAATATAACATAATAACTGTGTTTTGCTGTTGAAGCAACCGAGAAAGATCCACACACGTCTGTGTGAATTCTCTCCAGGATCACCGAAGCACAGTTCTCCTTCTCATGAAAGGTGGTCTCCATAAAATTACCCATATTACATCCCTTGCATTGATATGACAGTGCAAGAGTACCTTTGGGAAGTCCAATAGAAATCTGCTGCAAAATCTTCAAGGTGCCATGGTGAAGATGGCCCAATTTCTTGTGCCATAATTCGCCCTCATCCTGGCTCACCACTTCTTCTACTTTGCCCATCATTATAGGGCAACCATCTACCCCTAGCTTGTAGAGATTCTTAACTCGAATCCCTATCCTCTTGGTTTGAACTGTTTTTTTATGTCGCAGGAAAGCTTTTTCCTCACTGAAAACAACATCATAACATCTGTCCTCCAATATAGCGATCGAGACCAAGTTCTTCTTCAGACCTAGAACATGAATAACATCTTTCAATAGAAATGTTTTATCTGACTCCCTCTCAAAGGTAATGGTTCCAATTCCGATCGCACTGTATCTATCATCGTCACCCATCTTTATATGCATTTGGAGATCCTTCTCCTCCAAGTCACTAAACAACTCCTTGTCTCCCGTCATATGGAATGAAGCACCACTATCAAGATACCACACCGATCCCATTGCGCTTGAAATCAAGCATGCGATCAAAGAGAAATCAAGTTCAAATTGCGAGGCTAAGGCCTCACCCATTGTAGCTCCAGCATCCTTCTTGTTCATCTTTTTCTGTGGGCAGTTAATGGCGAGATGCTGATGTTCGTGACAGTGACAACACTTCACTTTGGAAAAATCCAGCTTCTTGCCTTTAGCCTCGGATTTTGGATGGGATTTCTTCCCATTCCCTCTCCTTGATTTTGCAGCCAAAGTGCAATTCTCTTCATCATCATTCTTCGACAAAGATCCATCCTTGGTATTCTGCCTTATCTCCTCCTGCACAAGATTCGACCAAAGTCGCTCCCAATCCGACAATTTCTCCCGCATTGACAGTGTCTTCATAGCTGTGCCAACTCTTCGGAAGGCCAAGGAGAGCCAAGCTCACCAGGTCATCATCTGCAACTGTAATCCCCACACTCCCCAACTCATCCCTACATTGGAAAAACTTCGTGAGATATTTTGGAATACTGTCGCCCTTCTCCATTTTGATTTTTCTGAGCTTAGCTTTCAGCGCTAACTTCCTATGGTCGTTGCTGCTTTGGAAAAGATCTGTCAAAGGCTTCCACATTTCAAATGGAGTGGCTTTCCCGTAAAGGATTGACACAATATGGTCTTTCACACCTTCCAACATAATTCTTCTTGTCTTCGCTACCTTCTTTTGCCATGCGTCAAGTATTGCAGCATCACTAGAGGTAGGTTTAGGAACATCGCTATCGATGAAATCCTTCAGTCCATTATCTTCAAGCATTGCCTCCATCCTATCCCTCTAGGATATGTAATTCAAGCTACCCACAAGGGCATACTCCAATTGCAACCCATTGAAATACATTTCAGTGAATACTCAACTGTCGCACCAAGAAATTTTTGCAGCAAATTCGAATTGTCCACCAGCACAAAACTCAACACTGCTTCACAATTGAAATCTCCAATGATTAATGTTGCTTAGATACCGTGTAGAAATTTATTAATATTGATGTATTACCGGATTCTCCTGATCTAATAAATTAATCTTATGTTAAATACAAAATCCTTCCATTGTTAATTTTGTGAAAATTCAATCGCCAATTGCAAACACATGTGAAGAAAATCAATCACACATAAACACAATTGTTTAATGGGAAATCTTAAAGCTAAAAACCCCAACTATCATATATTATGTATATCAATGGATCATGTAATAATCTTATACAAATATTAGTACATCAAGCTCTCAGTACAATCAACAATCATTACACACTGTCATGCAGAAATTTGCATATCTATGCACCGATTTCCTGCCTCCTGACAACCTGCCTCCACTGCGCAATCCCTGCTGAATAAGACCCCTTAATGAATTCGAATTGGCCTTGCCTTGACTGTGCAATCCTCATTGGCATCTACAATGTGTGTCAAATGCATTGAATGCATCACTATAGTCACAATAGATATTCCATCTCACCCTTTCACCTATCTCTCCACTGGGTCTCCACTGGAACTGACATGCAAGTAGTTAACTGTTGTATTTTTTCAGTTGCAAGTGAGTCTCTAGTTATGAATTAATTAAATAATTAATTCACTAAACTCTCACTAGTGTATCTTTAGTTAGAACTAGATACAACTAGCACAACTGAGTTTAACTCACTTAATTGAGTTAAACTGAATAACAACTCCCATAACTACTCTTCCAACTCTGTCACAACTTTGCCACTTCAATTCTAACTAAGTCCTCCATGTATGAGTCACCAACCACCCTAGGGATTGCGTAATTCCTTCAACCCATTGATTTTCCAAATCTGTTCACTGAAATAAACTGCTCCAAGAGAATAAGTTGATATTTATTGTCGGATTATTATTAAGGGCTAATAATAATTGACATGCACCTATTTTTAGATTGACGATCTATAAATAGACTTCGCCTAATAATCTAAAAACATAATTTCATCTATTTTTCACATTTTATCAACCATCTACAAATAGCATCATGCAACTTATAGAATATTCTCACCATGTCTAAAAATAGACATACACCTAAAAATAGCCTGCAGGCCCCACTTAGTGAAGGTGCTTACTTTTCACTAAGCTCATTATCTTGTTGAATCTCAACACTAAATTATGCAATTTAGATCTTTTGATATTATAAGTAAATCTCTCCACTAAATCTTCTAGGCTTCATCCTCTTTTTGGTTCATCTTAAAGACTTCATTTCTAAGTTAATGGTGTATGCAATAATCTTTATATTTTTCCAAAAATACTCTTTTCATAGCATCCCATGTCCTTATAGAATTTGTTCTCAAAGTCATGAACCATCTAAGAGCTCTATCCTTCAATGTTGCTGGAAACAAATTCAAATTTCGAATGAGTAATGAGTATCCATAAGATCTACAAATTATTTAAAATTCAAAAAGAAAGGTTTTCGGGTCTTCTGATCTCATACCTTTGAAGTTAGGAAGTACAGATGGAGGGATGCTCTTCATATGACCATTGACATCTGTTTCTTGAATGGGAAATATAAAAGGATCTTCCTCATTTTCATCATTTTCGTCCATTTCTTCAACCTCCTTTGTCACATCTTCTTCTACCTGAAAAAATAAGAATTCATGTTGTGGATGTGTGGCTCTTACTGCACCACGTGATATAGTGATTGTGGTAGGTGATTGAAGTTTTGTTTTGTTTTTGTTTTTTTTTTAATGAAAATAAAAAGGCTCCTATTTACACTTCCCAAGAAATGACGCCAAAATGTTTAGTCAATTTAATTGTCTTAAATTCATTAGATAAATTATCGATCGGAGTTGGTAAACTTGTGAAGTGCAAGTGCACTATATGTGTTGGAAGCCTCTTTTAATTCATTTAGTTTATTGGTGTGATGATTGGATTTGTAGAGATTACTTCTAAGGATGTTTTTATTCTCATGTTCCCAATGAAATTGATAAATTTAAAATACAACTAAGTTTTATAAATCAAAATTCTTTCTACTCTATAAAAACTGAAACAAACTTTCTCTATCTTATGAAGAAATATTAATTAATTTATTTGTTAGTTTAAAAAATCTTATTCTTTAACAGTGTTGTGCATGAAGATAAAATAAAATTCTAGAAAATAGAATTTATACATTTTTATATTTTTGAAATGAAATGTTATGGAAATTAAACTTGTAAAGAAATAAACAAATCACCATTAATTTGAAAAGAAGTCACTCTTGAACTAAAAAAACACTCACTCATATACTAAAAGGAAATCGCTCAATCACTACTGCTTGTAAAGAAATCACTTATGCTCATGAAAAGAACTCATTCAAAAACTGGAAAATAAATCACTCAATGCTTTTTGAAGTATACCACACATGAATTTGTAAAACTATTGCTGCTCTAGTAGAAAAATTATGAATCACTCTGCAATTTAACAATTTAAAAGGGAAGAATGATGAATCTATATGAAATTATAAAGGAAGTCTATGTAAAAATCTACATCAAATGACAAAATGGAATTCACGAAACAACTACAACAAATGACAAATTTGAATTCTAAAAATAACTACAACAAATGATAAAATGAAAACATGAAAACGACTACATTAAAAACATAAAATGTAGAACCTTCACTATTTACAGGGACCCTCCACAAACAGGCGGTCAAATATTTACTCCAACAGTTAGCTGCACATCAATTCTTCAAGTTACTTCATCATAAAAAAGGAATGAAAAACAAAGTTTTAAAACTTCACAATATGCTTCAGAAAATTAACCTCATCTCTTTGTTTCGATGGATTGTTTATATAGGGGTTGCAATGTAACTTCATGGAGATTCATATGGCTAAAGATCAGAACTGAATGGATACATATTTTAAGCAAATTTGATGAAGCACAGTCCATTCCAACCTATGTTTTCTTGACTGGACGTTTATCGAGACATGTGTGCAATGTTTTCTCACGCAACTACAAAATAGGGCTCCGAAGAACCTGAAATATCTCCAAAATGGTAATGAATTTGGGAAAAATTTTCATAGAGAAATTAATTGGGCTCATGCTGAACAAAATCCATGTTTTTTTTTGTGATATTAGCTTTCGTTTGCTCTGAAAATGAGTTTGAAGTTGATTGGTAAAAACTGCTGCAATTTTCCCTTGATATTTGCCTGGAGGTCCACATGTGCGAGTTGGGTGGAATTTGACAAACAAGAATCCATATTGGAGCTTCTAGAAACAATGTGCATGTGTCATATTTCATTCTAGAGTGGTGCTACTACCTCAACCTTGGAGACAACTACGGAAACTGTAGAAACTTGAACTGTCAAACTATCATTAGTAAAACCATGCATAATTTTCTTTAATTCATTAAAAATAATAGAAATAATAAAAATAAACCATGTAAACATGTATGTGGGAATTTAGTGCGTTTATGAAGAAATATGGTTAAAAATGATGATAATGAGTGAATGGAATGATGCAAAAATGGATGGTTTCATCAGCAAAATTATGACAAATTGGAGGCTCAACAATTGGTACAGCTAAAGAAGTAGGGAATATTGTGTCAACACCATACACAAGCTAGAAAGGTGACATGATGATTGATATCTTCATGCTAACTCTGTCTGCCCATAGAGCATTGGTGAGCTTTTTGTGCCAATTTCTTGTTCTCTTGCAACATCTTCTTGATTGTGTTCACTAAATATTTATTTGACGATTCAGCCAGCCCATTTCCTTGAGAATAATACATTGTAGAATGGCCAAGCCTAATGTGACACTTATCACAAAAGTTAATCATCTTTTTAGATTTAAAGGTAGCTGAATTGTCAGTAATGATTTTATATGGACAGCCAAACCAAGACAGGATATTTTTCTCTAAAAAATGAATAACGACAGTATCCGTAGCTTTCCTTGTGGGGATGGCTTCAATCAATATAGTGAAGTAATCAGTGGTAGTGAGTATCAAATTATGCTAGGCTGATGATGGATTTCACAAATGAATTCAAGTCACCATTGTTGAAACAATGCTTGCACTATTGGTTTCAAGGGAAAAGGAAAAAGCTTTCTCTTCCCCTGAAAGATTTGACATTCATGGCAACTCATGACTGTTTTATAGATATCAGAAAAGATACTTGACCAATAGAAACCTTCCCTCAAGATCTTATTTGTTGTAGTATTTCAGTAAATATGACCGCCACAATCGCCTTTATGAAAGTCACTCATCACTTTTTCAACTTCTTCTTCAACCAAACAATTCAACAATACTCCACCTAGATCTTTCCAATACAAGACATTGTTAAGGATGCAATACTTGAAAGCTTTCAATTTCAAAGATCTATCTTTTTTACTAGGAAAGTTGGGAGGATTATTCAGGTGTTTCAAAACATGAACAATATCAGCATACCATGGCGTTGAAGAAAAAATTTCCGATACCTTAGGTAATACTTCAGCCTCTTGCTCTTCATATAATGCAACAATAAAATTAATTTCCAAAGCATGTAGATTTGAGTCCGCCATAATATTTTCCAGGCCTTGTCCCTTGATAAACTTTGTAGGCTTTATTTCCAATTCATACTCCAACATAACATCGATCCATTTGCCACGCCACCCTTTAGGATCATTCTGTGTGAGCACATCTTTGACAACAACATTTGGGACATATGCAACGACATGAGAGTGGAGAATATAGACTCAGAATTCCTTCAATGCTTTGACTAATTCCAAGGCCTATTTCTCAATGATATTTTACTTCATGTCTGCGTCTCTTATGGTTCTACTAAAGAAGGCGATGGGTTGCTCTATGTTTTGATTTTTCTTTTGCATAAGGACAACAGCTAGAGTATGATCCAAAACAAATGAAAAAATGATAAAATCAAGTGTATAATCTGGACTACTAAGAATAGGAGCATGATATAAAGCCAATTTAACTCGATTGAATGACTTCTTTGCCTCTTAATACCATTTAACTTCACTATCTTTCTTCAGCATGTGTTGAGGAGGTAAATCCCCTCTGCAGACAGAGGCGATCCCACTAGCCCTAGATTGGGTCTAGCAACAATCAAATCACGCAATGACGTTGGTTCCTAGTTACAAGAAAGACAAAGATTGCGATAAGTAGCCTACCTCAAATCCCACGCTGCTATTTTCAATGAAGAAGCGGTGCTCCTCGTCCCTAGCCTGACAGATCACAATCCTTCCGTTCGTCACGTCCGGACACCTGTACACACACAGAGAAATGACGACATACAATGTAATACTTAAATAATGTAACTATATATCAGTCAGAGAAGATATAATTCGTTGCATTACATAAAATAGTAAACACAAGAATGGAACCAAAATCAAAGTCGCTTATATTATAAATGACAAAAGGGAGATTACAACCAAATGCTCTGACGCTATGATCTTCCTTTAGCGGGGCTTGCAGTGGAGCGTGTCTCAACAAATCCTGTCACGAATCTGGATGAAGCTCTCTCTCTTACAGGATTCTCTTCGGCTCAGCTCTCAATAGTTGCCCAACAATAGTTTCCTTCCTACAAGTTCAGCTAGCTAGCAAATGGAGAGGGCAAGCTTTTATAGATGGAGGAAGGGAAGCTGGGATCCCTATAATCACGGGATAGGTCCTATCTCTTAGGAAGGTTCCATGAGAGGTGGAAAACCACTTCCTATACATGGAGATTCAGAGCCAAACCACTCAACTTCTTTTGATGTTTCATTCTGGAGTTTGTTAGAACCAAAATTCTGCCATTTATTTTAAAAAAACATCCCTTAATACGATTGGCGCGAGTGAAACACAGGGACAGAGTGCCAGTTGGTGCGCCCTCTAGTGTGGATTTCCCCCATTGGCACGAGGGATGAACTGGATAGTCGCGCCAAGGCTAAAACATCTGTTTTTAAGGTTTTTCAGAGGAAATGTTCTTCAGGATAATGTTTGTCCTTATGCAGGAGGATGCCATGAAGGTGTTTTCAGGACATTTTACTGTTCACAGGTCACAAGAATAGTCCTCCAATGTACGGGATGAGGGATTGCAGGGACGGTGACAAAATGCAGTGTAACAGATGCCCCCTAAAGCATGAGGTCCAAGAGGGAGGGAGGGGTGAAATGCTTTATGAGAACACACCCAACTGAAAACACTGCCATCAGAAGACCTGAAAATACAAATACAACTGATATCTCTGATACATGATATGTGGTATGGGCGCAACCATCCATAATAGAGTGTACAATAACCGGGATCCAAGGTATGGACGCAGCCATCCAACAAAGAAGGATCAACAAGTAGAATTAGGTATGGTCGCAGCCATCCAATCAAATGAGTCATGTAACCAATCATGATAATCCACAAAGAATCTGCAGTTTGGATTTTATTAGACAAGATCCAGGGTCTTGGGCTCCATCTCGACCCGAACAGAGTACAAGTCTGAGCATGCGAATAAGTGAGTTGAAGTTGAACATGCAGGAACATTACCTGATTACCAGCCAATAATGAAAGCTGTTAACAGACGCGAGAGGAACCACCAATAATGAAAATGGATCTCAAGGTACAAGAGGTACAATCCACAAAATGTGAAAAGTGAGCCGGCGTCGAACACCCGTAGAATCATTCGATCGAAGGCCAATAATGAAAACCTTGCGTCGAATTTGAAGAACCTGCCATTGACGCATGCAGGCTCCAAGGCACCTGAAGGGAGTCTCTAGATCAACCTCCTGGATAATGAGCTGAAGTCGACAGGAAGTGACCTTGATCAAAGGTGGGCCATAGTGTTTCCCACATCATCGACATGAGACAGAGGAACATGATTTTTGTGAATCAAGATCAATAGAGAATCAGAGGGAGGTTGAAAACTACAGAGGCCAACTTCTCTTGAACATATCGATGACACGACACTGGATTTGGCAGTATTTGACATCAAAGGATCTGAGGTCATGATGACGTGGCAAAGAGTAGATGAGCGGTCAAAAGAGATTACCCAAACCCACGGAGGCAAGCAGATAACGAGATGAGATGTCCCCAACCCGACACGAATGCAAACAAGTTCCATGTTCAAGAGTGACATACTATCGACACAACGGTGATATTGGTTCCATTTTCCCCCACCATTTTTGGTGAGTACCCCAATTATTTTTGTATACAAGTTTGAAGGGGATAGCATATGCTTGCGATATAAGTTTTTCCTTCAGACAAATCCGACCTAGTACATTTAACGAGTCCTAGGAAGGAGGAACTTGAGTAACGTCATTACGATAGAGTCCGATGTCATCAGTTTTTAACGAGTCTAACAAAAAAGAACTCGACATCTTTTTATGTTTAGAGAGTTTGAAAAGACAACGAAAAAGAAAACTCTAGCAGTCCCTTTTCGTAGATAATCCCTCAGATCCGAAAAGGTAGAAAACTATGTCTGAGAGAACCTCCTAGTTGCGATAGGCTAGGGTATTCCTTTTTCATAAATAATCTATCCCAACCCGAAAAATGGGTAAACGTACACTGGGTAGATATTGCTTTGCAGCCATTTAACGAGTTCAAAACGACAAGTGTCTTGGAAATCTTTTCAATTTTATAGAGTCAGAAAAGAGCTGAAAGGTGACTCCTCCTGGAGGAATGAGTGGTATAAAGGGCAGCAATTGGTTCCTGTAATGGTGGAACTACTCAAAACAAGATAAAGGTCAAGAGGCTAGCTAACAAGACCACTCATCACAGCGGTTCCTCAGGAATGGGTAAAGCAACCAAGTGAAGGCATATGATCAGCCAAGCAGATAGTGACGGTGGAATGAGAAAACCAAGGCTCATCTAGAAAAATAGGCTAATAAAATGGCAATCATGAGAGGTAAAATGGGAATGGTTTCATTTTTACACAAGCTTGAAATCAGAGAACTTTGCTTGAAGTTGGTTTCATTTTTACAGAAGCTTGAAACAAAGATAAACTATGCTTGAAACCGGTTTCATTTTTACACAAGCTTGAAATGGAAACAAACTATGCTTGAAAAAGTAAGCATGCCCCAGCATGGTGACTCAATTCAAGGTGCATGCCCCCCAAGCTTCAATCCATATAAAAGGCAGATGGAGTGAAGGTTCAAGTTACGAGATCAAGAGAAAGACTCGACTGGGATTTTACAAGATCTTATCAAAGACTCGAATTGAACGGGAACGTGTTTCATTGTTTTAACGAGGTTGACACATTAAAAGAACTATCCTCTTGACACCTTGTTTCATTTTTTAAGGAGCTTGAAACAAGAAAAAATGAAAATTTATCCGTCAAACCTTGTTTCATTTTTTAAGGAGCTTGAAACAAGAAAATGAACTCTGCTCCGAAGACAACTCATCATGAAAAATAAGAAGTCATGGCTTCCAAGAGGTTCTCATATGATGGGAGAACAACATCTCGGAAATCAAGACCCAATGCCCCCAGCACACGATGCACAATGGCATTATCACTGAATGTAGGCACGGGATAGGTAGCCACATATTAACTTGCGACGAAGAAGATACAACCGGCGGATAAAGACTCGAAAGGGATGATGGTGGACCAGATGTCATGTTAGGACCAAAGAATGAAAGCTGATCAATGGTCACGATCCGAAATTTGTGTGGAAAACACATCACACGAAAGAGGGAAGAGACAAGAGCACCCATGAAATAAGTATAGTCACGCCCCAAGAGTAAATTGAAATCCAGGGGGCTTGGAACAACCATCACGTCTATATAGACAGTTTTCCCTCCCAAAGTAACAGGCAAGTTCGGAAGGATCCCTAATGGTTGACTGGTTCCTCTGTTAAACGCCAACAGATTCTACGTAACAGGCACAAGAGGCGGTGAACCGAAAGCTTGCCAAGTAGTTGAGAATAAAATACTAACAGACGTGCCTTCATCTATAATGGTGCTGGGTACGACCAGATGGGAGGCCTGTACCGTGATGTCAAAGGGCACATAAGAAGGAAGGCGATAACCTGCGAATCGACCCGAATCGAAGGAAGCGACCAAAATACTTGGAGGGGCTACCATTGAATCAAGATGGTCTTCCCCTGGTGTTACGGGAGAAGAAGGAGCATCCTCCACGACCTCCATCATGGAGGCGGGAGGGGTATCATCCAGGACTTCCATCACGGGAGGAGGAGGATCTGCTTCTTGAGGTATAGGGACAGGAGAATATTTCTCCAAGTCTGAGGAATCTGAAGAAACAAGAAGAAACTGAGGGATGTGAGATCCACTCTTAACGGAAAAGACCTAGTGCACTGCAGACGGGGCTAGCTCAACTGATCCCATGACCAATGGTTGGTCAAGGATGGATTCATGATGGTGAATTTTTGGGAGAGCAAGATCAAGCAAGGATGACTCTTGACTAATCATTGAATCAACTGGTGAAGGACTCAAAGAAAGCTGTTTGTAACCAGCTGGAAGGCACGGTCCAAAAACAGTCGAGTTGTCCAAAACTCTCTTGGCTTCATCCATGTACGGACAAAGGTGAATGGGATGATTCCCTTCACACAACTTACAGGGATTGGTAACCTTACCTTGTTTCTTATGAGTCTGTTGTAGCTCCTACAACACCCTCCAAAAATACATAAAATCATAACACAAACTTCAAAATTTTTGGAGCCCCCCCCTTAAAACTAAAAGGAAAAGAGACCAAGTAAAGTTCTAAAGGCAAGTCGCTAAGTCGCATATACTTTATTTGTGACCCAGGCGACCTAGGCGACTCTGCGACCCAAGGTCGCACAGGTCGCACAGGTCGCAAGGGTCGGAATATCGCCAATTTGCGACCTTGCGACCTAGCGACCTTGGGGTCGCAAGGTCGCAAGGTCGCGAAGTGGAGTTTTAAAGAAATTTGCGACCCAGCGACCTTGCGACCTAGCGACCTCAACCACTATTTTACTTGAATAGCCCTCAAAGGGCATGATCTCAAACACTGTTTTACTTGAATAGCCCTCAAAGGGCTGTTCTCCCCCTGTATCATAGAAGCTGTTTTTTCTTTTGTTAAAAAAAAAAAAAAAAAAAAAAAAGAAGAAGAAGAAGAAGAAGAAGAAAGAAAGAAAAGAAAAAGACTTTTTCCCTGGCCTTTCAAAGAATACCTTTTCTAAAAATGCCCGCAACCAGATCACTCCTTGAAGAGGTTCTATGCTGATGAAAGGCCCTTCCCGCAAAGCAAGGGGCAGTCGAAACTCGCTTGTAATGGGCACCTAAGGATAATACACGGTCTTACCAGAGTCTTCAAGCATAAGGAACCACCTAGCAGCTTAAAGGGTGCAGGTAGAAAAGGGTCTTGCGTAGACGCAACCGGATCGTGAGGGAACGGGGGGCTAACTGAGAGAATTGCAGGTCATCCGGGAAAAACCTGAGTCCTCATATGAGACCAGGGGCAACCTCTCTGCAAGAAAAATAAGTCGGGTTCCCTCAACCGCCCAGGCAAAATATGCCCATCTAAATAAGTGCCACAGGCACATTCTCAAATAAGTGCAATCGCACACGAATAAAGGGTAAAGGTTTGAGAAAGGCTTCATGCGCAGAGAGGTGTTGTAACGACTCCGCCGGGGTATTGACCAAGCTCGCTGGCAGCGGAGCAACGTTCACGACTCCTTGGGGGTGACCTCGCCCGGCCAAAGGAAGGTTATTTGGCAATGGAGTAAAGACGACACCATGAGACGAATAAGGATAGACCGGCGGACCACACGCGATTGTCGAGTTTCTCCAACCCTCTCGATCTGGAGACCTAGGAATTAAGTCAGTTGACAGTCACCCAATAAGCCGAAAGGGCAGGCGACTATGCGGGGTGGCAAATGAAGGAAGGTGTGAACTCTGAGGTAAAAGAACAAGCTGGTATTAGACCCCTCCCTCCTCCCTCATCGACCCTTCATTAGCAGAGACTCTGAATTCATCCAGTGAATCGCCATTTGTTGTAGCTCCTACAACACCCTCCAAAAAAATACATAAAATCATAACACACACTTCGAAATTTTTTGGAGCCCCCCTTAAAACTAAAAGGAAAAGAGACCAAGTAAAGTTCTAAAGGCAAGTCGCTAAGTTGCATATGCATTATTTGTGACCCAGGCGACCTATGCGACTCTGCGACCTGGGTCGCCTGTTCTGGTCGCAGGTGTTCAACAATTTGCGACCTTGGAGCCTGGCGACCTAGGGTCGTGGGTCGCCGAGGTCGCGAGTCGAAGTTTTAAAGGAATTTGGGCCCGGCGACCTTGCGACCCGAGACACAGCCAGGTCGCGAGTGCATGGTCTGAAGCACGGCCTAGGCGCATTAGCGTCGCACGTGCGACCTTTTTATATGGGTCGGGTCACTACTAGTAATTTGTGACTCTCCCGGCGAAAACCGCGGGTTGCTTTCCACGACGGGTGGCTTGGCGCGTTTTCTTCAAGACAGTTGCCTCTTTCCTCCCTATGTTTCACATAAACATTTCTTGCCATTTTTTGAGCCTCCCCACGGTCTTATTTATAGTTACTAAGAAGGGATGGGGGTTTTTCTTTGGATTGTTGCCGTCATTGTGTTTCCCACAAACCCCAAGGTCACCCGCCCCTTGCCTAAATCCTCATGGCTGTGCCTTATGGTAAATTCTGGACCTTTCAGACTGCGGATTTTTCCCATTAGTAAACACTTAGCCGCAAGGTCGCGCGCGAGCAAAACGCAAATGCGACCTGCGACCTAGCGACCAGGTCGCAAGGTCGCCAGGTCGCAAAAGTCCCACTCAGCGACTCTGCGACCCTGCGACCTAGTCGCAAGGTCACAGAGGTCGCGGGTGAGTCCTTTTGTGGATCAGCGACCCAGCGACTCCCAGAGAACAGTCAATTAAATCTTTTGCATGTACAGACTCTATTTAGCCATTATCATCATGTCTTTCTTATCTTGGGATTCTGTTTTAAATGCAGCAGGCGAATTCGGAGCAGACACAGCACCGGTCCTCTCCGACTCTAGCGATATGGCACCCCGGGTATCCCGAAGGAGAAGCAGGCAAGTGGTGGAGGAAGAATCAGACGCAGACATACAAATATCTCCGCCGCCTATATACAGAGACACCCTTTGCACCTTCGCAAAGGAGGATAGCCTCAGGTGGTATGAAGTATACCATGAATTTGCCATAGCAGCAGAGGAGTTACCAGAAGATCTCCCGGACCGTGAAATATATCTGAAAGTCAAAAAGTCCAGACTGCACCTGGCTGGGCCTCATCCGGCCATCTTTCCATGCCCCGAAATGCTGGACTGGATCATACAGAAGATGGATCCGAAAAGCTTCTCAGTCCGAGATAGTGCGGGGAAAGCTTTCGTCACATTGGAAAGTTCAAGAGCACAAGTCTACTACTCCCTACCCAAAGCGGAGGTAAACTTCACCCCAAGATGGTTCACTACAAATCAAGTGCCGATGGTTGACACGATCAGAAGTTGGTGGGCAGAACCAGACAAATTTAAGATAAAAAAGGACCAGGAGTACCCGGTGGCCGGTCTGAGGAAAGTCTATAAGCTAGTAGCCGCCATGCTGTGCAGGATATACGGACGTTCGGACGCCACCACCTTCAATGGCACATGGGCAACCATCATAGAACACGTAACAGTCCACGGCACTCGATTCAATTGGGCCGGGATATTAATGGGCTCCATGCACACAAACTTGGCTTCAGCTTTAAGCCCCAGATGAGGGAACACCATCAGAATTCTACATGGCTTCATATCTATTAGATGCTGTCTGTGCCCAGATGCATGTTGAGGGATGGCCACATAATTGGGACCCCGAACAAGCCCAGGCAATACACTTGCAGACCAGGGTATTCAGGGAATCTAGGTACAAATCGGACATCGAGCAAATCTCTCACATATTCATGCCCGCCCTCTACGGGAAAATGTTTGGTCAAGATGCCCCCTGCATGTCTTGGCGAGCGATGGAAACACTCGGGCAGGTGGCACACTGGTTCCCATTCGCCGAATTCACAATCATCCGAGTATTCGGCTCGTTTAAAGCACCACACGCTCTTCCTAAGTTTGTCACCGACAAGGTGCTCATGCAAGAGGTGTGTTATCAGATGACCTTGGGTTTCTCTAACGTCCTTGCCAAAGGGAAGAAGAAACCTTGGCCTGCTCTACCTCTCACCATTGGTTCCTTTACGGTCAAAGACTCCAGAGAAGTAGCACGTGAAGGGGAAGAGGTGAAAAGCTATCACTTCAAAAATCTGGACCGCCGAAATTACGATCCAGTCAGGATCGTTCCCGAACATTGTAAAAGGGCCAATTTTAGATGGAGTTATCAACACATCGAGTGCCCGGATGAGGATGAGAGAAGGAATTGGTATAACGCAAACCGGCATCTCGCACCAGGAATCGACCCTCACCAAGAAGGAGCAGAGTACCAGAACATTGGAGGTTCTTCCTCCTCCAAAGATAAAAGAACATAGGTGCGGGACCGGCACGCGGTCCCGTGAGGAAGCGAGCGGACGGCGGAAGGAAAAGAAGTGGAAGGAAGATGAGAAACGAAGCGACGCCGAACGAACGGAAAAGGAAGAAAGAGGAGGAGAAAGAAAAGAACGGAAAAGGAGGCACGAGCGAGCGGTCGGCTTGGTGGCGAAGAAGAGCTCGATAAAGTCGATCATCAGAAAAAGGCAGAACAGGCCGCCGCAGCAAAGAGGAAATAGGAAAAGGAAGCAGAGGCAGAGGCAGAACGCCGGGAGAAAGAAAAGCGTGACAAGGCGGAAGCAGAGCGCCAGCAAAAGGAGAAAGAAAAGGGTCAAATGCGGGATGTAGAGGACGAGCTAATAGATGACATTGATCTATCTCCCCTGAATATCCCTGCAGGTGGCGCGGGAGGTGCCCTCAGTGTTGATGACTTTCTGGGGGAGCAAGAAGAAGAAGTCTTCGACTTGACCAGATTAACCTTTGACCAATTCTCTTTCAAGATACGGCAAGAGAAGAGGAAATCCTTGACGTCAGGCTACCCTGCCATCTCCACAGTCTCCACCGGAAAGGACATTGTCCCAGACCCAAGGACAAATCCGGTTATGATAGCGTCAGCAGGCACCGCTTTTGCCGCAGCCACAGAAGAAAATGTCACAAGGATGAGCAGAGAGATTATTTCTTTACAGAACCGGCTAAAAGCGGCAGAGCAAGAGAAATCAAGGCTAGAAAATGAGATGCTCCAGCTCCAGGGTAGGACCGCTCAAGTGAATGAGGTTCCACTGGCGGTCAAGAAGGAATGTGATGTTTTGGAGATGAAAATGAGGCAAGTATACCAGGAAATGTTCACCCTGAAACAAACAGTGGCCCCATTGGCAGAGGCACGGGAAGAAACCAAGCAGAAACACGAACAACTCAAGGAAGCCTCGACAGCCTTGGACAAAATGATGAATTGGACAGCCCAATATCAGCAAGCTCCCGAACACGTGCCTCGGAAGGATTGGAGTCATACGCAAGAGGCCAAAGTGCAAATTCGGATGAGTATGCAATCCAAAGACAAGCTGTCCAAAGATCTGGACAAAGTAGTGTCTGCGTATAACCACCTAATCAGTGGTATCGACTCCATGAACGCTCTTCATCACATTCCATCATTAGGGGCACTAAATGAAACTAAAGGCTGGGAGCAGGTGGAGCAGGAAATTCAGTCTTTTCTGCAGCCCGTAAGACAAGCTGCTGCCGCACCGGAATTCGAGGCATCACAGGAGAACCTGAACCGGTTGCTTGTCACTCCAGTGAAAATCTACACCAAGCTTGCTTCTCTCTCAATGCTGATCTCTCAGAAGAAGGAGACTCTGGTGCCGAATGCCCTAGAATGTATGCATCGGATAAAAGAGGAAAGCCCTCTTGTCGCTCCTATAACGGCAGATTACCAGACTTGGAGAGATTTCCTCAAAGGCAAGAAAGTCGACGTTCCAGAAACCTCAATTGCGCGACCACCTCCATAGTTCAAACGCTGGGTCGCAGGTCGCACTTGCTACCAGGTCGCAGGTCGCACTTGCGACCAGGTCGCAGGTCGCACTTGCGACCAGGTCGCAGGTCGCATTTGCGACCAGGTCGCAGGTCGCAGTTTTGGCAAACAGGAAGCTGAACCGTCGGGAAGCTGAACCGTCGGAAAGCCATAAGTGCGTCTGTTGAATCTATAAATACCCCTGTGGGGAACATTGTAAGGGGCTGCTCTTCTTTGGACTGAAAAGAATTATTGCATTGTAACTGAAGAAGCATACTCTTGATATATGAAATAAAATACATGTTAAAACCCCTTTGATTGGATGATGTGTTTAGCTGTGACAACATTGTGTGTATTCTGCGTACAGTTTCAGAATATCTTCTGATTAATGAATCTGTGTTATTTAAAAGTATCATTCATGCACCATAGCTATCTGTGATTGTGTTGATGATGCTCAAGTTTATTATTTACTTCATGATGAATGTTAATGAACTGTTTTATTAGCATTTCGTTATATCTTTCGGAAAGTTAAGGGATACTCTTGCCACAAAGAATTGTTTCTTTAGCGGTCAGATTGTCCTGTATGCATACCTCATAGATGTGTTGCTAACGACACTTCCTGAGTGTATGCATTCTGCCTATTACCTTGCTACGCACAGTGTCATATATTGGTTTTATACATCAGTCATGTATTCTGTATCGTGTGAATGAGTGTATGTTTGCAGTTTCAATCAGGTTGCTCGAAACCGAAGAGATAGTCATTTAAGCGGTAGCCGGACCCACACCCCGGACGGGATCCCTACTCCAAACGGTTCAAAGTCTAATTGGGACTTTCTACCGGGGAGATCCCCTACTGTTGGCCGGACATATTGTCCCGTCAACAGATTTGGCGCTAGAAGGAGGGCCATGGCATCCTCCCAGCATACAACAGACATTCCATCCCAAACTCCCCGCCGGGAGGTCATAAATAACGAAGTTGCCCTTCCCCCTTTAGAAGATATTCCAACGGTGGAAGCCCGATACTTCGAAATTACTAACGAACAGCTGAGAGCCTTGCGCCCAGTTTCCCGTAATCTCATCAGGGATTTACGGTATACCCCTATCATGGAATTCCTAGCCCACACTAGGACCCCTGCCGATAACATCACTCGCAATGGCGTGCTAGTCCGTACCGTACCTGAACTTGTGAATACCATGATTGAGGACCTCGCACGGGCTGTCCAAGAAAATGACCCTGTTACCCACGATAGTGAAGGTTTCCCGGATACTGAACCTTTCCCCGAACCACAGCCTGACTCACATCAGTGGACCAACAACCAAGTATATTCCCCACGAGAAGGAGAAGGGGAGAGAAGAAACGAAAGAGAAGGTAACACAGCCCGAAGGAATGTAGAAGAAGTCAATAGGCCTCGAAGAAATGAAGGTGGAGTCAACAGGGGTCAAGGTCGTGGTGGTAGAGGGAATATCATTCACGACCTTAGACACCACGCCAACCATAATCACCACCAAAACCAAAACAGACCCCCCCCTCACAACTGGGAGCTACTTAGAAACGTGAATAACCGTGAAAGACACCGAGATGAACACTCTCGTCGTCTTGAAGGAACCTCGGTGTCAGGGACGGGAAGTGAGTCTGAAGCAGAAAACCGAAACCATCAACGCCCCAGGAGGGTGCAACCTCTAGCCTGGATGGCTCAATCCCCTTTGGCCCTTTTAGGTCCTCTCCATGATATGCCCAGACACCCAGAGAAGCATCTTCCTAAGTTCGATCCAGAGAAAGGCACATCGGCAGAAGACCATATTAGTAGTTTTTATCTGTCTCTACAAATTATGAGAGTTCAGTCCGATGACGTTACGTGTCGGCTTTTCCCACACACTCTTGTAAGCCAGGCTGCCACCTGGTACCGCTCCCTACCCAGTGCGTCTATTACTTCATGGGACCAGTTCCGTCGTGTGTTCCTACAAAAGTTTGCGGAAGATAAAACACCCTCTATGCTCCTCACAGAACTAAGCACCATCAAGTGTCATAGAAAAGAGAGAGTTAAAGACTTTAACCAACGCTTCGCAACCATATTGCAAAAATTTCCTCCAAACTTAGCGTTGGACGATTCTATCACCATCGACTACTATACCAAAGCCCTCCCGAGGGATATTGCAGTTTTCATCAAACGTGAGGCCCGCGCTACTCTTACAGCAAATTATGCGGCTGCTCTCGCGGTAGAAAAGGACATGTTGTCAATAGGTGTCATGGATCATGACGGAAAGGATGATCACAAATCAACCACTAAAAAGGGTCAGTCTTCCACCCCAAATAGGGAGAGAGAAACTTTCGATTTCGAAAGTATGGCCAAGACCCTCAAACTGCTAACGAATGAGGTCTCTGACTTAAAGAGAAAAGGCGTCGAAACCTCAAATACAAACAAACCTCCCAAACCTTTTTTCAAGAAAAACAATCCCAACACCAACAGGCCTCCGTCAAACACCAGTGCCGCTCTCAACGTGGAGGAAATAGGGAAGGACAATTTTTGTTCCTTTCACCAAGCTGCCCATTCTGAAAAGACGTGCCCGCAATGGATCGGCAGCATGACCGCAGTGGTCAACCAGCTTCTGGATGATCAAACTCCAGGAAGCCTGACAGAGGATGAAGTTTCTGATCCAGACGAAGTTTCGCTCCTAGATGGGGAATCGGGAGCCTCTGTTTTAACTTTCGATGTAATCCGTGGGGGAGAGAGTCTCGCTCCCATTGATATTAACATGGCAGGAAGTCCCAAGGCTCAGCCCACTCGAAACTATAGTCTTAGAAGCAAAGGAGCTATTCCCGAACAATCATATGAAGACAAGAAAAGGGCTTTCCTGAGAAAAATTCTCTCCCCTAGCAACGAAGGACCAACTACGCCGGACAAGCCTACCAATAGTAACGGCAAAGCAAGTCAAAAGACCAAACTCCCAGTGGAACCATCGAAAACCACTACCGAACCTAGTCCCCAAACTGATACTAGCTACAACATAGTGGAGGACATGAAAAAGACCAGGGCTAATATCTCGCTCTACGAGTTGGCCCGCATCACGAACCAAAAGGAACTTATCCTAAAAGCTTTCGCCAACAACCAAAATACGAAGAAAGTCAGCAACACGTCTGCACAAACTAGTCCAGATATCCAATCTATAGTGAACGCTGTCAACACGAATTCGAGAGGATCCACCCCTCCATTTCTCTTATCTTTTGAGATGTTTAATTTCAACGTTCACAATTGCCTCGTTGACTCTGGTGCATCCACGAATGTCATGCCTCTATCTATATGCAAGAAACTCAACATCCTCCCAGAGAAAACCGACGCAAAAATCATTCAACTGGACAGATCACAAGTACCAGCAGTTGGAGAATTAAACAATGTCATCATCCGCCTCTCATCCGACTCTAGGGTTCATCAATGTATTGATATTGTGGTTGTCGACATCCCAGAAGCCTATGGTGTACTGCTTAGTAGAGACTGGTCTAGCAAATTGCAAGGATACTTCGCCACAGATTGGTCTCACTTATGGCTACCTTACAAAGGGAGAAACAACCAAATCAGAGTCGAAAGTGAACCATACATGAAACACACTGTAACTGATTTCGATGCCACAAATGAACCCATCAGCTTCGCCCAGGAGGAACTTGGTATGTGTTTTCTAGATTCCATTTTTGGATGTTACCGACCTCCCCAGTCCGCAGTAGGCCCCGAGGTCCTTTCTGAAATGACACTCGTCGCAGAGGAACAAGCTCAAACTGTATCACACCAAGCCGAAATTCCTCCGCAAGCCACTGCCCCCAAGGACCCGGAAAATGATATATGGACATTGTATTACGACGGTTCCAAGAATCTCGATGGTTCTGGCGCTGGCTGCATTTTGCTTGATCCACATAAGAAAAAATTCTTAGTCTCTTGTCGACTCGAGTTCCAATGCACTAACAACACTGCTGAGTATGAAGCTTTGATCCTTGGGCTTAAAAAGGCGCTGGATTTGAAGGTAAAATGCTTACGGGTCATTGGAGACTCCGAGATCATCACTCGGCAGGTACGCAACACCATTCACTATTTGTCTCCACATTTGAAGGCGTATCAACAAGAGGTATGGCGATTAATTTCTGCTTTTGACGCTTTTGGAATCAATTCTATTCTAAGAATGCATAACGCAGCAGCAGATAGCCTAGCTAATGCTGCCGCCAGGTTTACCCCTTTGAGGGACGGGTTTTCTATTGAAGTTATGTATAAACCATCTGTGCCAGACAATATCACTAATTTGCGTGTTTTTGATGATGATCAACAGGTGCTGGAATTTATGTGCAACTCAGAGATATTCAAAGACGCTTCTATAGATGAAGATGAGCACGACCAAGCTATGCAAAAGGAGTATGAGCAAGTCAAAGGAAACCCCATGCCTAAAGGGGTGGTATCACTGGAGAAGCTTTTCGATCTGCAAAATCGGTTCCGTGGGCCCCCAAATGCGAAAGTGCAGAGCTCGATCTTGGCTCATCGACAAGTGAACTTGGGATCAGAAGATAATCCTAAATTCATCAACCTGGGGAAAGACTGCACCCCCCAAGAGGCCCAAGATTTCACTCAATTATTTCGCAAGTATCGCGACGTATTCGCTTGGACCTATGAGGACTTACGCACATACGATACGCGAATTATACAACATGTGATACCAATTAAAGAAAATGTAAAACCTTTCCAACAGAAACTTAGGAAAGTACACCCTACAATGGAGCCGCTAATTCTAAAAGAACTCAAAAAAATTTTAGACGCCCGCATTATCTTCAAAGTCCGCCATTCCACATGGGTGTCCAATTTAGTGCCGGTACGGAAAAAGTCGGGTGAGATTCGATTATGTGTAGATTTCCGGAACTTGAACCGGGCCTCAAGTAAAGATAATTACCCAGTGCCCCCTATGGAGCAGATATTACAAGTAGTGTCCGGCTCAGAGATGTTCTCTTTGTTGGACGGTTTCTCTGGCTACAATCAAGTACTGGTGGCTGAACCAGACCGGTTAAAGACTACCTTCCGGACTAAATGGGAAACTTTCGCATACCGACGTATGCCTTTTGGGTTAATCAACGCAGGAGCAACTTTCCAGAGAACGATGGACATAGCATTCAGAGGTCTGATAGGCCAAAGTGTGGTGGTTTACTTGGATGACGTTACTGTGTTTTCCAAACATCGGGGGGATCACTTGCGTCACCTCAGACAGATTTTCGAAAGATGCAGAAAATACGGTATCTCGCTTAACCCAAAGAAAAGTGTTTTCGCCGTAGCAGAAGGGAATCTGCTAGGTCATATCATAACGAAGCGAGGCATTGTCGTTGATCCAGAACGTGCAAAAGCCATTTCTCAAATTCCTCTCCCCAGCGGTAAGAAAGCAATGCAATCCTTTTTGGGAAAAATCAATTTTGTACGTAAGTTTATCTCAGATTTCGCCCAGATAGTGAAGCCACTACAAGGGATGATAAAGAAAAATGCCATTTTCAAATGGAATCAACCCGAAAAGGAAGCTTTCGACCAGATCAAGAAAGCTATAGCCAAAGCGCCTTCTCTCCAGAGCCCAGATTTCGGCAGAGATTTCAGCCTGTACACGTTCGCTTCGGATTCATCCCTGGCAGCCGTGCTCACACAAAAGGACAGAAATAATGACGAGCGTCCCATTTCGTTCATGAGCACTGGCCTACAGGGAGCTGAATTAAATTATCCTGAAATCGAGAAACAGGCTTATGCGGTGTACAAAGCAGTTAAACATTTCAGACCATACATCTTGAAGAACCATGTCACAGTTTACGTTCCCCATCCAGCTGGTCGATCACTATTCATGCAGCAAGAGTTGGGCGAGAGGAGAGGGAACTGGGTTGCGTGTATGCAAGAGTACGACTTAGAGTTTAAGCCGGCACGCACGGTCAAAGGACAAGGTTTATGCCAAATGGCTGCGGAGGCCGCAGGTTCCCAAAAAAGTGAAGAAGATAATTGGGAGCAAGAGATTGACATGTACCAAACTGATGTCATGCCCCAGGAAAGGAACCCGTCTTGGTACTCGGATATCTCGGGATATTTGGCGCACGGGGTATTGGAATCAAATCTAGATGCCCGGCAGAAACGTGCAATCAGACTCAAAGTCGCGTCCTACCGGTTAATCCAAGGGAAGCTCTTCAAGAAACATTCAAACGGAGTAATGTTGCGCTGCCTAGAACAGGATGAAGCTCAGAAGGTCTTAACCGAGCTGCACGATGGACCAGCGGGAGGTCATTTCGCCGGAGATACCACTGCTCATAAAATTATGCGTGCGGGTTATTATTGGCCAACCCTGTTCAGAGATGCTCACGCGTATGTTCGGAAATGCATTCAATGCCAGAAATTTGCAAGCCGAGAAGCACGTCCGGCTGCTCCGTTGTTATCAGTAGCAGTAGAAGAACCTTTTCAACAATGGGGTTTGGACGTCATTGGTGAGATTCTACCCCACTCTTCTAAGCAACACAGGTACATTCTTACGGCCACTGATTACTTCACCAGGTGGGTTGAAGCGGTACCATTACGTCAAGTCAACGATCAGGAGGTAATGCAATTTGTCACTCACTCCATCATTACTAGGTTTGGCGTTCCAACTTCCTTAGTGTTTGATAACGCAACGTATTTTTCATCTTTTAAATTATATGATTTTTCATTAGAAAATGGCATTGTTCTTAAACACTCCGCGAAGTACTATCCCCAAGGAAATGGTCTAGCAGAATCAACAAATAAAAATCTGATCCGCATCGTCAAAAAGACCCTTCTGTCTCACCAACGAAACTGGCATAACGCTCTCCAAAACGCACTTTGGGCTGATCGCGTCACCCCTAAGTCATCAATAGGCACCTAACCATATTTTCTCGTGTATGGGAAAGAAGCCGTCCTCCCGCCCAATTTGTCTCTTCCCGCTCTACAGTTGTCTCAAGAGTGCCACGGTACCCCTTGTCCCACCTTGCAAATCCGCATTGACACCCTGCTGAAACTAGAAGAGGAAAGGCAGAAAACCCGGGAGAAATTCGCCATCCACCAGAGTCGGATCAAAAGATGGTTCGATAAAAAGTCTGCAGGAGACAAAAAATTTGAAGTAGGAGATCTTGTCCTAAAATGGGATAAGGCACACGAAGAGAAAGGAAAACATGCAAAATTTCAAGCACTATGGATAGGTCCCTTTCAGGTTAAAGAAATGATAGGTTCCCATACTTTCCGATTGCAGACTTTGGAAGGAAAAGTCGAGGACCTCCCGGTAAACGGGCATGACCTCAAACACTATTTTACTTGAATAGCCCTCAAAGGGTTGTTCTCCCCCTGTATCATAGAAGCCGTTTTTCTTTTGTTGTTAAAAAAAAAAAAAAAAAAAAAAAAAAAAACTCTTTCCCTACCTCTTCAAAGAAAACCTTGTCTAAGTTGCCCGCAACTAGATCACTCCTTGAAGAGGTTCTATGCTGATGAAAGGCCTTTCCCGCAAAGCACGGGGCAGTCGAAACTCGCTTGTAATGGGCACCTAAGGATAATACAGAGTCTTTGATCTTGACATAAAACCACTGTGACTTAAAGGGTGCGGAGTAGGGTCTTGCGTAGGCGCAAGAAGTGGATCGTGAGGGAACAGGGCTAACTCGAGAGAATTGCAGGTCATCCGGGAAAAATCTGAGTCCTCATATGAGACCAGGGGCAACCTCTCTGCAAGCAAAATAAGTCGGGATCCCTCAACCGCCCAGGAAAAATATGCCCATCTAAATAAGTGCCGCGGAGCTGTTCTCAAATAAGTGCGGTCGCACGGGCAGGTAAGGTTTGAGAAAGGCTTCTGCTTGTGAGAGGTGTTAGCACGGCTCAGCCCCAGCCCCCCCGAGTGCGGCCGAGCTCGGCGCGGCGAACGTTCACGACTCCTTGGCGATGACTGCGCCTAGGGCCCGAGAGGTTCGGCGGCAGCGGGAGCGACACCATGAGGCCAAATAATTGTACCGGACCCTGCAGTTGTCCAAGGTTTCCCCAACCCTCTCGATCCTGGAGCATGAGGAATTAAAATTCGGTTGATCTGCACCCAACAAGCCAAAAGGGGCAGGTGACTACGCAGGATGGCAAAGGAAGGAACGTGTAAACTCTGAGGTAGAAAGAACAAGCAAGTACTAGAACCCCCTCCCTCCTCCCTCATCGACCCTTCATCAGCAGAGACTTTGAATTCATCCAGTGAATCGCCATTTGTTGTAGCTCCTACAACATCCTCCAAAATTACAAAAAAATCATAACACACACTTCAAAATTTTTGGAGCCCCTTTGAAACTAATGAAGGAAAGGTGAAGACCAAGTAAGGATTCTAAAGGCAAGTCGGCCCAAATCGCTGTCGTATTGCAATGACGCTATCTCAGGCTACAGACCCTAAAATTCGCACGGGTCGCCACAGTCCTGTGAAGTCAGAATTTCAACAATTTGCGACCTTGCGACCTAGCGACCTAGGGGTCGCAAGGTCGCAAGGTCACGAAGTGAAGTTTTAAAGAAATTTGCGACCCAGCGACCTTGCGACCCAGCGACCTGTAGGTCGCAAGGTCGCAAGGTTGCAAACTTGCAACTTGCGACCGCATTAAACGTCCGCACGTGCGACCTTTTTATATAAGGTCGGGTCGCTAGGTCGCATTTGTGACTCTCAGCGAAAACCGCGGAGTTGCTCTGACAGGTTGACTGGCGCGTTTTCTTCCGGGTAAGTTGCCTCTTTTTCCTCCCTATGTTTCCTGCATAAACATTTCTTGCCATTTTTGAGCCTCCCCACGGTCTTATTTATTTACTAAGAAGGATGGGGGTTTTTTTTTTCTTTGGATTGTTGCCGTCATTGTGTTTCCCTCAAAACCCCAAGGTCTCCCGCCCCTTGCCTAAATCCTCATGGCTATGCCTTATGGTAAATTCTGGACCTTTCAGACCGCAGTTTTTTCCCATTAGTAAACACTTAGCCGCAAGGTCGCGCGCGCGCAAAACGCAAATGCGACCTGCGACCTAGCGACCAGGTCGCAAGGTCGCAGGGTCGCAAAAATCCCACTCAGCGACTCTGCGACCTTGCGACCTAGTCGCAAGGTCGCATAGGTCGCGGGGTCGCAAAAATCCCACTCAGCGACTCTGCGACCCTGCGACCTAGTCACAAGGTCGCAGAGGTCGCGGGTGAGTCCTTTTGTGGAGCGGCGACCCAGCGACTCCCAGAAAACAGTAAATTATCTTTGCATGTTCAGACTCTATTTAGCCATTATCATCATGTCTTTCTTATCCTGTGATTCTGTTCTAAATACAGCAGGTGAATTCAGAGCAGACATAGTACCGGTCCCCTCCGACTCGAGCAATATGGCACCCTGGGTATCCCGAAGGAGAAGCAGGCAGGTGGTGGAGGAATAATCAGACGCAGACATACAAATATCTCCGCCGCCAATATACAGAGACACCCTTTGCACCTTCGCAAAGGAGGATAGCCTGAGGTGGTATGAGGTATACCATGAATTTGCCATGACAGCAGAGGAGTTACCAGAAGATCTCCCGGACCGTGAAATATATCTGAAAGTCAGAAGGTCCAGATTGCACCTGGCTGGGCCTCATCCTGCCATCTTTCCATGCCCTGAAATGCTGGACTGGATCATACAGAAGACGGATCCGAAAAGTTTCGCAATCAGAGATGATGCGGGGGAAAGCATTAACATTGGAAGGTATGTCCAGGCCGGGTCTCTTGCCTCCTACTGAGGAGGCTCCTTCACCCCGAATGGTTTGCTGCAAATGAAGTGCCGATGGTTGACACAATCAGAAGATGGTGGGCAGAACCAGACAAATTTAAGATCAAGAAGGACCAGGAGTACCCGGTGGCCAATCTGAGGAAGGTCTATAAGCTAGTGGCCGCCATGCTGTGCAGGATATACGGGCGTTCGGACGCCACCACCTTCAACGGAACATGGGCAACCATTATAGAACACGTAACAGTCTACGGCACTCGGTTCAATTGGGCCGGTATATTAATGGGCTCCATGCACACAAATTTGGCTTCAGCTTTAGCCCCAGATGAGGGAGCGCCATCAGAATTCTACATGGCTTCGTATCTATTAGATGCTGTCTGTGCCCAGATGCATGTTGAGGGATGGCCACATAATTGGGACCCCGAACAGACCCAGGCAATACACTTGCAGACCAGGGTATTCTGGGAATCTAGGTACAAGCCGGACATCGAGCAAATCTCTCACATATTCATGCCCGACCTCTACGGGAAACTATTTGGTCAAGATGCCCCCTGCATGTCTTGGCGAGCGATGGAAACACTAGGTCAGGTGGCACACTGGTTCCCATTCGCTGAATTCACAATCATCCGAGTATTTGGCTCGTTTAAAGCACCACACGCTCTACCTAAGTTTGTTACCGACAAAGTGCTCATACAAGAGGTATGTTTTCAGATGACCTTGGGTTTCTCTAACGTCCTTGCCAAAGGGAAGAAGAAACCTTGGCCTGCTCTACCTCTCACCATTGGTTCCTATACGGTCAAAGACTCCAGAGAAGTAGCGCGTGAAGGGGAAGAGGTGAGAAGCTATCACTTCAGAAATCTGGACCGCCGAAATTACGATCCAGTCAGGATAGTTCCCGAACATTGTAAAAGGGCCAATTTCAGATGGAGTTATCAACACATCGAGTGCCCGGACGAGGATGAGAGAAGAAATTGGTATAACGCAAACGGGCATCTCGCACCAGGAATCGACCACGACCGAGAAGGAACGGAGTATCGGAACATTGGAGGAGTTCTTCCTCTCCAAAGATAAAAAGAACACGGACGGTGCGGGACGGCACGCAGTCCCGGCGGGGAAGCAGAAGCCCAGGCCAAACTAGAAGAGGAAAAGAAAAGGAAGGAAGATGAAGAGAAACGAAAGAAAGACGCCAGAACAGAACGGAAAAGGAAGGAAGAGGAGGAGAAAGAAAGACAGGAAAAGGAGGCACAAGCGGCAGCAGAACAGGCACTGAAAGAAGAGCTCGATAAAGTCGATCATCAGAAAAAGGCAGAACAGGCCGCCGCGGCAAAGAGGAAACAGGAAAAGGAAGCAGAGGCAGAGGCAGAACGCCGGAAGAAGGAAGAGCATGACAAGGCGGAAGCAGAGCGCCAGCAAAAGGAGAAATAAAAGGGTCAAACGCAGGATGTAGAAGACGAAATAATAGATGACGTTGATCTATCTCCCCTGAATATCCCTGCAGGTGGCGCGGGAAGTAACCTCAATGTTGATGACTTTCTGGGGGAGCAAGAAGAAGAAGTCTTCGACTTGACCAGATTAACCTTTGACCAATTCTCTTTCGAGATACGGCAAGAGAAGAGGAAATCCTTGACGTCAGGCTATCCTGCCATCTCCACAGTCTCCACCAGAAAGGACATTGTCCCAGACACAAGGACAAATCCGGTTATGATAGCGTCAGCAGGCACCGCTTTTGCCGCAGCCACAGAAGAAAATGTCACAAGGATGAGCAGAGAGATTATTTCTTTACATAACCGGCTAAAAGCGGCAGAGCAAGAGAAATCAAGGCTAGAAAATGAGATGCTCCAGCTCCAGGGTAGGCCCGCTCAAGTGAATGAGGTCCCACTGGCGGTCAAGAAGGAATGTGATGTGTTGGAGATGACAATGAGGCAAGTATACCAGGAAATGTTCACCCTGAAACAAACAGTGGCCCCATTGGCGGAGGCACGGGAAGAAACCAAGCAGAAACACGAACAACTCAAGGAAGCCTCGACAGCCTTGGACAAAATGATGAATTGGACAGCCCAGTATCATCAAGCTCCCGAACACGTGCCTCGAAAGGATTGGAGTCATACGCAAGAAGACAAAGTGCAAATTCGGATGAGTATGCAATCAAAGACAAGGCTGTCCCGGAGTCTGGACAAAGTAATTATTACGTATAATCACCTAATCGATAGTATCGACTCCATGAACGCTCTACATCACATTCCATCGTCGGGTGCATTAAATGAAACTAAAGTAAGGAGCAGTGAAGCCAAAGAAATTCGATCTTTTACGCGGCCCGATGGAGACAATTTCGCCGTATGCCGAATTCGAAGCATCACGAAACTGAGCCGGTTGCTTGTCACTTTGATGCAAATCCTACATTAACTTACTTCTCTCAATGATCCCGGAAAGGGCTGCGAGTGCGGATATGCACGGGCTCTGTCGTCGGATAAAAGAGGAAAGCCCTCTTGTCGCTCCTATAACGACGGATTACCAAACTTGGAAAGACTTCATCAAAGGCAAGAAAGTCGACGCTCCAGGAACCTCGATTGCGCGACCACCTTCATAAGTTGCAAACGCTGGGTCGCAGGTCGCATTTGCGACCAGGTCGCAGGTCGCAATTGCGACCAGGTCGCAGGTCACATTTTGTACAAACAGGAAGTTGAACCGTGGGGAAGTTGAACCGTCGGAAGGCCATAAGTACGGCTGTTGAATCTATAAATACCCCAGTGGGAAGCATTGTTTGGGGCTACTCTTTTGTGGACTGAAAGGCATTATTGCATTGTAGCTGAAGAAGCATACTCTTGATATATGAAATACAATACATGTTAAAACCCCTTTGATTGGATGATGTGTTTAGCCGTGACAACATTGTGTGTATTCTGCATGTAGCTTCAGAATATCTTTTGATTAATGAATCTGTGTTATTAATAGTGTCGTTCATGCACCATAGTTATCTGTGATTGTGTTGATGATGCTCAAGTTATTATTTACTTCATGATGAATGTTAATGAACTATTTTATTAGCATCTCGTTATATCCTTCGGAAAGTTAAGGGATATTCTTACCACAAAGGATTGTTTCTTTGGCGGTCAGATTATCTTGCATGCATACCTTATAGATGTGTTGCTAACGACATTTCCTGAGTTTATGCATGCTGTTTATTACCTTGCTATGCACAATGTCATATATCGGTTTTATTCATCAGTCATGTATTCTATATCGTGTTAATAAGTGTATGTTTGCAGTTTCAATCAGGTTGCTCGAAACCGAAGAGATAGTCATTTAAGTGGTAGCCGGACCCACACCCCGGACGGGATCCCTACTCCAAACGGTTGAAAGTCTAATTGGGACTTTCTACCGGGGAGATCCCCTACTGTTGGCCGGACATATTTTCCCGTCAACAGATTTGGCGCTAGAAGGAGGGCCATGGCATCCTCCCATCATACAACAGACATTCCATCCCAAACTCCCCGCCGGGAGGTCATAAATAACGAAGTTGCCCTTCCCCCCTTAGAAGATATTCCAACGGTGGAAGCCCGATACTTCGAAATCACTAACGAACAGCTGAGAGCCTTACTCCCAGTTGCCCGTAATCTCATCAGGGATTTACGGTATGCCCCGATCATGGAATTCCTAGCCCACACTAGGACCCCTGCCGATAACATCACTCGCAATGGCGTGCTGGTCCGCACCATACCTGAACTTGTGAATACCATGATTGAGGACCTTGCACGGGCTGTCCAGGAAAATGACCCCGTTACCCACGATAGTGAAGGTTCCCCTGATACGAAACCTTTCCTCGAACCACAGCCTGACTTACATCAGTGGACCAACAACCAAGTGTATTCCCCAC
Source organism: Pinus albicaulis (assembly GCA_034641835.2). NCBI lineage: Eukaryota > Viridiplantae > Streptophyta > Pinopsida > Pinales > Pinaceae > Pinus > Pinus albicaulis. Next base: position 1,055,064,709 of record CM076570.1, on the reverse strand, counting down.
GAGAAGGAGAAGGGGAAAGAAGAAACGAGAGAGAAGGTAACACAGCCCGAAGGAATGCGGAGGAAGGAAATAGGCCTCGAAGAAATGAAGGTGGAGTCAACAGGGGCCACGGTCGTGGTGGTAGAGGAGATATCATTCGCGGCCCGAGACACCACACCAACCATAATCACCACCAAAACCAAAATAGACCCCCTCCTTACAACTGGGAGCTTCTTAGAAACATGAATAACCGTGAAAGACACCGAGATGAACACTCACGTCATCATGAAGGAACATCGGTGTCAGGGACAGGAAGTGAGTCTGAAGCAGAAACCCGACATCAGCTTCGCCCCAGGAGGGTGCAGCCTCTGGCCTGGATGGCTCAATCCCCATTGGCCCTCTTAGGTCCCCTCCATGATATGCCCAGACACCCAGAGAAACACCTTCCTAAGTTCGATCCAGAGAAAGGCACATCGGCAGAAGACCATATTAGTAGTTTTTATCTGTCTCTACAAATCATGAGAGTTCAGTCCGATGATGTTGCATGTCGACTTTTCCCACACACTCTTGTAAGCCAGGCAGCCACCTGGTACCGCTCCCTACCCAGTGCGTCTATTACTTCATGGGACCAGTTCCGTCGTGTGTTCCTGCAAAAGTTTGCGGAAGATAAAACACCCTCTATGCTCCTCACAGAACTAAGCACCATCAAGTGTCATAGAAAAGAGAAAGTTAAAGACTTTAACCAACGCTTCGCAACCATATTGCAAAAATTTCCTCCAAACTTAGCGTTGGACGATTCTATCACCTTCGACTACTATACCAAAGCCCTCCCTAGGGATATTGCAGTCTTCGTCAAACGCGAGGCCCGCGCTACTCTTACAGCAAATTACGCGGCTGCTCTCGCAGTAGAAAAAGACATGTTGTCAATAGGTGTCATGGATCATGACGGAAAAGATGATCACAAGTCAACCACTAAAAAAGGTCAGTCTTCCACCCCAAATAGGGAGAGAGAAACTTTCAATTTCGAAAGTATGGCCAAGACCCTCAAACTGCTAACGAATGAGGTCTCTGACTTAAAGAGAAAAGGCGTTGAAACCTCAAATACAAATAAACCTCCCAAACCTTTTTTCAAGAAAAACAATCCCAACACCAGTAGGCCTCCGTCAAACACCAGTGCCGCTCTCAACGTGGAGGAAATAGGGAAGGACAATTTTTGTTCTTTTCACCAAGCTGCCCATTCTGAAAAGACGTGCCGGCAATGGATCGGCAGCATGACCACAGTGGTCAACCAGCTTCTGGATGATCAAACTCCAGGAAGCCTGACAGAGGATGAAGTTTCTGATCAAGACGAAGTTTCGCTCCTAGATGGGGAATCGGGGGCCTCTATCTTAACTTTCGATGTAATCCGCGGGGGAGAGAGTCTCGCTCCCATTGATATTAACATGGCAGGAAGTCCCAAGGCTCAGCCCACTCGAAACTATAGTCTTAGAAGCAAGGCTATTCGAACAATCATGAAGACGAAAGGGCTCTGAGAAAAATTCTCCCAGCAACGAAGGACCAACTACGACGAGACTGACCTACCCCGATAGTAGCGGCGAAGCAAGTCGAAAGGGACGAACTCCCGGTGGAACCATCGAAAACCACTACCGAACCTAGTCCCAAAGCTGTCACTAGCTACGACATGAGAGGTAAGGACATGAAAAGATCGGGGCTAATATCTCGCTCTACGAGTTGGCAGCATCCACGGATAAAGGAGCTTATCTGGCTTTCGCCAACAACCAAAATACGAAGAATGTCAGCAACACGTCTGCACAAACCAGTCCAGATATCCAGTCTATAGTGAACGCTGTCAACACGAATTCAAGAGGATCCACCCCTCCCTTCCTTTTGTCTTTTGAGATGTTTAACTTCAACGTTCACAATTGTCTCGTTGACTCCGGTGCATCCACAAATGTCATGCCTCTATCTGTGTGCAAGAAACTCAACATTCTCCCAGAGAAAACTGACGCAAAAATCATTCAACTTGACAGATCACAAGTACCAACCGTTGGAGAACTGAACAATGTCATCATCTGCCTCTCATCCGACTCTAGAGTCCATCAATGTATTGATATTGTGGTTGTTGACATCCCCGAAGCCTATGGTGTACTGCTCAGTAGAGACTGGTCTAGCAAGTTGCAAGGATACTTCACCACAGATTGGTCCCACTTATGGCTACCTTACAAAGGGAGAAATAACCAAATCAGAGTTGAAAGCGAACCATACATGAAACACACTGTAACTGATTTGGATGCCACAAATGAACCCATCAGCTTTGCCCAGGAGGAACTCGGTGTGTGTTTCCTGGGGTCCATTTTTGGATGTTACCGACCTCCCCGGTCACCAACGATGAGCTTAGGAGTCCTTTGCGAAATGACACTCGTCGCAGAGGAACAAGCTCAAACTGTATCACACCAACCCAAAATTCCTCCGCAAGACACTGCCCCCAAGGACCCGGAAAATGATATATGGACATTGTATTACGACGGTTCCAAGAATCTCGATGGTTCTCGTGCCGGCTGCGTTTTGCTTGATCCACATAAGAAAAAATTCCTAGTCTCTTGTCGACTCAAGTTCCAATGCACTAACAACACTGCCGAGTATGAAGCTATGATCCTTGGGCTTAAGAAGGCGTTGGATTTGAAGGTGAAATGCTTACGGGTTATTGGTGACTCCGAAATTATCACTCGGCAGGTACGCAACACTATTCATTGTTTGTCTCCACATTTGAAGGTGTATCAGCAAGAGGTATGGTGATTAATTTCTTCCTTTGATGCTTTTGGAATTAAGTCTGTTTTAAGAATGCATATAACGACGGACACTCTATTTGTCTGCAACACTGACAAGGATTTACCCCTTACGAGGGACGAGTTTTCATTGAAGTTGTGTATAGACCATCGTGCCCGAGACAACATCACTAATCTGCGTGTTTTTGATGATGATCAACAGGTGCTGGAATTTATGTGCAACTCAGAAATATTCAAAGACGCTGATATAGATGAAAATGAGCACGACGAGGCTATGCAAAAGGAGTACGAGCAGGTTAAGGGAAACCCCATGCCTAAAGGGGTGGTATCACTGGAAAATCTGTTTGATCTGCAAAACCGTTTCCGTGGGCCCCCAAATGCAAGTGCGACTCGATCTTGGCTCATCGTGAGTGAACTTGGGATCGGAAGATAATCCTAAATTCATCAACCTGGGGAAAGACTGCACCCCCCAAGAGGCCCAAGATTTCACTCAATTATTTCGCAAGTATCGCGACGTATTCGCTTGGACCTATGAGGACTTACGCACATACGACACGCGAATTATACAACATGTGATACCAATTAAAGAAAATGTGAAACCATTCCAACAGAAACTTAGGAAAGTACACCCTACAATGGAGCCGCTAATTCTAAAAGAACTCAAAAAACTTTTAGACGCCCGCATTATCTTCAAAGTCCGCCATTCCACATGGGTGTCCAATTTAGTGCCGGTACGGAAAAATTCGGGTGAGATTCGATTATGTGTAGATTTCCGGAACTTGAACCGGGCCTCAAGTAAAGATAATTACCCAGTGCCCCCTATGGAGCAGATATTACAAGCAGTGTCCGGCTCAGAGATGTTCTCTTTGTTGGACGGTTTCTCTGGCTACAATCAAGTACTGGTGGCTGAACCAGACCGGTTAAAGACTACCGTCCGGACTAAATGGGGAACTTTCGCATACCGACGTATGCCTTTTGGGTTAATCAACGCAGGAGCAACTTTCCAGAGAGCGATGGACATAGCATTCAGAGGTCTGATAGGCCAAAGTGTGGTGGTTTACTTGGATGACGTTACTGTGTTTTCCAAACATCGGGGGGATCACTTGCGTCACCTCAGACAAATTTTCGAAAGATGTAGAAAATACGGTATCTCGCTTAACCCAAAGAAAAGTGTTTTCGCCGTAGCAGAAGGGAATCTGCTAGGTCATATCATAACGAAGCAAGGCATTGTCGTTGATCCAGAACGTGCAAAAGCCATTTCTCAAATCCCTCTCCCCAGCGGTAAGAAAGCAATGCAATCCTTTTTGGGCAAAATCAATTTTGTACGTAAGTTTATCTCAGATTTCGCCCAGATAGTGAAGCCACTACAAGGGATGATAAAGAAAAATTCCATTTTCAAATGGAATCAACCCGAAAAGGAAGCTTTCGACCAGATCAAGAAAGCTATAGCCGAAGCGCCTTCTCTCCAGAGCCCAGATTTCGGCAGAGATTTCAGCTTGTACACGTTCGCTTCGGATTCATCCCTGGCAGCCGTGCTCACACAAAAGGACAGAAATAATGACGAGCGTCCCATTTCGTTCATGAGCACTGGCCTACAGGGAGCTGAATTAAATTATCCTGAAATCGAGAAACAGGCTTATGCGGTGTATAAAGCGGTTAAACATTTCAGACCATACATCTTGAAGAACCATGTCACAGTTTACGTTCCCCATCCAGCTGTTCGATCACTATTCATGTAGCAAGAGTTGGGCGAGAGGAGAGGGAACTGGGTTGCGTGTATGCAAGAGTACGACTTAGAGTTTAAGCCGGCACGCACGGTTAAAGGACAAGGTTTATGCCAAATGGCTGCGGAGGCCGCAGGTTCCCAAAAAAGTGAAGAAGATAATTGGGAGCAAGAGATTGATATGTACCAAACTGACGTCATGCCCCAGGAAAGGAACCCGTCTTGGTACTCGGATATCTCGGGATATTTGGCACACGGGGTATTGGACTCAAATCTAGACGCCCGACAGAAATGTGCAATCAGACTCAAAGCCGCGTCCTACCGTTTAATCCAAGGGAAGCTCTTCAAGAAACATTCCAATGGAGTAATGTTACGATGCCTAGAACTGGATGAAGCTCAGAAAGTCTTAACCGAGCTGCACGATGGACCAGCAGGAGGTCATTTCGCCGGGGATACCACTGCCCATAAAATTATGCGTGCAGGTTATTATTGGCCAACCCTTTTCAGAGATGCTCACGCATATGTTCGGAAATGCATTCAATGCCAGAAATTTGCAAGCCGAGAAGCGCGTCCGGCTGCTCCTTTGTTGTCAGTAGCAGTAGAAGAACCTTTTCAGCAATGGGGTTTGGACGTCATTGGTGAGATTTTACCCCAATCTTCTAAGCAACAAAGGTACATTCTGACGGCCACTGATTATTTCACCAGGTGGGTTGAAGCGGTACCATTACGCCAAGTCAACGATCAGGAGGTAATGCAATTTGTCACTCACTCCATCATTACCAGGTTTGGCGTTTCAACTTCCTTAGTATTTGATAATGCAACGTATTTTTCATCTTTTAAATTATATGATTTTGCATTAGAAAATGGCATTGTTCTCAAACACTCTGCAAAGTACTATCCCCAAGGAAATGGTCTAGCAGAATCAACAAATAAAAATCTGATCCGCATCATCAAAAAGACCCTTCTGTCTCACCAACGAAACTGGCATAACGCTCTCCAAAACGCACTTTGGGCTGATCGCGTCACCCCTATGTCATCAATAGGCACCTCACCATATTTTCTCGTGTATGGGAAAGAAGCCGTCCTCCCGCCCAATTTGTCTCTCCCCGCTCTACAGTTGTCTCAAGAGTGCCACGGTACCCCTTGTCCCGCCTTGCAAATCCGCATTGACACCCTGCTGAAACTAGAAGAGGAAAGGCAGAAAACCCGGGAGAAATTCGCCATCCACCAAAGTCGGATCAAAAAATGGTTCGATAAAAAGTCTGCAGGAGAAAAAAAATTTGAAGTAGGAGATCTTGTCCTAAAGTGGGATAAGGCACACGAAGAGAAAGGAAAACATGCAAAATTTCAAGCACTATGGATAGGTCCCTTTCAGGTTAAAGAAAAGATAGGTTCCCATACTTTCCGATTGCAGACTTTGGAAGGAAAAGTCGAGGTCCTCCCGGTAAACGGGCATGACCTCAAACACTATTTTACTTGAATAGCCCTCAAAGGGCTGTTCTCCCCCTGTATCATAGAAGCCGTTTTTCTTTTGTTGTTTAAAAAAAAAAAAAAAAAAAAAAAACTCTTTCCCTAAATCTTCAAAGAAAACCTTGTCTAAGCTGCCCGCAACCAGATCACTCCTTGAAGAGGTTCTATGCTGATGAAAGGCCCTTCCCGCAAAGCACGGGGCGGTCGAAACTCGCTTGTAATGGGCACCTAAGGGTAATACACGGTCTTCCCAGAGTCTTCAAGCATAAGGAACCACCTAGCAGCTTAAAGGGTGCAGGTAGAAAAAGGTCTTGCGTAGACGCAACCGGATCGTGAGGGAACAGGGCTAACTCAAGAGAATTGCAGGTCATCCGGGAAAAACCCGAGTCCTCATATGAGACCAGGAGCAACCTCTCTGCAAGCAAAATAAGTCGGGATCCCTCATCCGCCCAGGCAAAATATGCCCATCTAAATAAGTGCCACAGGCACATTCTCAAATAAGCGCAATCGCACACCAATAAAGGGTAAAGGATTGAGAAAGGCTTCCTGCGCAGAGAGGTGTTGTAACGACTCCGCCGGGGTACTGACCAGGCTCGCTGGCAGCGGAGCAACGTTCACGACTCCTTAGGCAGTGACTCGGCCGGAGCCGAGAGGTTCGCTGGCAGCGGAGCAACACCATGAGGACGAAATAATTGTACCGGACCCTGCAGTGCCCCAAGGTTTCCCCGACCCTCTCGATCCTGGAAGCGTGAGAAATTAAAATTCGGTTGATCTGCACCCAACAAGCCAAAAGGGCAGGCGACTATGCGGGGTGGCAAAGGAAGGAAGGTGTAAACTCTGAGGTTAAAGAACAAGCCGGTATTAGATCCCTCCCTCCTCCCTCATCGACCCTTCATCAGCAGAGACTCTGAATTCATCCAGTGAATCGCCATTCGTTGTAGCTCCTACAACACCCTCCAAAAATACATAAAATCATAACACACACTTCAAAATTTTTGGAGCCCCCTTTGAAACTAAAGAAGGAAAAAAGTCAAGTAAAGTTTTAAGAGCAAGTCGCTAAGTCGCGGATCCATTATTTGCGACCCATGCAACCTTTGCGACTCTGCGACCCTAAGGTCGCATAGGTCGCCAGGTCGCAAGAGGCGGAAGTCAATAAATTTGCGACCTTGCGACCTAGCGACTTTGAGGTCGCAAGGTCGCAAAGTCGCAAAGTGAAGTTTTAAAGAAATTAGTGACTCAACGACCTTTGCGACCCAGCGACCTTAAGGTCGCTAGGTCACAAACTTTCATCTTGCGACCTCATTAAGTATCCGCACGTGCGACCTTTTTATATAAGGTCGGGTCGCTAGGTCGCATTTGTGACTCTCAGCGAAAACCGTGGAATTGCTCTGACAGGTCGACTGGCGCGTTTTCTTCCGGGTAAGTTGCCTTTTCCTCCCTATGTTTCCCTCTTAAGCATTTCTTGCCATTATTGAGCCTCCCCACGGTCTTATTTATTTACTGGCAAGGATGTGGGTTTTTCTTTAGATATTCATCGTCGTGTTGTTTCCCCCAAGCCCCAAGGTCACCCGCCTCTTGCCTAAATCCTCATGGCTGTGCCTTATGGTAAATTCTGGACCTTTCAGACCGCGGATTTTTCCCATTAGTAAACAATTAGCCGCAAGGTCGCGCGCGCGCAAAACACAAATGCGACCTGCGACCTAGCGACCAGGTCGCAAGGTCGCAAGGTCGCAAAAGTCCCACTCAGCGACTCAGCGACCCTGCGACCTAGCGACCAGGTCGCAAGGTCGCAAGGTCGCAAAAGTCCCACTCAGCGACTCAGCGACCCTGCGACCTAGTCGCAAAGGTCGCGAGGTCGCGGGTGAGTCCTTTTGTAGAGCAGCGACCCAGCGACTCCCAGAGAACAGTAAATTATCTTTGCATGTTCAGACTCTATTTAGCCATTATCATCATGTCTTTCTTATCCTGTGATTCTGTTCTAAATGCAGCAGGTGAATTCAGAGCAGACACAGTACCGATCCCCTCCGACTCGAGCAATATGGCACCCCGGGTATCCCGAAGGAGAAGCAGGCAGGTGGTGGAGGAAGAATCAGACGCAGACATACAAATATCTCCGCCGCCCATATACAGAGACACCCTTTGCACCTTCGCAAAGGAGGATAGCCTCAGGTGGTACGAAGTATACCATGAATTTTCCATGACAGCAGAGGAATTACCAGAAGATCTAGAGGCTAGTGAAATATGCTCGAAGTGGAGAAAGTCAATTTGCACACAGGCCCAGGCCTAAATCTACCGTCTTTCCATGCACGAAATGTTGAATTTGGATCTATCTGAGCGAGATCGAGCCCACTGGATGAGATAGTGCAGGGAAAGCTTTCGCAACATTGGAAAGTTCAAAAGCACAAGTCTACTACTCGCTACCCAAAGCAGAGGTGAACTTCACCCCAAGATGGTTTGCTGCAAATGAAGTGCCGATGGTTGACACAATTAGAAGATGGTGGGCAGAACCAGACAAATTTAAGATCAAAAAGGACCAGGAATACCCGGTGGCCAGTCTGAGGAAGGTTTACAAGCTAGTTGCCGCCATGCTGTGCAGGATATATGGGCGTTCGGACGCCATCACCTTCAACGGAACATGGGCAACCATCATGGAACACGTAACAGTCCACGGCACTCGGTTCAATTGGGCAGGAATATTAATGGGCTCCATACACACAAATTTGGCTTCAGCTTTAGCCCCAGATGAGGGAGCGCCATCAGAATTCTACATGGCTTCGTATCTACTAGATGATGTTTGTGCCCAGATGCATGTTGAGGGATGGCCACATAATTGGGACCCCGAACAGAACCAGGCAATACACTTGCAGACCAGGGTATTCTGGGAATCCAGGTACAAGTCGGACATCGAACCGTCTCTCACATGTGCCGCGCCCTGCGCGGCAGAAGCTATTTGGTCTGATGCCCCATGTCTTGGCGAGCGATGGAAACACTAGGTCAGGTGGCACACTGGTTCCCATTCGCTGAATTCACAATCATCCGAGTATTTGGCTCGTTTAAAGCACCACATGCTCTACCTAAGTTTGTTACCGACAAGGTGCTCATACAAGAGGTATGTTTTCAGATGACCTTGGGTTTCTCTAACGTCCTCGCCAAAGGGAAGAAGAAACCTTGGCCTGCTCTACCTCTCACCATTGGTTCCTATACGGTCAAAGACTCCAGAGAAGTAGCGCGTGAAGGGGAAAGAGGTAGTATCATGATACGAGATGCCGTAGAAATTACGATCGGGATAGTTCCGAACATTGTAAAAAGGACGATTTCGGATGGAGTTATCAACACATCGAGTGCCCGGATGAGGATGAGAGAAGAAATTGGTATAACGCAAACCGGCATCTCGCACCAGGAATCGACCCTGACCGAGAAGGAGCAGAGTATCAGAACATTGGAGGTTCTTCCTCCTCCAAAGATAAAAGAACATAGACCGGTGCAGGACCTGACACCGCAGATCAGCAAAGGGAAGCAGAAGCCCAGGCCAAACTGGAAGAGGAAAAGAAGAGGAAGTAAGATGAAGAGAAACGAAACAAAGACGCCAGAACAGAACGGAAAAGGAAGAAAGAGGAGGAGAAAGAAAAACAGGAAAAGGAGGCACAAGCGGCAGTAGAACGGGCACTGAAAGAAGAGCTCGATAAAGTCGATCATCAGAAAAAGGCAGAACAGGCCGCCGCGGCAAAGAGGAAACAGGAAAAGGAAGCAGAGGCAGAGGCAGAACGCCGGAAGAAGGAAGAGCATGACAAGGCGGAAGCAGAGCGCCAACAAAAGGAGAAAGAAAAGGGTCAAACGCAGGATGTAGAAGACGAAATAATAGATGACATTGATCTATCTCCCCTGAATATCCCTGCAGGTGGCGCGGGAAGTAACCTCGATGTTGATGACTTTTACGGGAGACGAAAGAAAAGTCTTGACTTGACCGGATGTAACCTTTGACGATTCTCTTTGAATACGGCGAAGAAATCCTTGACGTCGAGCTATCTGCCATCTCCACGGTCTCCACTTGGAAGGACATTGTCCCGGACACGAGACAAATCCTGTTATGATAGCGTCAGCAGGCACTGCTTTTGCCGCGGCCACAGAGGAAAATGTCACTAGGATGAGCAGGGAAATTATTTCTTTACAGAACAGGCTAAAAGCGGCAGAGCAGGAAAAATCAAGGATAGAAAATGAGGTGCTGCAGCTCCAAGGTAGGCCCGCCCAAGTGAATGAGATCCCACTGGCGGTCAGGAAAGAGTGTGATGTGTTGGAGATGACAATGAGGCAAGTATACCAGGAAATGTTCACCCTGAAACAAACAGTGGCCCAATTGGCAGAGGCACGGGAAGAAACCAAGCAGAAACACGAAAAACTCAAGGAAGCCTCGACAGCCTTGGACAAAATGATGAATTGGACAGCCCAGTATCAGCAAGCTCCCGAACACGTGCCTCGAAAGGATTGGAGTCATACGCAAGAGGACAAAGTGAAAATTCGGATGAGTATGCAATCCAAAGACAAGCTGTCCAAATATCTGGACAAAGTAGTGTCTGCGTATAATCACCTAATCAGTGGTATCGACTCCATGAACGCTCTTCATCACATTCCATCATTAGGGGCACTAAATGAAACTAAAGGCTGGGAACAAGTAGAGCAGGAAATTCAGTCTTTTCTGCAGCCAGTAAGACAAGCTGTCGCCGCACCGGAATTCGAAGCATCACAAGAGAACCTGAACCGATTGCTTGTCACCCCAGTGCAAATCTACACCAAGCTTTCTTCTCTCTCAATGATGATCTCTCAGAAGAAGGAGACTCTGGTGTCGAATGCTCTAGAATGTATGCTTCGGATAAAAGAGGAAAGCCCTCTTGTCGCTCCTATAACGGCGGATTACCAAACTTGGAAAGACTTCATCAAAGGCAAGAAAGTCGACGCTCCGGGAACCTCGATTGCGCGACCACCTCCATAAGCTGCAAACGCTGGGTCGCAGGTCACATTTGCGACCAGGTCGCAGGTCGCATTTGCGACCAGGTCGCAGGTCGCAATTTGTACAAACAGGAAGTTGAACCGTCGGGAAGTTGAACCGTCGGAAGGCCATAAGTGCGGCTGTTGAATCTATAAATACCCCAGTGGGAAGCATTGTTAGAGGCTGCTCTTTTGTGGACTGAAAGGCATTATTGCATTGTAGCTGAAGAAGCATACTCTTGATATATGAAATACAATACATGTTAAAACCCCTTTGATTGGATGATGTGTTTAGCCGTGACAACATTGTGTGTATTCTGCATGTAGCTTCAGAATATCTTTTGATTAATGAATCTGTGTTATTAATGGTGGCATTCATGCACCATAGTTATCTGTGATTGTGTTGATGATGCTCAAGTTATTATTTACTTCATGATGAATGTTAATGAACTATTTTATTAGCATCTCGTTATATCCTTCGGAAAGTTAAGGGATATTCTTACCACAAAGGATTGTTTCTTTGGCGGTCAGATTATCTTGCATGCATACCTTATAGATGTGTTGCTAATGAAATTTCCTGAGTTTATGCATGCTGTCTATTACCTTGCTATGCACAGTGTCATATATCGGTTTTATTCATCAGTCATGTATTCTATATCGTGTTAATAAGTGTATGTTTGCAGTTTCAATCAGGTTGCTCGAAACCGAAGAGATAGTCATTTAAGTGGTAGCCGGACCCACACCCCAGACGGGATCCCTACTCCAAACGGTTCAAAGTCTAATTGGGACTTTCTACCGGGGAGATCCCCTACTGTTGGCCGGACATATTTTCCCGTCAACAGAGCCTCAGCTGGTTGAGCGGCTCTCTTAGAGGGTTGCTTATGCACCGCATCCTTATAGGAGAAGGTAGGAGTCGAGGAGGTTTGCCCAGAGGCTCCTCCTCTCAATCGTAAAGAGAGCGTAACTGAAGCATCTCTGTTGATATTGTAATAAGACAAAGGCAAAGGGTCCTCAAGTTGTTTACCTTCATAAAGAAATCTCAGGAGATCTGAGGGGATTCCTAGTCTAAGTTCAATTTCTCACCGAATGTCCTACACCAGATCCGTTGCTCGCACCCAGAGCAGCTGTGTTCCGCCAGATAAAAGAGAGATCTAGATCTAATAAGCGGAGGATAAATAATCTGCAAGCCTCTATGCTCCACTTCGAAACTGCTTCTGAGCTGTGCGTACTCCTTGTGTGCTCAGATCCACGTGGTTTTTGGCATTGAAATATGCTGGATGAGGATGAAAGTCCACCTGAATCAATCTCCAATTCCGTTCTCTCTATCCATTCATGAGGCTGAAACTAGATTTCAGCAGGGAAAAAGTTGTAGACGAAGCTGCTGGGATGCTTTATTCTCCAACTTTGTGCCATTTGGCTTTGATGACTGCTCCTATGCCTAATCGGCGGCAGAGGGAGACATCAACATGAACGTTTGTCCCTGCAAGAAGATCTACAATGACACAGGCTAGATTAACCCTTTTATCTGCAACCTGGGCCAAATTTGTTGTCGAATGAATGATCCGATGCTGTGATCTGTTTTCGAAGAGGAAAGGCCACAGAGACCTGCGACGTTGAAACCCTCATCGCCTGCTCGCCCTGCCATGGTGTCGGTGGCGGCAAAGCCCAACAGGGCCAATGGAGCAATGGTGTAGGCGGGAGACTTTTCGATTAGGTCTTCTGCGTGTTCTCGCAGGAATTACACTTAAGCAAACTCCTCAACACTTAATTTTTCAACCCGGGGGATCTGTAAACTTAGAGACGAAGCACAGGAAAATAACTAGGCCTGATATTATGTATTTTGTACAAGTTTAATTTCCAGATTCATGGAGACACCAAAGGAGACACATTGGCAAGTAGCCAAGAAAATTTTAAGTTATGTAAATGGAACAAAGCAATATGGTGTTCTATACTCCTCAACTGATAATTTTAAGTTGATTGGTTAAGAGCACATTTGGGTATGTGTTTCATTTGGTATCGAGAGCCATTTCATGGGCTTCCAAGAAGCAACCAATAGTTGCAATATCATCAAGAAGAGATGAATATGTGGCAGAAACAAGAAGTATGGATGAGAAGGATGCTTAGAGATTCTGTCATGAGCAAGACAAAGGAACCACAATTTATTATGATAATAGCTCAACAATTGAATTGTCAAATAAATTTTTTTTCCTCAAGAGAAAAAACACATAGATGGCAAACATCATTTTATAAGAGAATTGGTTAACAATGGTGAGATTGTTTTACAGCATTGCAGGACAAAGGAACAATTTTTTGATATCCTCACAAAGCTATTGGGACCAAAGAGTTTTGTTTGTCTCAGACAATGTCTAGGAACGACTGATGACGTCAGTTGTGATTAAGGGGGAGTGTTGGATTAACTCCCAACCACCACCATGAATAAGCAGTGGCACCAGCCCCCACTTCAATCAATTTTGTGCATGGAAGGACTAGCAGCATGATTTCAAATGAGAGGTGTTTCATGAAAAATATCAGAACAGAGTACCCACGGCCATCCTCTGCGTTTATTTCTTCAACCACCACAGTACTTAGCTTTTTCCCGCGGGCGCAACCCGCAACATTTTTTTTTTTAACTCTTAAGCCCTTCGCCATATCTTAATTCCCCACCGATGAGATATCTAGCGAGACCCACACTTACCTTACCTCACTTTGGAAATCCGCCACAAACCTTCGTATTCTGCCAAATTACTTTTTTATCCACTTACCACACTTACCGAGTTTTAGCCACATCGCGCCCGCATTTTGTAATGTTTACACCTTACCTTTCTGCCAACCGAAAGTTATGTTATGTTCATTGCGATGTGATAGTGCTATCGCACATCGCAACCAGAACGATTTTCATTTACCTTTCGACCACCCGCAGGCTATGTTGTTTGAGCCATGATGTGATGGTTCCTTGTCACATCGTAATCACAATACTTTATGTTTTCGTTAAATTTTTTTCTCGCAATGCTATTTAGGTTGCGATGCGATAACACCGCAGCATATCGCAATCACAGAAGTCTAATTTTCCGCCAAGCCGCCCAAAACATTTTTTATTTTGTATGTGATATGATCGTAATCGCACATTGTAAAGTTTCATGTTTACTTGGTTCATGCATATGTTAAATGCTATGATTTTCGATCTGCGATAAAGTGATGGATGTGATGTGCTTTTGCAGCCAGAAAAAATAAGATTTTAATTCCTCCCTTTTGTATTTTTGAACGTGTTTGTACGTTGTTTCGTGCATAAACCGAAATATGGTCTGTGCATCGTTTAATGAAGAAATGGGTATTTGGATAGCAGAAGGAGGACTGGTGGTTAAACGTCCATCCAAAATTTAATCTAGATTGACAGCTTTAGGTTCCCAGGCTTCGGCCACTTCTATTAAGAGAAATTTAATTTCATTTTGTTAATGTGAGATGAATAGGAAAACAAATTTCATTCCGCTCCTGTATATCACGCTGCCTATCTGTGTATTGTTTATTTCCACATTATTCGCATTCTTTGTGTTGTGGGGGAAGAATCCATTTTTGTTATTTATTTCTTTCATTATTTCCAACATGGTATCAGAGCATTCCTAGGCTCTTCGTAAAAGAACAAGCTATCTTTACTAAAGAAGTTGTAATATTTTTTTTTGTAGAAGCAGAAGTCTCTAGTAGTGAGAAAGGTTTTACAGAAGTGAGAAAGTTTGTGTTTACACAGTCAAAATGGAAGCAGCAGACACAAGCCTGGTAGATCCAAAATTACCTTAGTTCAATTGTAAAAACTATGATTATTGAACCATTACAACGAGGGCCCTGTTTGCTTCACAAGGTATATGGGAGCTGGTGGAAAATGGCTTTCCATAACCAGCAGATGGAGGAGCACTAAATTCTTTAACAACAGGAGAAAGATACTTGTTGAAAGATAATAGGAAGAATGACTCCAAAGTCCTCTTCTATATCTTCCAAGCAGTACATGAGAGTATTTTCCCAAGATTTGCAGTAGCAACGAAGTCCAAGGAGGCATAGGATATTCTCAAGCTAGCCTATCAAGGCATGGAGAAAGTGAGGACAAGAAAATTAAAAATGTTGAGGAGAGATTTTGAAACTCTCTGTATGAAAGAGTCTGATAACATAGACTCATTATTCACACTTTTGATTGGTCTGGTTACCCAGCTAAGGTCTCATGGAGAGACACTTGAGGAAAAGAGAATAGTGGATAAAATATTAAGAAGTCTACCATCGAGATTTGATGCCATAGTAGTGGCCATAGAAGACACAAAGGATCTCTCACAATTTTAAGTGGATGAGCTTTGTGCATCACTGATGTCTCATGAACATAGAATGAGCAGTGCAACAGAGTCCTCATTGGAACATGCTTTCAAGACACAAATGTCTTTTGGTCGAGGTAGAGGTCGAGGAAGACCAAACTATTGAGGAAGAGGAAAAAGCCCACACAAAGGTGGAAGAAGCAGCCCTGCAAGCACAAGTGGAAGGGGCAGCAACCAGAATCAAAGCAAGGCTCAAGTCAAAATAAAGCACAAGGACAGAGGTATGATAAATCTCAAGTGAAATGTCATTATTGTAAAAACTATGGACATTATGGCAATGAATGTTGAAAGAAACAAAATGACATGTGTAATAAACCTAGCGTAAATTTTCTAAGAGAAAATCAGAACCAAGGAAATGTTCTTTTAACTTGTAATGTAGCATAAGAAAAACAGGAATATGTATGGTTCTTAGACTCAGGTTGTAGTAACCATATGACTGGAAACATAGCAATGTTTTCGAATCTGGATGAGAATGTGAAATCTAAAGTGACAACGGGGACTGATAGTAAAGTCTATGTCATGGGGAAAGGAAGAGTATCAATACTGACAAGGATGGGAGAAAATAAGTTTGTGCCAGATGTCTATTATGTACCTGGCCTAGAATGTAACCTTCTAAGCATTGTACAACTCATGAATAAGGGCTACAATGTGTTTCTTAACAATGATGTATGTACAATCATGGATATACCTCCAAGTAAAAGGGTTATTTTAGAAGTGCAAATAACAAGAAATAGGATGTTTCCTCTCAAGATCAAAACACACTTGAAGGAATGAGGTGTTGTGGCAGCAGTCACACAAGAGGTCTTTCAAGAAGAAGTGAAAGATGAAAACTGGTTGTGGGATTTGAGGTTTGGACATCTCAATTTTGTAGGTTTGAACTTGTTTCATAGAAAATGAATGGTAAGAGGATTACCACTCATAGAGAAACCAGATAGCCTATGTGAAGGCTGCATCTTGGGAAAAAAACACAGAGAATCCTTTCCAGCATAAAAGAGTATATGGGCAAAGGCACCCTTAGAAATGTCCACTCAGATCTGCGTGGACCAATGCAAATTCCATATGTAGCTGGTAGCCATTATGTCTTAACATTTATAGATGATTACACAAGAAATACATGGGTTTATTTCCTAAAACAGAAGAGTGAAGTGTTTGAACAGTTCTACCACTTCAAAGCTCTTGTTGAGAAGCAAAGTGGGCACTACATAAAATTTTTGAGAAATGACTGAGGAGGAAAGTATATCTCCAAATAATTCCTACGTTTCTATAGGGAGCACGACATACACAAGAAGTTTGCCATAAGGTACACACTATAGCAAAACGGTGTTGTAGAAAGAAAGAATAGGACCATCATGGACATGGTCAGAAGTATGTTGAAGGCAAAGCACTTTACAAATGAGTATTGGGCAGAAGCTTTCAATTGTACAACTTATATTTTAAATAGATGTCCAACCAAAGCTGTTATGAAAAGAGTTTCAGAAGAAGCATGGAGTGGGAAAAAGCATTTTTTCACTCACATGAGAATATTTGGATGTGTGGCATATGCACATGTCCCAGATCAACTAAGGATGAAGTTGGACAGCAAGGGGGAGAAGTGTATATTTGTTGGATACAGTGATGAATCTAAGGCCTACAAACTCTATAATCCATCAACGAAGAAGATAATAATTAGCAGAGATGTACAGTTCCTTGAAGAAGAAGCTTGGGATGGAATTTTAGAGAAGATGGTGAATGTGATGACATGTATGTCCCATGAAGAGGAAGAGGAATTGATTGCAAAAAATAATTCCTCCACGGTGGCTCCTCCTCCACCCAGACAAGCACAACAAACCACACCACAAGCAAGCAAAATAATAGCCTTGAGAAATAAAGGAATTTCTTCTCCAAGCACATCACAGGGCTCAACAACTCCCTCGAGTTCAAGTGGAACTCCAAGCACACCAAGAATACCAATATTGAAAAATTTAAGTGAAATAGATGAGCAAGAAGAAGTTGATAATAATGCTGGTCTGAATTCTTTATTTGATTTGTTTTGTCATGTTGATGACCCAGTCCATTTTGAATATGCATTAAAAGAAGAAAAATGGATTGAAGTAATGAACGAAGAGTTTCGAGCAATAGAAAATAATGATACATGGGATTTAGTGGACCTCCCATGAGGTAAAGAAGTTGGAGTGAAATGGGTCTATAAGACCAAAAGCAATGCTGAAGCCAAGATAGAAAGGAATAAAGGAATACTTGTTGTCGAAGGCTACAAGAAACAACAAGGAAGAGATTATGAAGAAACCTTTGCACCAGTTGCAAGGATGGAGACAGTGCAAACAGTGTTGTCCATTGCAGCACAAAAAAAGTGGAAAGTCTACCAAATGGATGTAAAATCAGCA
The DNA here is from genome assembly GCA_034641835.2 of Pinus albicaulis. Classification (NCBI taxonomy): domain Eukaryota; kingdom Viridiplantae; phylum Streptophyta; class Pinopsida; order Pinales; family Pinaceae; genus Pinus; species Pinus albicaulis. The sequence goes on along the minus strand of CM076570.1, from coordinate 1,055,047,035 downwards.
TTCTTGAATGGAGTGTTGAAAGATGAGGTATATGTTGAACAACCTCCTGGATATGAGTTAGAAGGCTAAGAGAAAAAAGTGTGCAAATTGAAGAAATATCATTATGGGTTGAAGAAACCACCAAGAGCATGGTACAGTAAGATTAATGCTTACCTAAGGGATTATGGGTTTGACAGGTGTGATGGTGAATCGAGACTCTACATAAAATAAAATGACGGTAAAATTCTTATTTTTGTTTTAGATGTAGATGATTTAATTTTCATAGGCAATGAAGTTTCTCTCATTGTTGATTTTAAAGCAGTCATGAAGAGTGAATTTGAAATGAATGACTTGGGTTTATTGAGATATTTTTTGGGTATTGAAGTAAAGCAAAATGAAAAGGGAATTTTTATTTCCCAAACAAAATATGTTGAAGAATTTTTAAAGAGGTTTAATATGCAGAACAACAAAGCATCAACAACTCCAACTGTCATGGGGTTGAAGTTAAGCAAAGAAGATTGTAGTAAAAATGTCGATCCAACATTTTATAAGAGCATATTTCGCAGTGTAATGTATTTGAATGCAACTAGGCCCGATATTATGGATGTTGTACATCTAATTTCTAGATTCATGGAGACACCAAAGGAGACACATTGGCAAGCAGACGAAAAAATTATAAGGTATGTAAATGGAACAAAGGAGTATGGTGTTCTATACTCCTCAACTGATAATTTGAAGTTGATTGGTTACACTGACAGTGATTGGGATGGAAGTGTAGATGATAGAAAGAGCACATCTGGGTATGTGTTTCATTGGGGACTAGGAGCCATTTCATGGGCTTCCAAGAAGCAACCAATAGTTGCAATATCAACAAACAGAAGGAGAATATGTGGCAGAAACAAGCAGTATGGATGAGAAGGATGCTGAGAGATTTGTGTCATGAGCAAGACAAAGGAACTACAATTCATTTTGATAATAGCTCATTAATTGCATTGTCAAATAATTTTGTTTTCCACAAGAGAAAAAAGCACATACATGCCAAACATCATTTTATAAGAGAATTGGTTAACAATGGTGAGATTGTTTTGCAGCATTGCAGGACAGAGGAACAATTTTCTGATATCCTCACAAATCCATTGGGACAAAATAGTTTTTTTATTATCTCAAACAGTGTCTAGGAAGGACTGATGGCAGCAATTGTGATTAAGGGGGAGTGTTGGAATTAACTCCCAATCACCGCCATGAATAAGTAGTGACGACATCCCACACTTCAATAAATTTTGTCCAGGGAAGGACAAGCAACAGGATTTCAGATCAGAGGCATTTCATGAAAAATATCATAACAGAGTACCCGTGGCCATCCTCTACATTTATTTGTTCAACCACCACAATACTTACCTTTTTTCCCGCAGACACAACCCACAACTTTTTTGTTTTAACTCTTAAGCCCTTCGCCATATCTTAATTCCCCACCGATGAGATATGTAGCGAGACCCACACTTACCTTACCGCACTTTGCAAATCTACCACAAACCTTTGTCTTCCACCAAATTACTTTGTTATCCACTTACAGCACTTACCTAGTTTTAGCCGCATCATGCCCTCACTTTGCAATGTTTACAACTAACATTTCTCGATCTGAAAGTTATGTTATGTTCATTGTGATGCAATAGTGCTATCGTACATCGCAACCGCAACGATTTTCATTTACCTTTCGACCAACTACAGGCTATGTTGTTTGAGCTGCGATGCGATGGTGCCTTGTCACATCACAATCACAATACATTATGTTTCCGTTAAATTTTTTGCCCGCAATTCTATTTGTGTTGCGATCTGATAATGCCATAGCGTATCGCAATTGCTCAATTCTAAGTTTCCACCAAGCCGCCCACAACGTTTTTCATTTTGTATGTGATACGATCGCATTCGCACCTTGCAAAGTTTTGTGTTTACCCGGTTCACGCATATGTTAAATGCTATGATCGTCGATTTGCGATCTGTGATAAAGAGACAAATGCGATGTGCTTTCATAGCCTAAACAAATAAAATTTGAAGTCCGCCCTTTTATGTTTTTGAACGCGTTTGTACATTGTTTTGTGTATAAACTGAAATATGGTATGTGCGTTGTTTAATGAAGAAATGGTTCTTTTGACAGCAGAAGGATGACTGGTGGTTAAACGTCCATTCAGCATTGAATATACATTGATAGCTTTAGGTTTTCTAGCTTCAGCCATTTTTATTAAGAAAAATGTAATTTCATTTTGTTAATGTGAGTTGAATAGAAAAATGAATTTTGTTCTGCTCCTGTGTTTGACGATGTATGTCTGTGTATTGTTTATTTCCGCATTATTTGCATTCTTTGTGTTGTGGGGGAAGCATCTCTCTATGTTATTGATTTCGTTCAATATTTCCAACACTATTAACACCATTAATGATATTAAGGATGTTCATGCCACGAAAAATCATTAAATTATGAATAAACCAAACCGCACCATTAAAGATGTGCACGTGAATAATTAAAGTATTGATACGCTAGAGTGCATGCTAAATGGAGCTTAAACCTATGACCAATTATTTTTAATTCCATAAAACAATACTTGAAAGTCCATAATCACAGTGCAAGTCAAAGGAAAATTTGGTTGTTACTAGTGTAACATATTTTTAAACAGGCATTTTAAAAATGCACCGCGCTTATCACTAAATACACTAGTTCACTAAATACACCGACACCCCTTAAAGCACCAAGACATAGATGTGACGATGTTGGTCTTCAACTACGTTAACCAAATCACCAAAATAACACAACCAAATGATCCATACGATAATGAGGTAATGAAAGAAATTTTAGAGGTTATTGTAGAAAGTGTCCACGGCCTCGGAGAGATGAACAATCCCTACTTTTGTAAGGAGGTTTTGCCTTCTCAATATTGTTGAACCCAAACCTGGGATTAGAGATATTAAAATATTTTTTTGTTGCGGTTTCTCACCATGATTATTATACACATGTATGTGCTTCCATGAATCTTCTTTCGTAGTCCAAATGCCATACCAGATGAAATACCAAACTATTTGAGAAAGAACATTTTATCTGATTAAGTAGAGTTTTTTTCCGATGGGCTCTACTGTTCAATGAGCCACTCTAGCATGGTGACGCTACGTGGTTGGTTCTACAATTTATTACATGTAAGCTCGACAGGTCTTATCGTAACAGGTCTAGGTTAATGTTACTCGAGTAGGAATATTATATCTCTAGGTACTTACAGACATGATACCAGCCAAGGAGATAAGTGATGTGGCATAGTAGGAAGACGACCAAACTTGACGTAGCCACTTATCCCATTCTCCACTTAACCTAGTATAATTTAGCATTAAACACCACGTAGAACATACCGTTATCACACTTGGCTTAGATGGTGAATCTGTCCAATCAGTCCATTATGTGGCACAGTAGAAAAATGATGCTCCCAATTATCCCATGCTCCACTCATCCCAACATGCAGCGAGCATCTTATTGCATAGCCGAGAGAGCGTATTGATAACCAGATTTAGGATCTTCATTCCATAGCTGAGAGAGTCCACTGGTAACGAAATTTAGGATCTTGTTTATGACGATGGCACTATGGGTTTAGTGTGGACAACAAATTCAAATATAGTCATTTTTATTGCAATAGAAGTAAAACTAGCACAACCACATTAGTATGTGGTTGATATACGCCGATAGGCATATATCAAATAGATTTACAACCACATTTACCAATGTGGTTGATATACGCCGATAGGCCTATATTCACTACCCATCACATTAATTTATATATCAATAAATAAATATTATATATAATAATTTTATTATATTAACTTGAAATATATATAGTATATATTAATAAGAATATTAATATATTAAAAATATTAATTATAATTAAAATCACAAAAATATTTTATATATATTAATAATATTATAATAAGTATTAAGATTATATATTAAAAATATTTATTAATATATTAAAAATATTAACTATATACATGCTATAAATTAACTTGAAATATATATAATATATATTAATAAAAAAATAATATTAATAATATATAATAATTTAATATTTATTTATATATTAATATCATAGATGGTTATATTATTAATAAACCAAAAGAACTAATAATATATTAATAATATATATTATATCATAGTTGGTTATATTATTAATACTATATATTAATAATATTATAATATTACTAATAATCATTATAAATAGATTTTTGAATATCTATTTATAATGATTATTAGTAATATTATAATATTATTAATATATATTATTAATAAATATTCAAATATTTATTAATAATGATTATTATTAATATATACTAATGATATATATTAATAATATTATAATATTACTAATAATCATTATTAATAAATATTTGAATATTTATTAATAATATATATTAATAATATTATAATATTACTAATAATCATTATTAATAAATATTTGAATAATTATTTATAATGATTATTAGTAATATTATAATATTATTAATATATACAAAAATATTTTATATATATTATTAATATTATAATAAATATTAATAATATATATTAAAAATATTTATTAATATATTAATAATATTAACTATATACATACTATAAATTAACTTGAAATATATATAATATATATTAATAACATTTATTAATATAAAAATAATATAGATAATGTATAATATTTTAATATTTATTTATATATTAATATCATAGAAGGTTATATTATTAAAAAACCAAAAGAACTAATAATATATTAATAATATATATTATATCATAGTTGGTTATATTATTAATAATATATATTAATAATAATATTATAATATTACTAATAACCATTATTAATAAATATTTGAATATTTCTTTATAATATATATTAATATATTAATAATATTAAACTCAAGAGAGTAATAAAACATATGAAACAATATTTAAAAACAAAAAACCTAAGAGATTAATAAACCCTAACAATTAATATTTTAAAGTGAAGATATTAATAAATCGTAAGAATTGATATTTTAAACTAAAAAACCTAATAAATTAATAATCCATAAGAATCAGTATTTTAAACATAAGATATTAATAAACCAACGAGATTAATAACATTATAAACCAAAAGAACTAATAGACCCAAGGGTTTAATGTTATAAAGCAAAGGAATCAGCGAACCCAAGGGATAAATATCATAAACCTAACGGATGAATATTATAAACAATAAAGATTAATAAACCCTAAGAATTAATATTTTAAACTAAAAAATCTAAGAAATTAACAAACCCTGAGAATTAGTATTTTAAACTCAAAAGAGTAATAAACCGAATGTGTGATTAACATTATAAACCAAAAGAACTAATAAACCCAAGGGTTTGAAATTATAAACCAAAGGAGTTAGTAAACCCAAGGGATAAATATTAAAAACCTAAGGGATCAATAAGGCTAAGGGCAATATTAAAAACAATAGAGATTAATAAAATACAAGAGTTTAATACTATAAACCAAATCAATTGGTGAACCCAAGGGAAAATCATTACCCAAAAAATTATAAACCAAAGGAATTGGTGAACCCAAGGGAATTGATTTAAACATTGAGACAATTGTTGTCACAATGCGACGTTGGACCAACTATGGCCAAGGTTGGCCATGGGTGATTTTCATATTGAGACAATATTTGTCATAATGTGACATTTGATCATGGATGACAATGATCGATTATTCATGTTATAAACCAAAAGAACTAATAAACCCAAGGGTTTAATATTATAAACCAAAGGAATTGGTGAACCCAAGGGACAACTATCACGCAACAAATTATAAACCAAAAGAAATTGGTGAACCCAAGGGAATTGATTTAAACATTGAGACAATGTTTCTCATAATGTGTCATTTGATCATGGATGACATTGATCGATTATTCATATTATAAACCAAAAAAACTAATAAACCCAAGGGTTTAATATTATAAACCGTAGTGGTAGAACCAAGGAAGAAAATCATTGCAAAAATTATAATAAAGCGTTGAACCAAAGTTAAAAATTTAAACATTGAGACAATTGTTGTCACAATGCAACGTTGGACCAACTATGACCAAGGTTGGCCATGGGTGATTTTCATATTGAGACAATATTTGTCAGAATGTGACATTTGATCATGGATGACATTGATAAATTATTCATATTATAAACCAAAAGAACTAAGAAACCCAAGGGTTTAATATTATAAAACAAAGGAATTGGTGAACCCAAGGGACAACCATTACCCAAAAAATTATAAACCAAAAGAAATTGGTGAACCCAAGGGAATCGATTTAAACATTGAGAGAATTGTTGTCAAAATGCGACGTTGGACAAACTATGACCAGGGTTGGCCATGGGTGATTTTCATATTGAGACAATATTTGTTAGAATGTGACATTTGATCATGGATGAGATTAATCGATTATTCATATTATAAACCAAAAAAACTAATAAACCCAAGGGTTTAATATTATAAACCAAAGTAATTGGTGAATCCAAGGGACAACCATTTAATGAACAAATTATAAACCAAAGGAATTGGTGAACCCAAAGAGGCGATTTAAACATTGAGATAATTGTTGTCCGCGATCTGGCGTTGGACCAAGCTATGACCATGGCCATGGGTGATTACTATATTGAGACAATGTTTCTCATAATGTGTCATTGAAGTCATGGATGACATTGATCGATTATTCATATTATAAACCAAAAAAACTAATAAACCCAAGGGTTTAATATTATAAACAAAGCAAGTGGTGAACTTGAGGGAAAATCATTACCCAAAAAATTATAAACCAAAGGAATTGGTGAACCTTAGAATTGATTTAAACATTGAGACAATTCTTTGTACAATGCGGCGTTAGACCAAGTATGACCATGGTTGGCCATGGGTGATTTTCATATTGATACAATGTTTGTCAGAATGTGACATTTGATCATGGATGACATTGATCGATTATTCATATTATAAACCAAAAATACTAATAAACCCAAGGGTTAAATATTATAAACCAAAGGAATTAGTGAACCCAAGGGACAACCGTTACCCAAAAAATTATAAACCAAAGTAATTGGTGAAGCCAAGGGAGTTGATTTAAACATTGATACAATTGTTGTCACAATGTGACATTGGACCAACTATGACCAAGGTTGGCCATGGGTGATTTTCGTATTGAGACAATATATTTCAGAATGTGACATTTGATCATAGATGACATTCATCGATTATTCATATTATAAATCAAAAGAACTAATAAACCCAAGGGTTTAATATTATAAACTAAATGAATTGGTGAACCTAAGGGACAACCATTACCCAACAAATTATAAACCAAAAGAAATTGGTGAACCCAAGGGAATTGATTTAAACATTGAGACAATTGTTGTCACAATGCGACGTTGGACCAAGTATGACCATGGTTGGCCATGGGTGATTTTCATATTGATACAATGTTTGTCAGAGTGTGACATTTGATCATCGATGAAATTGATCGATTATTCATATTATAAACCAAAAAAACTAATAAACCCAAGGGTTTAATATTATAAACCAAAGGAATTGCTGAACCCAAGGGAATTGCTTTAAACATTGAGATAATTATTGTCACAATGCGACGTTGGACCAACTATGACCATGGTTGGCCATGGGTGACTTTCATATTGAGACAATATTTGTCAGAATGTGACATTTGATCATGGATGACATTGATCGATTATTCATATTATAAACCAAAAGAACTAATAAACCCAAGGGTTTAATATTATAAACCAAAGGAATTGCTGAACCCAAGGGAATTGATTTAAACATTGAGGCAATTGTTGTCACAATGCGACGTTGAACCAACTATGACCATGGTTGGCCATGGGTGATTTTCATATTGAGACAATATTTGTTAGAATGTGACATTTGATCATGGATGACATTGATCGACAATTCATATTCTAAACCAAAAGAACTAATAAACCCAAGGGTTAATTATTATAAACCAAAGGAATTGGTGAACCCAAGGGAATTGATTTAAACATTGAGACAATTGTTGTCACAATACGACATTGGACCAACTATGACCATGGTTGGCCATGGGTGATTTTCATATTGAGACAATATTTATGAGAATGTGACATTTGATCATGGATGACATTGATCGATTATTCATATTATAAACCAAAAGAACTAATAAACCCAAGGGTTTAATATTATAAGCCAAAGGAATTTCTGAACCCAAGGGAATTGATTTAAACATTGAGGCAATTGTTGTCATAATGCGACGTTGGACCAACTATGACCATGGTTGGCCATTGGTGATTTTCATATTGAGACAATATTTGTTAGAATGTGACATTTGATCATGGATGACATTGATAGATTATTCATATTATAAACCAAAAGGACTAATAAACCCAAGGGTTTAATATTATAAATCAAAGGAATTCGTAAACCCAAGGGAAAACCATTACCCAACAAATTATTAACCGCAAGTGATCAATCAACCTTACTGATTGTTAATATTATTAACCGACGTTGGACCAACTATGACCATGGTTGGCCATGGGTACTAACCATTACCCAACAAATTATAAACCGCAAGTGATCAATCAACCTTACTAATTGTTAATATTATTAACCGACGTTGGACCAAATATGACCATGGTTGGCCATGGGTACTTTTCATATTGGGACAATATTTTTCAGAATGTAACATTTGATCATGAACAACATTGATTGACTATGGCTAATGCTAATTAAGAATGGTTTCCCATGGTTGATTTTCATATTGAGTCAGTGTTTTTCATAATGTGAAATTGGACCATGCATTAGTATTAAACTCTAGGACTAATATTTAAACCCCAATATTTGGGGAACCTAAGGGAAAAATATTAAGAACATAAGAGATCAACAAGGCCAAGGGATACCCATAAAAAACAAAAAAAATTAGTAAAGACTAGGAATAAATATTTTAAATACAAATGAATGAGAAACTCACATAATTAATAAAGAGATTAATAAATTTTAGGAATCAATATTTTAGAAATACTATTTATCACAAATGATGTTAATACTATTTATATTAATAGCATTAATTTTGGTATCAATAGTAATATCATTCATAATATTAATCATCGTAAACATTATTAATATTATTTATCAATATTAATGTTAATAAGATTTATATTAACAATATTAATGTAATTAATCATATTAATATTATTAATAAAATGTTATTAATAATTTTAATAAACCTTAATCATGTTTGAAACTTATTGTTATTAATACAATTATGAACATTAATGTAATTAATCATATTAATATTAATATCAATATTATTTATCAATATTAATGTAATTAATCACATTAATATTATTAATAAAATTTTATTAATATTATTGTTATAATTTAAATGTTATTAATAATTTTAATAAACCTTAATCATGTTTGAAACTTATAGTTATTAATACAATTATGAACATTAATGTAGTTATTGTAGTTAATCATATTAATATTATTAATAAAATGTTATTAATATTATTGTTATAATTTAAATGTTATTAATAATTTTAATAAACCTTAATCATGTTTGAAACTTATTGTTATTAATACAATTATAAATATTAATTTTAAATAGACATCGTGAATATTGTATTAATGATATTTTTAATAATATTGTTATTATTATTAATAATGTTACTAATAATATTGTTTTTAATAATAATTAAAATTTTATTTTCATTATTAATTTAGTTTTTAGTATAAATCATAATCATCATTATTTAAATACTAATTATTAATATTATTTTTAGTGTATATTAGAATGTTAATTTTATTAATGTCATTTTTATTATATCTACAATGTGACCATGATTATTTACCATAATAATATTCTTTAATGTTATTAAAATTAATATTTATAAATATTAATAATATTAAAAGTAATATTAATATTATTATTCGTATTAACAATATTAACATGAATAATTAATATTAGTATTAAAATTAAAATTAATATTATTATTTGATGTTAAAAATATTAATATTTAATTTTATTATTTCATATAAATAATGATAATAATATTAATAAATTAAAATAATAATAATAAATAATATTGTAAATTAAAATTTGTTAACATTATTGTTAATACTAAATGTTGTTAATATTATTTATTAATATTAATATTAAAAATATTAAAAATAACATTTGTATTCTCATTCAAATTAATTAATATTAATAGTAAAACTTATTTGTTTATTAATATTAGTATATTCCTACATATTAATTATTTAATATCAAATACTAATACAAATTATTATTAGAGTAATACATATATAACAAAGTATAATAATCGTTAATATATTATTATCAAAATATTAATATTAATATTAACATTAATTTTAACTTTAACTCTATATTTTATTTTTCTTAATTTGTTAACATAGTTAAATTTTGTACATTTAATTGAATTATTAATTAAGAGATCAATTTTTTTTTATCATTCTTAGAAAATAGATTTAAGTTAACTTTAAAATTCGAAATATAAGTTATATTTAAAATCTTAAACTTTAAAATTGTAAATATAAGTTTTATTTAATTCACATTGGAATTACAAAACATGTGTCAAATCTATATTGGAATTACACATCATTTCATACTTAGAATGAATTTTTTGATTCAATTATAATGAATTTTATGTTTTTTTATTATATTTTTACCTATTAAAAAACAATTGGACAGTTGGATATTATAGATGTTTTTAGAACATGGAACTAATTAACTTCTTATTTAGTAATATTTATGAGTTTTATTGTAATGGTAACTTTTAAAAAATGTCTGTCTTAGATTAAGAATTAATGTTTAATTAACAACAATTACAACAGTCCAATCCTAATATTGTTTTTTTTATTATTTTAATTTTTAAAGTGGGCTTAATTAGAATTGTGGAAGTTTTATTGTGCTTGGATTTTATTAGAATAGTTTAATTTTTTAAAATGATTTTTACACTTAACCTAAACTTGAAATCTAATAAAATTATAATTCACTTAAATTTAGGTGTCTACGCTCCATAAATCACTTATACTAATATTATAAATCACCTATATATATTATTGATTTGAAAGTTTACTAATGAGTAAGAATATAAAATATGCAATTAAAACCCTTCTTTTCTTTTTTCTAAACATAATTTTGGCAGGAATAAAAAAATTGTAATTTTGTAGACTTTTATATTTTAAAGAATCTTTTAGTACATCTTTGAGTCCATCCGAAAAAACTACAAGACAAAATTTACGGATTTTTATAGAGATGGTGGAAAGTAAGTATTACGATTGTACCAACAAAATATGGATTTATGCAATAATTATGGATTTGTGAAATATAAGGAAGAGAGAGGAAGTACATAGGTTATTAGTTGAAGGCACAAAAGTTGTTGTGGTTGTCAAAAGTAATCTGGCACAGTAAGTAAAAAATTGTAATTTTGTCGACTTTTATGGTTCAGAGGATTTTTGAGTCCATGAAAAACTTAAAAATACAATATAAAATTACAAAATTTTGAAGTAAAAGTATATAGCTATGGATATGTGAGGTGTGAATTTGTGTGATAAAAGGAAAAGAGGAGAAAATATCTTGGTGAAAAAATATGAATTTGTGTAATAGAATAAAGAGAAGAGAGGAGAAAGTAAATAATTATGGATAGTTAATTGTGTAATAGAAGAAGAGTGGATTTGTGTAATAGAAGGAAGAAAGAAGAGAGTGGTTTTGGATTTTTGTAATATAAAGAAGAGTGGATTTGTATAATAAGGAAGAAAGTAGAAAATACCTATCTAAGGTTGGCTTACAGTTCATGGGGAAAGTTAGAATATGATGCATGCTTAACTTACAACCCACCCAGGAGTTGGAGATGGAAATGAGCTACAACAATTATTAAAATTAGTGATATGAGTAGCTTATTTAGCATGTTAAGCTTCATAGTTAAGTAAATTACATTAAAGCTGTGTTAGAATGTATGACTCTAATAACATCCTATATTTCCTCTTTGTGTTATGATAAACTTATTCAAAATACACTTCTTTTGAAATTCGTCTATGGATTAATCTTCAAAGTACACTTCTTCTGAAATTGATCTAGGGATTAATAGTTCCACCCAGCTTCCTGTATCTTAAGAATTCTACATTGTGGCTGGGAGTCCCTGAGCAATCCATAGCCTCAAAAAAATTAAAAACTGAACTAAATAAATCAGTCCACAATCTCGAAAAATTAAAAAATGCACTATATCAATCCTAAATGGTTTTGTGAACATTTAGAGTAAGCCATATCGACCTCCCTTTCCTATCCAGTAGTGGGACATCTATTTGTTTGATTTACGTTCGTTCCATATAGTCAGATGGCCATTAAATTTCTTTCATTTCTTCAATATAAAAAATAGACATATTGTCTTACCTAAAACAAGAATAGAGGACCTAAAACAACAGAGGAAAGTACCAGCTTACAATCATCCATGCGTTGAGAAAAATAAACGAAATATTTCAAAACTTTAACAACGTTAAATAGTCTAGCCAAGGAAGCATTAGTTGTAAATTTAACCTAAATCTCTGGTTGAATACAGTAGCAAGATGAACTAATGCATTACAAACATTCTTAATCTGAAAGGAGACGGAGCGTTTCTCTACTTATCATAACTATAAATGAATATTGTAACAGAGAATAAAATTGGTGCCTTCACAAAACTAATCATATGACACGGTCCATTCACAACAAACTGTACGTAAATTAATCAGTGCACAGATGAGAATAATGCTTGCATTTTCGCTTATATAAAAGAAATAATGTCACGGATTGTGATTCACTTGGAAAATAATAAATGAGTTGCAGTAGCTCTATTTAGAACCCTAGCAAAGAATTTCTATTATAAGGAAATTGCTCAAGAGAGTTACAAAATAAATCAGTTTGCAGCCCAACGACAACTCTGAAGTCATATAACATTTATACACTTTCAAGAAATATTGTTTCAATCTCTGTCATGAGAGAAAATCAATAGTTATAAACTGAACCTCTTCAACAAAGGGAACCATCAGCAAGGAAGTATTGTTTCTGGAAAAATGTTGATTAATAATGTAGATGACTTAGTACAAATGTAGACTGTAAGTTGATGAGAAGCTTCTTCAAAATATATGCTCTAGAATTTCTATAGATTTATAGAATTTCTGTATTAGATCTGCATATAAGCATGTAATTAAACAAAAACCTAGGAGTCAAAAGTACCTGAATGCATCGGATGAATAATCAGTACATTCAACAGTTTCGTTGCTATCTACCGAGATCATGTGGGTGCCTCTCCATTTCTCCAAAATTAGCCATGTAGAATCACACTGCACGAAGTGTAGATATCTCACAAAGAATGCTCTGAGTAGGATAAGCTACAATGGAAATGGCCTTTTCTGATTATTATTTTTATCGTGGAAAAGTTCAACCGACAATGTAGGCAGCGTTACGATTGCGAGTATTGTTTCCCCAAGCGACGCCCCACGCTCTTTGTAACAATTGCCAACCTTCAATTCCATCCACCTTCATCAACAAGCCGCTCACCTGCCTGCTCTTGCCCACGTTAGATAACACCTACGCGTGGCCCATAATACTAAACTGCAATCTACCATTCCACCCACGTTCATCTTCCCACTTCATCCTAATTTGATAGGTGGCGTGCTCACATTTTTTGAGAATTCATGTTTATTTGAGAATTTGAATCATCAATTAGGTGGCAATTAAGTTTGAACCATCACTTGTTAATTTTGATAGGTGGCAGTCAACAAATGGCACAGTAAATTTTTAATCATGTTTTGTAAAAAATTAATTTAAGTATGGTTTAAACATGTGATTTAGACATGCAAGGAAGTTACTTTTTTGAATTTCATCCATTGACTTAGTGGCGACGACCAGAATATACTGGCATCTTTCAATCTAGATCATCAAATCAAAAAGATTAATTAGCCTAATCACAAAAAAATGCTCCTTTCGATAGGGGGATACGCCTATCGGCGTAATAAAATAGAAGGGGCTCTGAAAGTATCAAAGTATTGGAAGGATACAATTTTTTATCTGCATGGGAAGAATGCAAAGAACAATTCCTTGTGCATTTTCATTTTCATTTGTTTACACAACAATGGCATCAATCTGAGTGCATTGTTTGAGTTGAATTTACACTATCACAAGGAGAAAGGAAAATAAAATTTTCATATTCAGTTCATTGTTTCAGTTGAATCCGCATGATCACAAGGATTAGGGAAAAAAAACGTTCATAACCATTTGGACTTGGAAATTAAGATTATGGTAAGTTATTTAATATTTGTTATTGCATTTTGGATTACCTCACTTGGAATTTATATAACAGCAAGAAAACAATCAACTAAGATATTTGGTAATCACACTTATGTGCATCTTACATAACCTCAAATATCCCTCGAATATCCCAGCGGTTAGATTCATGGGAGATGAACCAAAGTACTTCTCAGAAAACCTCAAATATCTCAGGCCTTACCCCATACGTCTTCGATCTCATATGTCTTGTACCTCAAATATCCCAGGGCTTGCCCCGTATGTCTTGGAGGATGGTGTGCAATTATATTTGGGAGGAGGCACCAATAGCTAAGGCACTTCGATGGTGGATAAACTCATCTTGGATCATAAAATGATTCAAGGAAAACAATGACAATGTTATTTCCCTCTCGGAGGGAATGGAATGGGCCCGATATTTTTCCATCATATTTATTTGCACCTACTCGGATACTTACAAAGAATATCTGCATGATATGCACCAACGATAATGATAAAGAATATCAGAAAACCCAAAAATAGATTATAAGAAATCCTTAGTAGAAGGAATAATCCAACCGCATTAGCAATTTTTTGGGCTTTAACACTAGTATTAAAGTTAAGATAGTATAAAATCCAAGATAGGCAGGCTCAAAAGCCCTTACCAGATAATAAATAAGCCTTAAAGTGGGTAGTGTAAAGTTATAACACTTGGTGTGACACTGAAATATTTCTATCTATTTTGCAACTCTATCAACTGTAGCAGATTACATTTTATACATTTCTGTAAAGGAAAAGGAGTGACGTCTTTTATTTTAAATTTGAAATAAAGTATGCAATAATATGACAAGTAGATTTCTAAGTCCTTTTAAAATCCTTCTTACGAACCGCTTTTTTGAAATAGGTCCTACTCTTAAACATGAATTCTGGTGCGAAAAGTCTCTACAACTGAATAGATATACCTTCTCGTCTCTGCAACTAAACAGATATGAAACTGAATATATATATATATATATATATATATATATATATATATATATTCTCTACATCTGAATATACTTTCTATTGCAGAAGGTCTGTACAAGTGAAGAATCATATGTTAATGTGAAGGATTCACGGTGCAACCCCTTTCACCAAGAGAGTGAAAACAACTCGGGCAACTGAGGTAGAGAACTTTGAAGGGGTTGAATGAGGACTCAGGGAATAACCAAATAAAATATTTATACTATCATGTGAGCGAAGGTGTTGAATCGTTATACTAGCAAGAGGACGAAGGAGTTTCCATGGTGGCAGATATGTTGAATTGTTATACTCACACTTGGGATAAGGTGTTCAAGTGGTGGGAGAGGTGGTGAATCGTTATACTGGTAGGTGGGTGAAGGTGTTGAAGTGGTGGCAGAGGTGGTCAAGGGGTTTTTAACACCACTCACACTTAAATATAAGTCTACTTTTTATTTAAAAAGACTTTGGATAGAAAAATGCTTACCCTCTTTCAATCTTTGGCTCAAAATTTGGTTAAAATGACTAAAATAACATCAGGTGACATGAAGGCAAATTTAAGTGTTATTTTTTTGTTTTAAAAAGAATTTGGATAGAATAAAGTTTACCCTCTTTCAAAATTTAGCTCAAAATTTGTTTAAAATGACTAAAATAACATCGAATGACATGAAAGAAGCAATAAGAAATGGAAATTAAAATTCTGGTTAAAATTGTGGTAGAACCAAATTAGCAATTTAAATCTTTATTAAGACAATGAAATTTAACTCATTAATGGTCACTCAAAACTTTATTGATTGCTAAAATCCCATGCCAAAGGCAATGAATAATAAGTACACAACACTCATTTTATGTGGAATAGTATGATAAAATCTAAACTATATCAAGATATCCACGTAAAATTTTATCAATCAAAAGTGAAACACTTTCAACTAAACAACAATAATGATTTACAAAAGTGTAAATTTTGTGAACTTATTCCTTTCATACGAAAGTGTAAATTTTGCAAGCTCCCATTTCCTCGTGAGAGATGTGTCTCTCCTCATAATCATAACACTTCAATATCTAAAATAATAAAGTACAAGATTTTCACCGAGAGGTGCAAATGTGGAAAACAATAATTAAGTGAAATATATGGACAATGAAATACGATCGAAATTTTAGTTTCTATATATATTTTAAAGAATGTAATAGGAGGTTAAATCTAAAAAGAAAGTTAAACTAACATAATTGTCCCATAATAATGGCATAGTAATGATGGTATCCTTCCTCTTCCTCCTCCCTTTTCATCCTATGCTTTACTATATGATATTTTAGAAGTGGAGAAAGTACCAAGGTGGGATAATAATCAACAAATGACAAAAATGAGGAGAGAAAATGAAGCAAAGGAAACCCTTTGCACTCAAGAAGAATAAAAAATGGATTCATGAACTCCCTCATACCTTGGATCAAATAAAACAATCATGGAGCTCCTTGCCAATAATGAGAAAGAAAATAAATTTGGAAAAAAAGAAAAAACTTGAGAAATAAATGCTCATTTGAATATAACACTAGACTCACAAGCAACTCTTTCCAACTTTGGCTACTCTATGTCAAATTCCATTGAAATTAACGTATCTCTTTTCATTTTATAAGGACATTTTATCAAGCAATGCTCAAGTCATTTCATAAGTTAAAATAAAATAAAAAACTCATAAAAATAATACTCCTTTAGCAGCCAATTTTTCCTTAAGACTAGGTGAGAATTTGAGTGATCTAAAGCCCCTCAAATTTGTATTAAGTTATATAACTATGACTACAAGTCATAATTTCTATTAATACACCTATAAAAATTACTATAAAAAACACTCACAAAAACAACTAATAATGTTGACCACATTATTTTATGGTTGTTATAATATGCTTATTAGTAGAACAATTCAGATCTAATTTTTTTCACTTTTTTTAATAAAACCTTAACAACATTATCTTATTCATAATAATGTTGATGAAAAGAGTGTTCATCAATTCTCATTTTTTAATAATTTTTTTATCAAAACTTTGAAGAAAAACATTAATAATAAATCAACTTTTTGTCAAAATGTTTCCCTAAATTTAGTTTTTAGTTATTATTTATAAAATTGTATCTTTCTTAATTTCTCTAT
Organism: Pinus albicaulis; assembly: GCA_034641835.2. Classification (NCBI taxonomy): domain Eukaryota; kingdom Viridiplantae; phylum Streptophyta; class Pinopsida; order Pinales; family Pinaceae; genus Pinus; species Pinus albicaulis. The sequence goes on along the minus strand of CM076570.1, from coordinate 1,055,029,574 downwards.
TATAATTCATGTTTTTAATTATTCACTGGTAATGGGTAATGGAATTGCTTTTATATAGGTTACTGAAGTTGCACCATCTTTCTCAATGGTGGAGATATGGAAATAAAAAGGGGATACAATAGAGTATATAAAGGTAAACATCAAGCTTTAGCTAACATTTATTCCTTATTTTCCATAAACTATCAAAATATTTCCTTTCTCGCGTTTCATCCAGTTTTACAAAACCTTTTCAAGATTTTTCATGGATGTTCCTGATAGCCTAGAGATAAGCAATGTTGATATATACTGCTGCTTCAAGTTCTCATTTAAACTTTTCATTATGTTAATGATAAACAATTTTGTAGCCAAAAAATCTGAGAGAATCCCTATATGTTGTCATTGCTACATTCCATAACAATTGCATTAATACAATGCCAAGAATATTACATAATGGGTAGAGATACCCTAAAACCACTGTATACAACAAGTTTTACAGTAAGTTACTTATCTATGTACTGGAGCTTATGTGCTAATAAAATTGAAGCAAGTGCAACTGGTAGTTAGTAATGAAAGTGTTTGAATTGAAGAATGTACAACTAGATTGTCCAAGATATGAAGAAGATAACCATTTAACTTCTGCAAGGTATGAATAAGATTCTTTTCAATTTTTTATTTATGGTTTATCAAGTCTATCCATATCAGTGACTCTTTTAATCTTAAATGCCATCATCTCAATTCCCCACTTTCAAGTTTGATTGTGGAATTTATATTATTTTGTCCATTTAATCCTTGCATTTGTCAAGAAGTTTTCAAAAAACAGGTTAAAGGATTACAATTCTCATGTAACAAATAAATTTTCAGAGGATCCATGTACCAAATATCAATTTCTCCATTTGTGGGAATTATCGTCAACATATTTACCCGTACAAAATACCTTATGATCATCATTTTTTCTCTGTGAATGCAAAAGGTCATATTTGAATGCTTTTCATAATATAAGAGAATTAACATATGATGTAATATATGCATATATAGCTAGTTATATATGAAGCTAAAAGAAGTGGTTTCGAATCTCAACCATAACATGCCATTGAAATTGTGTTTTTCACACCGAAATATAGCTTCCTCAAAAGAAAATCAATTATGTAATATCATTTATATAAATGGAATTAGGCTATAAACAATTACGAAGAAATGTGTGATATTTTCTTGAAAACCCAACTCTATATAAATGGACAAATACAGGGTGTGTGGAACTAATTCTAGTGCCACTAAATTCCCCTAGATAAACTCATTAAAACTACTAAGTTGGATAAGATATTAACTTAGTAAAAATGATTGAATTTTTTTTAGGGAAATAGATTAGTTACGGAAACTGGGGATTCAAGCGCAGACAAGCAACCTTGAATGTGGCCAAAACAAACTTGTATGTGGCCAGATATCCAACTGGCCTACAAGAAAAAGTAGAATATTTTGAAAAAACCATGCTATTGCAGAAGCAACAGAGTGGTGAAGCTCAGGTCTTGGGGATTGTTAGCTTGGGTGGAGTGGTTAAGACAACTCTAGCCAAAGAATTCTTCAACAAGAAGAGTTGTGATTTCAATAAATCCTTCTTCTTATTTGATTGTAGAGAGACTGCATGTCAAAGATCTATATGTTCATTGCAGTGAAAAAATCTTACGGGCATAACTCAGAGGAATAAGAAAATAGATAGCATTGATGAAGGCATAAAAATACTCAGAAGGTATCTTACATCCTCACATGCTCTAGCGGTTTTAGATGATGTAGATCATGCGGATCAGCTAGATGCACTTTTTCTAATGAAGGATGTGCTTCAATCACATAGCTTAATATTGGTTACATCTAGATACAAGGATGTCCTCTCAAGATCAGGGATAGCAGAGTCATCAATATATAAGTTAATAGGCCTTGATGAACAATACTCCTAGTGGATTTTATGTCTGTATGCTTTCTTGCAGCCTAATCCACCGCTAGGATTCGAATATCTTGTAGATGAGTTTTATAGGGCATGCAATAGATTACCATTATCATTGAAGGTGTTTGACAGGCTTTTGTGTCGAAAGAAGGAGAAATATTACTCAGAAGGTCAATTTCATAAACTTTACCAAATTAAACTTCCCATTGAAATCCAGGAGAGGCTTAAAATAAGTCACAATGAATTATATTGAGAGGAAAAGAAAATATTCTTTGAGATTTCTTATTATTTTATTGGAGAATATAGGGATAAGGGGATCAAAATATGAGACGAATTAGACTAGAATGGTTTGGTGGGGCTTTTAAATATGGAAAGAAAATTCCTAATGGAGCTGGACATAGAAAATAATACAATAGAAATGCACGACCATCTCAGAGATTTTGAGCAAAATATAGCAGATCAAGAGTATTCTTTGGATTGTCGGCTTTGGCGCACAATGGAGGAGATTAATGATGTGTGGAAGAAATCGCATGTAAGTGCTTGAATCATTCTAAAATTAACCTACTGCTATGTTTTATTTAATTTCTCTTTGGAAGAGAAAAACTTGTTGATCTGTTTTCTTTATTAGATATTTGTTTTTAAATAATGTACATGTAATAACTGAGGTGTGGGGAAATTAGGATGGTTTGTGACCTGAATTATTTCTGTCACATTTGGGAACCAGAATCATATGAAGAAGTCTCATGGTTCAAAAATTGGTGTGATGAAGTTTTGGGAAACAGTTTGTGAAAGTTGATCGACCCTAAACCATATCGTTTCAAGAAGTTACAACTTGTTGGAACTGAAGATCGTCATTTAGGAAGCATATTGAGGAGGGTAGAGTCACCAAACCTGATATGGCTACACTAGAATAATTTCCCCTTGTCTTGCATGCCTCCCTGGATTCCGATAAATAATATCAGGGTTTAGAAGTCGTACGAACAAAATTGAAAAAATTGTGGCAAGCAGAATCACAGGTTAAGGCTAAAGGAAATTTTGTATGTATTTTATTTTTTTTATTTTCTGCCCTAATTTATGATAGATTATTGTTGCAATTTATATACAAGCATGGGCTCTTAAATGCATTTCAAATATTTTGTAGCTAAAATCTATCATCTCTGTATTTTTCTTACAATTGAAAGATGAATATTGCGTGGCAAGTAACTCTAGAGTTGCGGGAGTTATATTTTTATGTTCCTCTTTCAGTGCTAGCAAAGTCCATTGGGCCTATGAAGCATATCGAAAATATTGTGGTGACTTGTATCTCAGATCTGGTTCATCTCCAAACATAACCACATGAATTTTTTCATTTGTCCTCACTGAAATACCTACACCTCAAATGCCTAGATATGAATTCAATGCCTGATTATTTTAGGTTCTTAACAAATATTCAACACCTCAATCTTTCTCACTACCGGAGTTTTCAAGGGCTTCCAAATTACTTCCTGAATATACTTTGCCTAAAATATCTGAATTTGAAATATTGCTCCAATTTGACCTTTTCGGAGGAAACATTTGCAGATATCAGGACGCTTGAATATATAAACCTTTCAAACTATAAGAGTGTGTAATTTTTGCCTCGCCAAGTTGCACATCAACCGTCCTCGGAAATATTAATCCTGTCAGAGACAAATTTAAAATAATTCCCTGGGTGTATTGGAAACCTAAGCAGTTGGGAAGAAATTTCTTTGGGAAGCTCTTTGTTGGAAATGCTATCAAGTTCTTTGAGTCATATGAGTAAGTTGAAGAAGTTGTGGATTTGTGGTTTCCCAGAATTGAAATATTTTCCCCATTCATTGGGACTATTGACTCAATTGTCAAAATTGTGGGCCGAAGGTTGATTTTTACGTGGAGGTCGAAGTGCAATGAATTCTAGCAATGGCACCAGGGAGGAGAACCTTGTTCTGGAATGGCAGAACAATGAATCTTCTCGGAAACTCCATCACATCCACCATCGTATGTTAAAGCTTGAGATCTGCAAAAGCACATTGCACCTGTGAAATATATAATTTGATGATATTGAATGTGGAACGAAGAGGAATGAAAAATATGAAGGGTAGGTGGAATAGTTGCAGAGAATTGCAATAGGGAAAACGTGGGCAGAAAAGGAAGCTGACATAGTTGGAGAAAAAAGAAGTAGGGAAAATGTGGGCAAAAATAAAGCTGATAGATGACAAATTCTCATTGGTTGGAGGAACAAACATGTGTAAAAATCTAACTAGTGGGAAAGAAAAAATTCAAGCTCTCCCATTGGTTGGGGTGAATAGTGTTATGGGTCAAACAATATATTTCTTCATAGTTAATTTGACAATTCTCTTTTGTTTCATTTACAAGTGGAAGGAGTTTCCCGTGAGGGCGAGAGACTACCCAACATGTGTGATACATTCTCCTACACACCAAGTTGACGCTCAAACCAAACATACATGAACGTCGAGGCCTTTTCATTTAATTTTGTTGTTGAAGTAACTTGCTATTTCAATACCATTATGTAGATAAAATTGACAATGGAAATAATGGGGATGTTGTAGTTGATCAATACCACCGCTATAAGGTAGGAAAATAAATTAACAAAAGTTCATTTGTTAATAGTCTATTTTAGGAATATTTTTGGGCATTTTTTTGTAAGTTTAATGAGATATGTTTTGCGCACTGTTTCAGAATTTCGGGGATATGTTTTGGGCACTTTTTCAGAAGTCCAATTATAAAGGTAAATATTGCATATTCCTGAAATACTCCAAATAAAATACCTTAAACGTTAAATCCAGAGGTCAAACAACTGATCTCTCTTAACCTTAAGATTTAGGATATTCCAATAATCTACAATTGACATTAAGATCTCTGAAAACATTGTAAAATTGTGTAACCGGTCCATTAACTAATAGAGAATAATAATATATTATTTTTGATTAAATTAAAATTGTTTTCACTTAGATGTTCAACGCTTAAAATATATGGGAATGGACATTTATCATTTTTCAATATCATGATCGTGCATCTTTGCTAGTAAGTTGAAGAAATGCCATTTTTTTCTATTTTGAATGTTCATATCCTTTAGTAATTATAATTATTTTTAGTATTTTTTTTTACATAGGGCTCTCCATGACATGGAGAAGTACCACGATGCCAATCACAAGGAAATGCATTGGGGTCTTGAAAACATGGCAACTTTGCCCGATGTCTGCACTGCAAAATTTTGAAAACCTTTACATTACAAGGTCCATAAGGTCTTCCGAATTTTTGTTTACATGGATGACCACAACTAAGTTGAACAAGAAAATGTTTGTTGCATATGGCTCCATCAATAGTAGTGGAGCAAGGAAGAGTTATACGGTGGCCACATCCAGGAATAATGTTGGACATGGGCACCTGCCAAGGAGGACAATCTATCGGAAAATGACATTTTTTGGTTCATTGATGACCACATGTAGCCTCTATTAGAAAATTATATATTACATAGAAATGGAACAAATGAAATATGCGGAAACACAAACACATAAATAACATATAAAAAAAGAGAGACACATATATATGTTGTTCACCCAACTTGAGCTATGTCCATGGAAACAACCGGTCCTTTCTTTCTATTATCCAACAAAATGAAGAGACACAACCTACAAAAAATCCATTTTAATATCCTCTACTCTCTCACACAGTCCCCCTTGCTATTTCTTTCTCTGAGTATACACACCATACACAGATGCAATACAGTACCCTCATACAAAAGAGGGGTTTCCTTTTAGGGGAAAAAAACATAAATTAAACATAAATTCTACTTCCAGATCATCCGCCTAATGAACGGCCCAGATTGAATACGAAATTACAATATTTTACAATGCAATTTTACATATGTTTTTAGCTTTAGGGGCGCTGCCCTTAAACCCTCGCCTCCCCCCCCGCCCCTCCAGGGGGGGCTCCAAAAGGTCGCCGCTACCCTCTGGACCCTCCTGGACCCCCCTGACGATGATCAAATGCTAGGCAGCGTTGTCGCCCTGTTAAGAAAAAGGTTCCAATGCAACGATACATATAAATAAAGAATATAATCAGGCTCCATACCCAACATCCTTGAATTTATGTGGACAAGGCTTGTGGCAGACGATGGAGTCATGGTCAGATGGATGGCACCTCCTTGGAAAAGCATGGCCGCATTTCAACTAATATTCGCAAGGTCTTTTGCACCCTCCAGCCTCCAATCATCTTTGGTTAATAAGACTTTGGTTTCTGTTTGTGGATGGTTTTGGTAGGCCAGTGTTAGTGCCAGCCCAATGGAATTGGAACTATTTAATTTCTTAATAATTGAGTCCCGCAAAATACTTTTAGGGCCTAGAAGCTTTGTATTGCGAATAATGTACAACCCATTATTGGCTCTTGGTAGTGCCACACAAACCATGTTTGCTACCTTGAGAAAACCAATATTTCATCTGGAACCTACAATTCCAAAACTTTTATTGCTTCTAACTGGATATAATACGACAATGTTTTATTATTCCCCGTGATAGTTATCCACGGAACAAAATGGAGGAGTAGCTGGAGGGATATCATTTACCTTCTTATTCTCATTTTTCCTATTCCTATTAAAAAACAATTGTTCATGATCTCCTTGAATTTCATTCATCTGGCCCTTATACATTGTCAGAATTGTAATGTCATTGTTTTTGTATGCTTGTATGAAAAGATGAAAACAAAGTTCCACAGAAATCCTTGAATTTCATTCATATGGCCCTTATACATTGTCATAATTGTAATGTCATTGTTTTTCATCCTTGTATGAAAAGATAAAAACAAAGTTCCACATCAATCCGCACTTCACATACGTTAATTTTGTTGTTTACTTCACTGGCCTACGATTCCATGGCTTTGTGATCCAAGGAAAACACATCATTTATAATTCCTTTGATGTTTCCATACTTGGTGATGACAAGATGGTCCTCCAAGGAATGATAGAGATCAGATATTAATGTTGAAATTGAAGGCTTCATTTTTCTTCGGCATCTTAAGGTGACGTGTTCGATCCCTCTGCTTATCAATCGCTCAAACAAACAGATCTCCAATTTGTGTTTGGTGGCTAAGTCATATCCTGCAATAGAAGGACGCAGCTGAATGTGATCGCCAAGGAGAATGAGATGTTGGGTGAAGGAACCAATGCATTGCAAAACATCGGCCTCCAGAACCTCGGCAGCTTCTTCTATGAACACTATTTCTACTCTAACGCATGGAGAACATCATAATTTTTAGTTTCTCTAGTGGTTGTCATTCTCACAACTTTTTCTTGTCTTAGAATTTGGAGGCATGGCTTACGATCAAGCTGAAGTAATCCATCACAGACTTCTTTTTATATCTCAGACAAGCGATGCAATTCCTCTTCAGCATTCTCTATTGTTCTCTGCAACCAATAATTATGAATCATGATCCTTGATTTTTTCGGTAACAACCATATAACATCCTCGGAACCAAGGATTCTTTCTAGAGAAGATTTATTAGCTGGATTTTTAGGAACAACTTCATCATCATCATCAACAGCGAGAATAGAATTAGACTCACCATTATCATCATCAGCAGTAATAATAACTCTAGGTTCACCATCCTCAAGAGAAGTAGGAATACCATTAGGTTCATCATGATCATCAACTTTTTCTAGTGAATAGAATGCATTATATGTTGATAATGGCATGTTTGACAACATGTTCTGCTTCCCTTTCCGTTTCCAATCCCGTTTATCAGCTACTAATTCATCTTCCTTCCCTTGAAACCATTCCTCTTATATTGTCTGGTCATTAATTGAATACTTTTTTTTTAGATCTAGGGTAATCGGTAATTGGTGAGAGTTGTCTGAGGAAAGCCCGGGTTCAAATCCAATTGGCTGCCACTATAAACCTAGGCTAGGTTAAACAGCCTGCAAGCCGCACACAATAGCAATTAACTTATGCCTCAACAAGAGCCGAGACATCCGCTATGGGGTCGCCTACTCTTCTAGCCAAGACACAACAGACGTATGTCTCCACGAAGGTTTGATCTTGGGTGGATCTGCTAAAAGTCAAGTGCCTTCACCATTTTCCCCCGTTTCACGGACTAATTGTATACTTGCTATAGAGGGACTCAATTTTTTAGTGTGAAGCTATAACTGGTAGCATCCTCCTGGAGATTTGCCCGACTGTTAAAGGAAATACACATCTTTTGATATGCTCTTCTATATATATTCTTTCTATATATATTTATGATTAGTTTGTGTACTCATTAGTCCACTTTTATGGACATTGTTTATATCACTTACCAAGTACATATATTCAAAGGTCCAACCTATTCATTATTTTAAGCTTATTTTATATTTATTTCCTTCACACATACATACATATATATCTATGCAGAGGTTGTAACCTTGCAGATTTAAAAATTCTGCCAGATTTTTACTACAGGAACTAAAAAGTAAGGTTAAAAAGAGAGAACTCTTTGCATTTATCTCCATTCATCATTAGGATTTAGGTTTCCGCCGGATTTTTATTACATGAACTAAAAAGTAAGGTTAAAAAGAGGGAACTCCTTACATTTGTCCATTCATCATGAGGATTTAAGTCAATTGCCTTCACGAGCCTATTATTTTTGGTTCAGTTAGCCGGCCTAAATCAAGAATCGGTTTACAGTTGAAGCAATGAGATCTACCGCTCAATCATTTAATATCTGATCTGAAGGTTGAGACTAATGTAGAGTCGTAGTGAGGGGATGTTTCCTCTTTTTATTTATTTTTAATAATGTTTTATTTTTTTTAATTGTTTTTAATTTGATGTTTCTAATTTTATGGCAGAGCATTGTTCAATCATCCAGGAATGAATCTTACGGTCACTTTAGGACGTAATTAATTGTAATTTTAATTGTAACTATAATTATTGCTTGTTATTTTTTTTATTTTTCATTTTCAATTTATTTTAACCTAACTAGAAATTTTTATAAGACATTATATCATATCTACAAATTGGCGTCTCTTTGGGAAATTACAAATTAATTTTAACCTTTTTTTGTTTTTTAATTGACACCACTCATTTACATCATTACAACATCTCTCCCATAAATTTTTTTCTTTTAGATTTAATTTAAATATATATATATATATATATATATATATATATATATTTTTTTTTTTTTTTAATTTTTTTTTATTTTTTTTTTTAATTTTTTTTTGAAATAAGTTATGGTTTTTGGGTATGTCGTACATAAATCATATTATCGGCCCGTGGTAATGTAAGAAATCCTATTTACAAATTAAGAATATCCATGGTAAATGAAGTTGAATATCCATTGTTAGGAACCTTGTCATAAAATGCTATAAAATAAAATTAAAATAAGCCATGGTATTGGCTCATGGCATTGTAATAAATCTCATTTAGAAGTTAACAATATCCATGGTAAAATGGGTATGAATACTCATGGTTAAGAATCTTGTGATATTTTAAATATTAATTATTCATGTGCTTATTAGTTAAATTTAAATGTGACTATAGAATCATTTTACAATTTCTATGGTAAAATGGATGTTATCTTATAACTACTATTTATACGTTATATATGTTGTTAGAAAAATAGAAGAGAGCATAGAGATTGTTCACACAACACAAATCTCAAATATTATATTATTGATCACATAACATATTACATATATAGTTGTAGATGACCAACTTCTAGATGATAAGATCCAAAGAATGTGGATCTATGACTTATAGATAACTCACGCACATAGGGAAACACCAACTTCTAGATTGACTCCTTGGAAGTCACAATTACAACTCACGATAACACATGGAAGAATTACTTCCAATGCCCTTTCTTAATGCTTACATAGAAAATATTGAAAACACATGTTACAACAACAAGGATAATATTTGTTGGATGGTCTTTATCAACACTCAGATCCACTTTGGAATCTCGCAAACATCACTCTTTCACCACCACATCTTCGAGCCATCAATTGACCTCCATTTAAAATGTAACCACCTCTAACCATCGTTGGTGAAAATTGCAAGATCATCAATATTGGCACCTCGGCTCATCAGGGTTTTCGCAATAAGAGTCATCAACTAATGAACCATCTTACGAACCAACCACCATCTGTCATATATTTCACTTACGGCTATCCGTTAGTTTCTAGAATAGAGGTCTGGATATTGAACGTGTTAAAAATTTGATAAAACAACCTAAACCTTACTATCACACAAGAATTGATTTTTCGGACATCGGGCTTCGATTTTAAGAACCATAACCATTTTCATAGGAAATAAAAACACAAACACCAACACCAAAATGTACAGAGACAAAATCAATGACTATCTCGAGCAGATCATATAATAATAAAAACTTTGCATATTGGTATTTTCCATTAGATCTGCATTGTTTGAGTCACAATATCTTGACAAAAAATACCACAATATTTTATTAGTTCATATCCGAATGAGAAATGACAACATTACACCGGCATGTCACAGTTGTAGAGATTGCACCATCTAATAATCTAGAGAACCACCATTTAAAACACGTGGACATTTCTCTCAATTGTACATCCACACTAGATCAAATCAAATCTATTTTGATCCAACTTCTTCCCAAGGAGATCTCCTCTTCGTTTGCAAATGTTTGTCCATAATGGAACTTCACACAAGAGCAGTAACACATGATCTTTGCAATTCTCCTTTGAATGGAACTAGTGACAATCCACATAGATCAAATATTCACACGAACAATAGATCAACCACTCTATTAAAATATTCCACTTACAAAGGAGTATCATGGCTAAAATTGCATGATCTCATCCTCTCTCATGAAAGATATGATTGTTCACACAACGCAAATATCACACACTATATTATTGAGCACATAACATATTACAGATGGAGTTGTATATCACCAACTTCTAGATGATAATATGTGAAGAAAGTGAATCTATGACTCATAGAAAAATCACACAAAACTCACATGCATAAGAAAATAACGACTTTTAGATTGAATCTTTAAAAATCATAATTACAACTTATAATAACACATAAAAACTTTACTTCCAATATATTTTAATATCATTTATATTATTTTATTTTATTAATAAAAAAATTACAATTAAATAAATTTAATTTAAAAAATATTTACATGGACATATCACATTTAATTCCTACATGTATACACTCTATAGTGTCGCCATAATAATTAACATTACCAAAATTTAAAAGGTAGATAAACTTGAAACTAAAAACTCACTAACTATAATTGAAAGTAATTATCTCCAACCATTTTCACTAAGATGCTAAATAATTCACAACTTGATCACATGAATGGTTGTGAATTTCAAATATTTACTTTTGAGCTATTTTAAACACTATCATTTTGCTTGTTTTTATACTTGGGAGTAATACTGAGAAAGAAGATAATATTTTTAGTATTAGGTTATGTCAAAATTTATACTAATAATGATATTACTTTTTATATAATCATTAAATCAAAGTTGGGCTTTAGCTTGAATCAAGTTTCTTAAGACTAATTTTGTATTTATTTGTGTAAATAATGGTTGTATTATTTCAATTAATACTTAAATTATAGAAAAGCTATTTATTATTAATCCAATTTGAAATCTAAAAAAATATAAAAATAAATAAATTTAAGATTTCTTAATAAATTTAAGATTAGCTCCAATTCCCCCCGTAAACTCAAAGCCCTCCTTGTGCAACCGGCCTCCAGCTCCAATTCCGATGACAGCGACTCCGAGCTGGCCGAAGAGAAGCATCTACCAAGTTTGCGTCTCTCGGGATCCTCTAAGAGGAAAGAAGAGCTCAATTCGACTGACGCCATGGATATTACATCATATAAGCAGGATAACGCCACTCAGGACACTCCGGTGGAGTGCCTCTGGCTTCCTGTATCCCCACACGAGCAACTTGAAGACTTTGACCCTAGGCTTGATTCACTGGACTATGGCTACATCTACCGCATCCTCGAAGAGGAGCCTCCCTCCAACGACAAGCATGAAGGTTCTCCATAGCACTCTCTCTTCGTGTTTCTTAGTTTGTTGGTTCTGGTTGTTCCCTATGCTAGCTCTTTTGGTCTCTTTTTTCAATTTTTTAAAGGCTGGTTTCTCGCTATGGGCAGTTCGTTATATTTGGATAATTAAGGGTGGTTTCCCCTCTAGGGGCAATCTGGTTTTGGACAGTAGTATTTTGTCTATTCCCTCAGTCATGGATCTTTCCATTTCTGAGGATGAGCAATGTAACCTCTGGTTGATGAATTGATAGAATTAGTATTACTTGGAATATATATATATATATATATATATATATATATATATATATATATATATATATATTTGAAAGGACCAAGCATGGGACAAGAACATCACTAAAAGCTAGCAAATCTAAAAATGCAGTTTCATATCTTATTATTCCCTACCGTCATGGCATGGGACTATAATAATCAGCTGGTGTCATTTTAACATTAATTTCTTTACTTCCTTTGTATGTTTTTATTAATATGTGCAGGCTAATTTTACTAAAGTATAGTTTTATGTGAAATCGTTGTTCTAGCCTCTTCCAGAGGCGAACTATAGGTCATTTTTTATTTTGCTAGCAACATTTCAGGTTAGGTAGACTAATGCTAGAATTAGTCTGGTAGTATGAAATTCTAACTGATTTGTGAAGGCCGGCTAACTCATTTTTGAAGGGCCTGTAAGCATAACAGTCGGTGGATGCATGTGGACACCGTTATGCATGTGCTTGACCATGTCGCTACCTGGTGCTTCGGTTCAACTCGAACTCAATGATACAACCACAACCCAACTGTATCTATAGCCACAAACCCTGTCTGACTTCTCTTCTCCTCTCATGGCTTCTTCCTCCACAGGGTCATTGTGCAACAATGACGAAGATGATGAGAATATCATTACACAATCAACCAGCAGTGGCCCTCCACCGCCACCATTTGAGATACCAGTAAAATGGCCTCCGCAGGGAGCACTAAGCATAGAATGCACTTCCCTCCACCGCCACCATTTGAGATACCGATAAAATGGCCTCCGCAGGGAGAATTGAGCATAGAATGGGTAGAGTCCTTGGCCGTGGTGTTCGATTGGTCATCCTGGCATGTTTCTTCCTCCAAGCTCTCGTCGAAGCTTCCGGTATTGGTATTTGACAGTCTTGCAATGTCGACATCCAAGATCCTCCACAGAGAGCCTTTACTTTGTTACAGGTCTAATATATTTTCCTAAATATCATATTATATTACTTAATTTTGAGCTTGTACAACTTTAATTCAATTAGCTCTCTTTGTGGCAATAAAATTTGAAGGAAACTAGTGAAGAGTGACAATAACAATAGTAAACCTTGTATCAAACAATCTCTGGAACATAGACATTGCAACTTTTTTTTGATAATCCTAACATTCAGAAAAATAAAATTTCTATTTCGATAATGTTTTGTTGATGCTCTGCATTCCCAATTTAAACAATAGAAGTTGGTCCAAGAAAAAACAAGAGTCTATTTCTAGAGAACTTAGTCAGAGTCCAGGCATGATACCCAAGTGCAATAAATCAGGTTAGATCTAAGACTATCTAGAAAGATTCCATTACATATCCTACTTTTTTTTTGAAAATCCACCTTACTCTATCCAATCTATCTAGAAACATCTTAAACATAGAACAAATCAATTTGATATATCAATAGTTAACTTGAGAATCTTCAAAATTCACATATTTTAGAATTTGCTTTGTTTTCATACTTATAAGTCTAGTCTCTTTGACACATCGAATGCATAAATCTCCACATTTGCGCATAAGCATAGATGATATACCGAATATCTGGTTATGATTTAGCGAGATTTTTTGTAATTGAATGGGAAACTAGGGTTCATGAGCAGTTTATATATTTTTAAAATAAATGGAATAATTAAATAACAGGAAAGAGAGAGAAATGCCAACAGCATGCAGAAGAAAGAAAGAAATATAGAGTTAAAAACCTGGAAGGATCTCCGTGGGCCACGAGCAATGTCTCTACCAGAGAAGCTCCAATTGTGTCCATAATTTCCCGATGATAATCTGCTCTGTAAACATCCAAATCATTTCTAAGATAACCCTTGGGTACATGCGAAAAATACTTGTTGCACTCGCTAAGATTGGCCTGTTCCACCAACCACTGAACGACCTTGAATCCATCATCGAATGCTATTGGGAACTTGTTCTTCAGCCCAAGGCGATATCATACAACTATAACTATTGCATCACACACTTTGGCCAACCTCTTGCAAAAAAAATCATTGGCAGAATAATCCTTACTATTCGCGACAAACCCCCCACTGTGGAACTGAAAGATGATGGGCAATCTCTGGTTAAAGGACTCTACATTTTTTGGACTTCTTGACACTTGTACCCTACTAATGTAGTGGTCATGCCACATGGAGGGAATAAGGATTCCCTCATAACAATTAAATTTGGTGATTAATTTCTCTTACGGAGGGTTTGTAACTCGTATGGTTTACTTAATAATATTCAATACAATGTAAATGTTTTGCAGATACTCCACCTGGGTTCAGAGGTAACTTATGCTCTCATTGTTTTTTGGTAATTAGTTTCATTTTCTGTTCCATGTACTGATTTACAGAAAGGAAACCCGCAATTTATCGATTCACTCTTATTGTTGGTGTAGACTATTCAACTAGGATTTCTAGGGTTGTAGCTTAATGGAAAACAGGTGATTTCAAGATCTGGCATGTCTAAATAATTTTATCACCTCCTGATATTGACGTTGAGACATTAGTTTTATAGGCATAAGTGCACTAGTTAGGGATTTGGTCTAGGGAATTTGGCTGTGAAGATTTCCCTACCTACTTATTTATTCATATGGCTCTTCTACATTTTCGTCCCCTTACATATTTAGTTGAAGACCCGGTTCAATAGAGTGTATATTTATTCATATGGCTCTATTGCTTAATGTGTTTCTTTAGCTATTTAGTTCTCAAAATCACACATTGCTCCATGAAAGTAGTTCACTATTAAAACTCCAACTCAAAGCAGGGACAAATAGCTGCATTGCAGCCATCCTTGTTTTTCTATTAACACATAATGGTAATAAGCTCTATCCCCATTTACTTTTTTTGAGAAAGGATCCAAGCGTAAGTTTCTTTTCATATTTGTTGGAAAGGTGATGACCTTCTATATCCAACTAAAATTTCTTGATATGTGCTCTCACCATATTTTAATTTTATTTGAAATTAATCTATACCTCCACGAAGAGTTTGGTATATCATATGGTAAGGTTCCTTTTACAGAACATTAGTCTTGATATATTGTGATCGGGTTCATGCAGTGGTTCTTATGTTGTATTCTGACATTAATACTAATTGTTTAATTTTTGGCATGGTTTATATATATGCAATTTTTTTTTTTAATGAATTCTCTATAGCTATGAGCTATTGGTCCATATGACACGGTTATCTAGGATGAGATGTGTTGAATGATATCGACCCTTCATCTATGATGATCTCCATCTCAGAAAGTCATTACATCTACCTAGGTTTTGCTAACTCGAAAAATGGGGACTAGGGTTTTCATTTCGAATTTATGTTGTCTCTACTGCTGGAGTAGCTGTACTCCAATATTGTGCCAAAACCTACTCCACATATCCTTTTCCACAGAGAGTCATCCTCTCTTTGTGATTCATCTGACTCTCTTGGTGAGTCATCCATATGCGGCTTAACATGGCAGGCTTTTGTTTTGCTGCGCCACAACATGGGGTACCAACAGTGGCTAAATGATAGTAAGAGTTTCTTTCTTATGATACTTTTTTTGAGTTATATACGCATTCTCTTAAGTATTACTTTCCTCCTGTGGTTTTTATGAATGTGCACTAACTGGTTTATTTCTCGCTTTCAAAGTTTCATGTGTAGGAGGAATCGTTCCATGTGAAGGGTACACACACTTTGAAACTGGTCTTTGATTTTTTGTTTACCCTAAATGGCATACCAGGTGCTAAATTCCATTTTCTTATTGTATTTTACTATTTTTGTAGGCTTGTTGTTCATACAACCCTCAGAAAAGAGATTTTTCTTGACTGTTTCTTCTTAATTAATGTATGTTTGATTAAAGATTTTATTGGATTTCCATTGTGTTTTTATAAATTCATAGATTAGGTCTTATGTTGTTGAACCCCCAGGTGTCGGTCTCCAAAGATAGTTGCAGAAGGTTATGGGGTCGAACCATGGCTACGACCTCTTCTATCCCGACCCCATTTATTTCATGTAACTATTTAGTTATAATTTTTTCTGGGTAAAACCCCTATGAACAGGTTCTCTTGAAGAACAATTGTATGTCTAAATTTACTTGAACAATTTAAAATTTCGTGCTCTTTTTTCATTTATTGGGCATGTAATTTACTGTTGTTGTTATTATGAGTATAAATTTACATGGTTCTCTTTTATTCTGGGGTTGCCCCCTCTGTGATGTATTTGTTCTGGCTATAGAAAAGTTTCATGATTGTATTTTTGTACTCATTGTTACCCTAAAGCAAATATTTTTAAAGTTTTCATTCTATAGCTAGATAACGGTATCAGAAATATTTATTTCATAGGTTTTCTATTTTGCATTACAATATCTACCCCCCCTTGGGACTGTATCAGACCTCTAGGCTTTCACTCTGTTCGATTAGAGACTAACCGAATGTGAGAATATTTCCTCTCCATAACATTCCTACCAAACTAAATAGTCACTGTAATAATATGACCATAATGACAACAATTCTTTTTTCATAAATATTTTTGTAAAGGAAAATGAACTCGGTTTCATCAATATAATTACATTTATTCTTATTGAAGTCTCTCATTATATTCTTTGTTTAACAAAATGTACTCTATACCTATGTTGCATTCAAGAAAGTCCTGTCTAGCCCAATATAATGCACAAAAGATATACATATTTAACAACCACAATTTTCTTTTCTTTTCTCTTTTAAATTCCTCCAAAAGTTTTTTGTGAAGTTTTTCATGAGATAGTTCTTTCCAACCACTCGACAGTCATCTTCCATAATCATTGTTTTTATTTTATTTGAACATTTTCCACTTATGATAACTAATAAAAATTTTACAAATCCAAATCCACAAGTTACCTGCATGAAATAAACACTTATCTCAAAACTGTAACAAAAAAAATATGTTGAATTTATTTGGCCACCCGCTAACTCTTCCTCTTAGCTTCCCCTGGGCCACTATCCCTCAACCCAATGCAACAATAATTATTCATTCTTTTCCTTGCAGGAGACAAGTTCATATAAAGACTTGCATTTTGCAAATCTCACCAACATCTATCTCCAACTAGTGTAGGGTATTCACTACCTCTCTCTCCCGCAGTGATATTCCAAGCATACCAGGCGACATCATTTCTCTCCCATTTTCCATTCCCTCGTTAACTTTCTATATGTATCTTTGGCCTATTTCTCCAACCAAGAGAGTCCCCCTCCCCCTCTATTATTTTTATTTTTTGATTCTGTCTGTTTATATATATATATATATATATATATATATATATATATATATATATATATATATATATATATACTTGGCCTATTTCTCCAACCAAGAGAGTCCCCCTCCGCCTCGGATCTTCATTAGGTTATTACCCGCTTCGGAACAATAACCAATAAACTGTTTTCGTGGGATGAGGGATTAGTTATTATTCAAATAACTTTCAAAATATTTATCTTTTCCCACTATTAATATTATTTATTAAACATTTTAATTCTTATATAACATAATTTGTAACTAGCACAACCACATTATATTTACTAATGTGGTTGATATACGCCGATAGGCCTATATCCACTACCCATCACATTAATTTATATATCAATAAATAAATATTATATATAATAATTTTATTATATTAACTTGAAATATATATATTATATATTAATAAGAATATTAATATATTAAATATATTAATTATGATTAAAATCACAAAAATATTTTATATATATTAATAATATTTTAATAATTATTAATAATATATTTTTAAAGAGAGAATCCATACAGGTGAGATAGTTTATAGAAGAGAGGAATAACCTGTTATTAATAATATATATTAAAAATATTTATTAATATAAAAATAATATTAATAATAAATAATATTTTAATATTTATTAATATATTAATATCATAGATGGTTATATTATTAATAAACCAAAAGAACTAATAATATATTAATAATATATATTATATCATAGTTGGTTATATTATTAATAATCATTATTAATAAATATTTGAATATTTATTTATAATATATATTAATATATTAATAATATTAAACTCAAGAGAGTAATAAACCATATGAAACAATATTTAAAAACAAAAAACCTAAGAGATTAATAAAGCCTAACAATTAATAATTTAAAGTGAAGATATTAATAAACCCAAGGGATAATTAATAATACAAACCCAATTTCATCATAAACCAAAGGTTTAAATATTATGAACCATAGGAATTGGTGAACCCAAGGGATAAATATTATAAACATAAGGGATCAATATTAAAAACACAAGAGATTAATAAACTGTAAGAATTGATATTTTAAACTAAAATACCTAATAAATTAATAATCCATAAGAATCAATATTTTAAACATAAGAACTAATAGACCCAAGGGTTTAATATTATAAATCAAAGGAATCAGCGAACCCAAGGGATAAATATCATAAACCTAACGGATGAATATTATAAACAATAGAGATTAATAAACCCTAATAATTAATATTTTAAACTGAAAAATATAAGAAATTAACAAAGCCTGAGAATTAGTATTTTAAACTCAAGAGAGTAATAAACCGAATGTGTGATTAACATTATAAACCAAAAACACTAATAAACCCAAGGGTTTAATATTATAAACCAAAGGAATCAGTGAACCCAAGGGATAAATATTAAAAACCTATGGGATCAATAAGGCTAAGGGAAATATTAAGAACAATAGAGATTAACAAAACCCAAGAGTTTAATACTATAAACCAAATGAATTGGTGAACCCAAGGGAAAACCATTACCCAAAAAAATATAAACCAAAGGAATTGGTGAACCCAAGGGAATTGATTTAAACATTGAGACAATTGTTGCCACAATGCGACGTTGGACCAACTATGACCATGGTTGGCCATGGGTGATTTTCATATTGATACAATGTTTGTCAGAATGTGACATTTGATCATGGATGACATTGATCGATTATTCATATTATAAACCAAAAAACTAATAAACACAAGGGTTTAATATTATAAACCAAAGGAATTGGTGAACCCCAAGGGAAAATAATTACCAAAAAACTAATAAACCCAAGTGGTCAACAGAAACCAAAGGAAATTTCATGAAACCAAGGGATAAATATTAAAAACCTAAGGGATCATCAATAAGGCTAAGGGCAATATTAAAAATAATAGAGATTAATAAAACCCAAGAGTTTAATACTATAAACCAAAATGAATTGGTGAATCCAAGGAAAACCATTACCCAAAAAATTATAAACCAAAGGAATTGGTGAACCCAAGGGAATTGATTTAAACATTGAGACAATTGTTGTCACAATGCGACGTTAGACCAACTATGACCATGGTTGGCCATGGGTGATTTTCATATAGAGACAATATTTTTTAGAATGTGACATTTGATCATGGATGAAATTGATCGATTATTCATATTATAAACCAAAAGAACTAATAAACCCAAGGGTTTAATATTATAAACCAAAGGAATTGGTGAACCCAAGGGAAAACCATGACCCAACAAATTATAAACCAAAGGAATTGGTGAACCCAAGGGAATTGATTTAAAAATTGAGACAATTGTTGTCACAATGCGACGTTGGACCAACTATGACCATGGTTTGCCATGGGTGATTTTCATATTGAGACAGTATTTGTCAAAATGTGACATTTGATCATGGGTGACATTGATCGATTATTCATATTATAAACCAAAAGGACTAATAAACCCAAGGGTTAAATATTATAAACCAAAGCAATTGGTGAACCCAACGGAAAACCATTACCCAACAAATTATAAACCAAAGTAATTGGTGAATCGAAGAGAATTGATTTAAACATTGAGACAATTGTTGTCACAATGCGACGTTGGACCAACTATGACCATGGTTGGCCATGGTTGGTTTTCATATTGAGACAATATTTGTCAGAATGGGACATTTGATCATGGATGACATTGATCGATTATTCATATTATAAACCAAAAGAACTAATAAACCCAAGGGTTTAATATTATAAACAAAACGAATTGGTGAACCAAAGGACAACCATGACCCAAAAAATTATAAACCAAACGAATTAGTGAACCCATGAATTGATTTAAACATTGAGACAATTAAGGTCACAATGTGATGTCAGACCAACTATGACCATGGTTGGCGATGGGTGATTTTCATATTGAGACAATGTTTGTCAGAATGTGACATTAGAGCATGGATGACATTGTTCGATTATTCATATTATAAACCAAATGAATTGGTGAACCCAAGGGAAAACCATTACCCAGCAAATTATAAACCAAAGGAACTGGTAAACCCAAGGGAATTGATTTAAACATTGAGACAATTGTTGTCACAATGCGACGTTGGACCAACTATGACCATGGTTGGCCATGGGTGATTTTCATATTGAGACAATATTTGTCAGAATGTGACATTTGATCATGGATGACATTGATCGATTATTCATATTATAAACTAAAAGAACTAATAAACCCAAGGGTTTAATATTATAAACCAAAGGAATTGGTGAACCCAAGGGAAATCCATTACCCAACAAATTATAAACCAAAGGAATTGGTGAACCCAAGGGAATTGATTTAAACATTGAGACAATTGTTGTCACAATGCGACGTTGGACCAACTATGACCATGGTTGGCCATCGGTGATTTTCATATTGATAAAATGTTTGTCAGAATGTGACAGTTGATCATGGATGACATTGATCGATTATTCATATTATAAACCAAAAAAACTAATAAACCCAGCGGTTTAATATTATAAACAAAAGGAATTGGTGAACCCAAGGGACATCCATTACCCAAGGGGCAACCATTACCCAAAAAAACTAATAAACCCAAGGGTTTATTATTATAAACCAAAGGAATCAATGAACCCAAGGGATAAATATTAAAAACCTAAGGGATCAATAAGGCTAAGGGCAATATTAAAAACAATAGAGATTAATACAACCCAAGAGTTTAATACTATAAACCAAATGAATTAGTGAACCCAAGGGAAAACCATTACCCAAAAAATTATAAACTAAAGGAATTGGTGAACCCAAGGGAATTGATTTAAACATTGAGACAATTGTTGTCACAATGCGATGTTGGACCAACTATGACCAAGGTTGGCCATGGGTGATTTTCATATTGAGACAATATTTGTCAGAATGTGACATTTGATCATGGATGACATTGATCGATTATTCATATTATAAACGAAAAGAACTAATAAACCCAAGGGTTTAATATTATAAACCAAAGGAATTGGTGAACCCAAGGGACAACCATTACCCAACAAATTATAAACCAAAAGGAATTGGTGAACCCAAGGGAATTGATTTAAACATTGAGACAATTGTCGTCACAATGCGACGTTGGACCAACTATGACCATGGTTGGCCATTGGTGATTTTCATATTGAGACAATGTTTGTCATAAAGTGTCATTTGATCATGGATGACATTGATCGATTATTCATTTTATAAACCAAAAAAACTAATAAACCCAAGCGTTTAATATTATAAACCAAAGCAATTGGTAATCCCAAGGGAAAATAATTACCCAAAAAATTATAAACCATAGGAATTAGTGAACTCAAGGGAATTGATTTAAACATTGAGACAATTATTGTCACAATGCGACGTTGGACCAACTATGACCATGGTTGGCCATGGGTGATTTTCATATTGATACAATGTTTGTCGGAATGTGACATTTGATCATGGATGACATTGATCGATTATTCATATTATAAACCAAAAAAAATAATAAACCCAACGGTTTAATATTATAAACCAAAGGAATTGGTGAACCCAAGGGACAACCATTACCCAAGGGACAACCATTACCCAAAAAAACTAATAAACCCAAGGGTTTAATATTATAAACCAAAGGAATCAGTGAACCCAAGGGATAAATATTAAAAACCTAAGGGATCAATAAGGCTAAGGGAAATATTAAAAACAATAGAGATTAATAAAACCCAAGAGTTTAATACTATAAACCAAATGAATTGGTGAACCCAAGGGAAAACCATTACCCAAAAAATTATAAACCAAAGGAATTGGTGAACCCAAGGGAATTGATTTAAACATTGAGACAATTGTTGTCACAATGCGACGTTGGACCAACCATGACCAAGGTTGGCCATGGGTGATTTCCATATTGAGACAATATTTTTTAGAATGTGACATTTGATCATGGATGACATTGATCGATTATACATATTATAAACCAAAAGAACTAATAAACCCAAGGTTTTAATATTATAAACCAAAGGAATTGGTGAACCCAAGGGACAACCATTACCCAAAAAATTATAAACCAAAAGAAATTGGTGAACCCAAGGGAATTGATTTAAAAATTGAGAGAATTGTTGTCACAATGCGACGTTGGACCAACTATGACCAAGGTTGGCCATGGCTAATTTTCATATTGAGACAATGTTTATCATAAAGTGTCATTTGATCATGGATGACATTGATTGATTATTCATGTTATAAACCAAAAAAACTAATAAACGCAAGGGTTTAATATTATAAACCAAAGCAATTGGTGAACCCAAGGGAAAATCATTACCCAAAAAATTATAAACCAAAGGAATTAGTGAACCCAAGGGAATTGATTTAAACATTGAGACAATTGTTGTCACAACGCGACGTTGGACCAACTATGACCATGGTTGGCCATGGGTGATTTTCATATTGAGAAAATATTTGTCAGAATGTGACATTTGATCATGGATGACATTGATCGATTATTCATATTATAAACCAAAAAAACTAATAAACGCAATGGTTTAATATTATAAACCAAAGGAATTGGTGAATCCAAAGGACAACCATGACCCAAAAAATTATAAACCAAACGAATTAGTGAACCCAAGGGAATTGATTTAAACATTGAGACAATTGTTGTCACAATGTGACGCTGGACCAACTATGACCAGGGTTGGCCATGGGTGATTTTCATATTGAGACAATATTTGTCAAAATGTGACATTTGATCATGGATGACATTGATCGATTATTCATATTATAAACCAAAGGAATTGGTGAACCCAAGGGACAACCATTACCCAACAAATTATAAACCAAAAGGAATTGGTGAACCCAAGGGAATTGATTTAAACATTGAGACAATTGTTGTCACAATGTGACGTTGGACCAACTATGACCATGGTTGTCCATGGGTGATTTTCATTTTGAGACAATGTTTGTCATAATGTGTCATTTGATCATGGATGACATTGATCGATTATTCATATTATAAACAAAAAAAACTAATAAACCCAAGGGTTTAATATTATAAACCAAAGCAATTGGTGAACCCAAGGGAAAATCATTACCCAAAAAATTATAAACCAAAGGAATTGGTGAACACAAGGGAATTGATTTAAACATTGAGACAATTGTTGTCACAATGTGACGTTGGACCAACTATGACCATGGTTGGCCATGGGTGATTTTCATATTGAGACAATATTTGTCAAAATGTGACATTTGATCATGGATGACATTGATCGATTATTCATATTATAAACCAAATGAAATAATAAACCCAAGGGTTTAATATTATAAACCAAAGGAATTTGTGAACCCAAGGGACATCCATTACCCAAGGGGCAACCATTACCCAAAAAACTAATAAACCCAAGGGTTTAATATTAAGAAATTAAAGGAACTAATGAACCCAAGGGATAAATATTAAAAACCTAAGGGATCAATAAGGCTAAGGGAAATATTAAAAACAATAGAGATTAATAAAACCCAAGAGTTTAATACTATAAACCAAATCAATTGGTGAACCCAAGGGAAAATGATTATCCAAAAAATTATAAACCAAAGGAATCGGTGAACCCAAGGGAATTGATTTAAACATTGAGACAATTGTTGTCACAATGTAACGTTGGACCAACTATGACCAAGGTTCACCATGGGTGATTTTCATATTGAGACAATATTTGTGAGAATGTGACATTTGATCATGGATGACATTGATCGATTATTCATATTATAAACCAAAAGAACTAATAAACCCAAGGGTTTAATATTATAAACCAAAGGAATTGGTGAACCCAAGGGATAACCATTACCCAACAAACTATAAACCAAAAGGAATTGGTGAACCCAAGGGAATTGATTTAAACATTGAGACAATTGTTGTCACAATGCGACGTTGGACCAACTATGACCATGGTTGGCCATGGGTGATTTTCATATTGAGACAATGTTTGTCATAATGTGTCATTTGATCATGGATGACATTGATCGATTATTCATATTATAAACCAAAAAAACTAATAAACCCAAGGGTTTAATATTATAAACCAAAGCAAGTGGTGAACCCAAGGGAAAATCATTACCCAAAAAAATATAAACCAAAGGAATTGGTGAACCCAAGGGAATTGATTTAAACATTGAGACAATTGTTGTCACAATGCGACGTTGGACCAACTATGACCATGGTTGGCCATGGGTTATTTTCATATTGATACAAT
Organism: Pinus albicaulis; assembly: GCA_034641835.2. Lineage (NCBI taxonomy): Eukaryota > Viridiplantae > Streptophyta > Pinopsida > Pinales > Pinaceae > Pinus > Pinus albicaulis. The sequence goes on along the minus strand of CM076570.1, from coordinate 1,055,004,862 downwards.
GTTTGTCAGAATGTGACATTTGATCATGGATGACATTGATCGATTATTCATATTATAAACCAGAAAAACTAATAAAACCAAGGGTTTAATATTATAAACCAAAGGAATTGGTGAACCCAAGGGACAACCATTACCCAAAAAATTATAAACCAAAGGAATTGGTGAACCCAAGGGAATTGATTTAAACATCGAGACAATTTTTGTCACAATGTGACATTGGACCAACTATGACCAGGGTTGGCCATGGGTGATTTTCATATTGAGACAATATTTGTCAGAATGTGACATTTGATCATGGATGACGTTGATAGATTATTCATATTATAAACCAAAATAACTAATAAACCTAAGGGTTTAATATTATAAACTAAAGCAAATGGTGAACCCAAGGGACAACCATTACCCAAAAAATTATAAACCTAAAGGAATTGGTGAACCCAAGGGGATTGATTTGAACATTGAGACAATTGTTGTCACAATGTGACATTGGACCAACTATGACCATGGTTGGCCATGGGTGATTTTCATATTGATACAATCTTTTTCAGAATGTGTCATTTAATCATGGATTACATTGATCGATCATTCATATTATAAACCAAAAAACTAATAAACCCAAGGGTTTAATATTATAAACCAAAGGAATTGGTGAAAGGGAAAATCATTACCCAAAAAACTATAAATCAAAGGAATTGGTGAACCCAAGGGAATTGATTTAAACATTGAGACAACTTTTGTCACAATGCAACGTTGGAGCAACTATGACCATGGTTGGCCATGGGTGATTTTCATATCGAGACAATATTTGTGAGAATCTGACATTTGATCAGGGATGACATTAATGGATTATTCATATTATAAACCAAAAGAACTAACAAACCCAAGGCTTTAACATTATAAACTAAAGGAATTGGTGAACCAAGGGAAAAACATTACCCAACAAATTAGTAATAGAAATAAAAATTATTAACAAACTTAAGCGACTAAAAAAGTATTGTAAACCAAAAGAAGTAATAACCCAAGGGTTCAATATTAGAAAACAAACTAACTGGTGAACCCAAGGGAAAAATATTAATAACCCAAGTGACCAAGGCTGCGAAGGGAATAAAATTTTAGTCGAATATTAGTATCACAACCACATTATATTTATGAAGAGATTAATAAAGTTGAGGGACTATTAATAATATAAACAAAAATATATAATAAACCCAAGGGTTTAGTATTATAAACCAAAGGAATTCATGAACTCAAGGGAACATTATTAAAAACATAAGTTATATCAATAGTCCCTTCTGTTTATATTAAGTCGAGTGAGTGTTTTTCATAATGTGAAATTGGACAATGCATTAGTATTAAACCCCGGGACTAATATAAAAACCACAATATTTGAATTTAATAATGTGAACGGAATATTATTACAAATCGAAAGAATCCGAAAAATCAAGGAATCAATGTTATAAACCCAATTGATCAACAAATACAGTGAAATATTAGTAGTATAATCATAAAACATCAATAAAGCAAAGGGACCATTAATATTTTAACAATTGAACATCAATAAACACAAGGGATTATCAATATTATAAACCCAACAAATTAGTATTAGAAACAAATACTATTAATAAACTCAAGTGATAAATAAAGTTGAAGCATAAAAAAATAATAAAAAAATACTCAAGTTGAAGAAATTGATAAACACAAATAATTAACCCAAGGGATTATTCATTTTATAAACCAAAATAACTAATAAACCCAAGGGAAAAATATTAATAACCCAAGGGACCATTAAGGCCAAGCGAACAATATTAAAACACAATAGCTTAATAAAGAATACGACCCAATATTTTAAATAGAGAAGAATTTTAAAGTCACATGAATATTATTATGATAAAACGCAAGTGATCAATCAACTTCACTAATTGTTAATATTATAAACTGAATAGATAAATAAACTAAAATGATACTCAATTCCACCATCAGTGAAACCGAAAAAAAAACACTGAAATTAACATATGTTTTTTGTTGTCTTTACATAAAGAAATCCCACCACAAAAATGGACTCAAAACATTCCATCAAATGTCATTTATCAAATAGCCTCTTCAAGAACACAACCAGACTGGCCACAAAAGGAATACCAATTCAAATCAACAGGATAATTATCATGATACTTAATGCTTTCCAACCAATCCCTTCTTGTTTTTCTCCCAGCCTCCCTCATGTGCACATGCAACAGGTATTTTACATTCATTTTCATTTCATCAAGCACACGAAGATTCTCATCAATAAAATAGGATGGAAGCCATGTTTTCTATCGAGCTTGTTCCGAATGTAAGAAACAAGACTGATGAGTCTAGAAATATTTGCCACCGCTTGATTATAATATATCCCATCATTATTATCCATACCTGCATTTGAAAGGAAAATGACAAAATAAAAATTTATACAGAAAGAGATAGAAACATCTACGTATATATATATATATATATATAACACCCCGTTTGTATTGTTTTTAAAAAACTTAATCTTAAAAACGTGATGCTATAAACCTCATTACAAATAACATAAACCTCATTAGAAATACATACTGCACACATGAAACGAGTGATAAAAATAAATCACTGATATGACCCATATTACAATAATCAACAAGAAAGCACAAAATTTTAAACTCAATGTTTATAATGAAATATTAATAATGTTAGTAATTCAATATTTGTATTTAAATTAATGTCAGTGTATATATTAATTTTAGTCTAATATTATTAACAAATATAAATATCTTGTCATTGAACCAAACCACAACACATTTAGCAAACCACATTGATAAATATTTTTAGTTTCATGTAATAGGGATATGGACTTCAATCTTGAATTTAATGATTGGCTAATATAACTGGTTGTATATGTCTGAATGGTTCACTATAAACAAAAGAACAATAGCGACTAAAAAACGGAGGTAAATTGAACAACACGAAAAACGATGTATGGAATCTCTCATATATTACTATATTTCATCTCATGAATGTATTCATTTAATTAATACATCAAAAGAATTCTTATACTAAATGAAAAAAGAGACGATAATAAAAACAATTATAAAACATTCTATAAATATGTCAGAATACTATTAGCTACATGTGACAGTGATATGGAATTCCATCTTGATTTTTAACAGCTGGCTCGTATAACTAGTTTTCTACCTGTGAATGGTTCATTGTAAGAAAAATAACAAGAAACGACATTATAAAAAGAAGAAAATTAAACAACAACAAAAATGATGTAAACAACATTTCAAAATACTACTATGAATTTGATGAATGTAGACATGTCATTAATATATCAAAAGCATTATTATTATATTAATAGCTGCATATCATAGCGATATGGACTTTAATATCTCCTCTTCTTTCTTCCTAATTGTAACATACACACTATTATTCATCTTGGCATAACGCTGATAAGAGAAAGGCGGTGCAATGCGTAAACCATCTATTGATTTCACTCTTGATATGGCTGTGAAGGTCAGGCCTTATTGTTCTCTATTCCCGATATCAATTGATGCTCGCTCTAAAGTCAAACCTTGTGACTTGTGAATTTTAAGAGCCCATGCCATCTTTAAAGGAATTTTTTTTCGATTTCCTCTTATCACTGGTGTGATAGGTACAATGTTTGGATTGCTTGCATCAAACGGAACACCAACATACTTATCAAAAATAACAGTTGTGAACATTGGAAGCTCAGGTGGCTTAGAGTTGGGCATATAAAATATTTCCTTCACATACCCAAGTGCACCATTCACCAAAGCAGCTTCAACCCACAAATTACATGTCAACATAACACGCTGGCCATGGCACAACAAAACTTCACAGTCCAGTTGATCATCATCGGCACCACTGATTTCTAAACGCCTTGAATTCACAGAAATACATCGTGCAATTGGAGAATTTAATGATTTCAACATATGTCTGTTATGGAAGGAGACCAAATTATTTGTTGGAAACATGTGAACTGCTGCATTAAATAAATCCCTTTATATAGGATGCAACTTGATATCAGCCCGTGACATAAGAAACTCCCAATCATCAAGAACAGGTTCTGCGTTTCTTATGTTATTGAGGACTCGACGAAAACAAGATTGTTTCTCATCACTCCCTTGTTGGCGAAATATTGTGTCAAGAGTGACAACAATATTGAATTTTTTCCATAAGACTTTCCCTGCTGTATTACCTGCATACAAAGGCTTATCTCTCACAGGAGGTAGCTGGCCAAGGTCACCCACAAGGATCATGGATCTACCACCAAAAGGACAATTCTTTTTATCTGGAAATGCTTCTCGTAATCGAGCATCTATTTGCATGAACAACCTTGATCCTAAAAATCTCATTTCATCAATCAATATATATCGAATGTGCCTCATTTCCTCTTGGAATAGTGCCAATGATTGACCCTGTAGTGGTTTCATATCTCTAATTGGGATTTTCAAAGCAGAGTGTATTGTTTTTGCATGTATATTGAAAGCAGCTATTCCTGTTGGGGCAAGAAGAAGCAAAGGAATTTTCCCATTACTTGACAAATTAGAAAGAGCCTCAGAAATACAATGGATAAGGAAAGAATTGCCAGTGCCTGCAGTGCCTTGAATAATCATAAGAAGAGCTTCACGAATCTCATATTCAGCAGAATGCCTTAAAACGATTTCAAAAGCAAGTCGTTTTTTTTTGCAAATGAATCTGGAGAGACAAATGTTCTATTTGAAAGGTCACCAACATCACCCCTTGATATTGCATTCCTTATAAAATTAATAGCTTCTTCGGCCACATCATCAAAAAGATTTGTACCTTGCCAGTCAAAGGATATATCAAAATCCCTTCGACCAAGGGTGTGAAGATCAGAAACATTGACAGTATTTGGTGGAACCAAGCGAGAGAAAAGTTGCCACTCTTGAAAATCATCTTCAAGATTCATTTCCTAGTTAGCAAAATCACCATCTTCTCCATCTTCAATATTTTCATCAATTGATGGATTTCGATCAACATGCCAAGCTCGATATCGGAAATTCCTCCAGTTTTCAACAATAATTTCACTGAAAGCCCAATCTCTGCAGAAATGTCACGAAATGGCTTGTACAAGAGAAATTCTTTCCAGCAAAAGGTTTCAAATTCCTCTGAATCCTCACCAGGAATAGAATAAAATCGTGGCCAGACCCGAACAATCGCATGAGCATATCAAGGCTTCCATGGATCTTTTTTACGCCTGTTATCAAAAGTCCAAGATCTTGCTGTTTCTATCGAAGATAGATGTTTAAGGAAAGAAGGTATCTTCTGATAATGTTGAACAAATGTATTTTCAGATGAACAGTGCAGTCAATCCCTTGAAATTTTCTTGAACACCTTCCTTCCAACATTTAAGGAAACAAATTGTCGACTACACACAACAAGAGGCAGCTTAAGCAACATATGACATGTTTCTTGTGCTCAAATGTCACATTCAACGATTGTTTCTGCAAGAAACCTCCTGTAAGCACATAAAGCATCATCCTCGGAGGCAATAGAATTTGAAATTCTAGTTAACATATTATGATAGCTTTCAGACCTTCTCTCTGCTTTTGATGCATACTTAGGAATATATTTCAGGACAGCATGCCGAGAAAGCACTGGTTGGAAATCAACATTTGCACGCCACATTGTTAGAAGTTCAATGTTATGCACATTGAGCCTATCATCATTTCTTGCTGGGTCATATTTTTTTCTTCCTTGATCATCTATGAACAATCTTGATTCCTCAGAAAGATCCCATGGGGCATTGTACCGACAAGCGAGAATAGTGCCCTTTTTGCGCAAACAAGAATCTACACTACACTTTGTGTGCCTTTGGACACGGTTCAAAAATTCTTCATAATCATTATGAGGATTGCAAGAGAAAATCTTATCAGTATTCAGTAGTCAAGGGTCATCATTGAGACTTCTTGGAACCATTATATTGTGATGATGTATTTCACGTGGATTCCATGCAGTTACATAATTATCAAGGAATCTCTTTGCATGTTTCAAATCACAATCATTTGACCAATCAAGTCTTTCCATGCCAGGAGCTCCTTGCAACCATAGGAAACCATGGATATGTGCTGAACCTCTATGTTGCCACTCATATCTGGAAAAAATGAACACAGAGTTAATATGAAAAATATGAATGGAAAATCAATAAGAAATTGACAATGAATAGAAAATAAATTCAAGAAAACAGACCTGTACCAGAAGTTTTTAGCTTTAAGATGTTTTTGGATAACTTCCTCTCGAAATATATTGAATCTATGGTGCATAAATGTGGAACCAATATGAGGGTACTGGATAAAATTTTCAACTTTCATACGATGCTCATTTAAGGAACGAGAATGTGACGGTACAGGCATGAGGCTATGCAGCTCTGGCCACTTTGTGTCAGCTGCACTCAAAGTAAAAAACAAAGATGGACATCCCAACTGAGTAATCATGTCAGTCAATTTAACTCAACATTTAGTCCAGTATGCCCTTGTACCTCTTAGAGAAGACCCAAAGAACATAAGATGCTCAGCCAACTTATTATCTGGTAAATCAGAAAGTTGTTGTCGCAAGTCATCAATTGTTGTTGGTGAGTTATCATGTAAATTTTTCTTCACAAAAACTGAAGCAGTTTCTTGGCTACGATGCCTCATTATCATGTTCAACAGGTAATATCGGAAGCGAGGATGGCTTCCAAACCTCTAATCATAGTATCTAAGAAGATGCAATGCATACTCATGAAGTTAAATAGTACAAATGCGTGGTTGCAACCAATCAGCAGCACCAGTGGGGAACAATGTGGGGAATGCCATATCTAATAACCCTCAGTATTATATTCATTCACTGGAGACGTTCCAATACTGGGCCAATCCATTTCATCAACATCTGAAGAATCAACATTATCAAGAAATGCTCTAATTTCTTCCACTTCTCTCCGTTCATTGGGTAGGCAAGCAATAAAAGACGAAGGATGAAACCCTTCATTATTAGCTGCACTGAACTCAGATTCTGCAATGTCACAATCAACAAATTTTAGCATGGAGGAGACATCTGTTGATCTTTCGGGCAGAGCATTCACTGAATCATAGTCAATTACAACATCTCGATAATATTGGTCACGTTCAATTTTGAAACGCAATGCATCCATAACGCGGGATCTTTTTACATAACATTCATAATATTTAGACTGAGCAGCATGTCTCCTCACAATTAGAAAGTCAAGATCTTCAACATGGCGTGGAAGACTTTGTGCAATTGTAGAAATATCTTGGGGAAAGCTAATTGTGTGTCCACTATACTTATATTTCCCACCTCGAGCATGTGTCACTTGCAAAATAGGATTTACACGTGCTATTAACATTTCTTCAACTTGAGTAAGAACTCTTAAAATATGAGGTTTCTCGCCAGGATCCATGTTATTATAGCCACAAAAATGATGTGAACCTCCTTCATTCTTACATCGTCTGCAAACAGGTCCTTCAGGATCTCTCAAAACTTGGATTCCAGGATATGATTCTTTGCAAATGTGGCACATTTGGACAACTGACAAGCTATCTAGATTTTCTCGAAATATTTTATGCACTGCAATCATATTTTCATGAAAATAAATATGATTTTTATTGGTTGGAGCATGTGGAGAATGATGTGGAAGATTATAATTTCTTCTAAGATTTATTTGATTTTCAGCACCACGAGACTCCCTCCCCAAATTTGAAACATGTGGAACAAATCTATGACATGGGGTTTCCAAATATGTGGTCTGCATTTCTAGAACCTAAGATTTTGCAAAGGTTTCTTTAGCATAAATTTTTTTTAAATTGAATGTCCAAATAATTAGAATTGAAAAAATGGAAAAAAGAAATAAATTCATTCAATATTTACATTTGTTTGGCGATGTCGATGAAGTCTACAAGATGGTTGCTCTTCACTTCTAACATCAGTAGATTGAACATTTGGTGAGTTAGTTTCGACGCCTCCATTCAAATTAGTTTTTTCCTATTAAAACAAATTAAAAATTTTTATAAAACTAAATGTCGAAAAAAAATAGATTTCTAATTTTACAATTAACAATAAATGAAAAAAAGGAGGAAAATATCAAATGCATTCAACATTTACATTTTGTTGGCGATCTAGATGAACGCTATGCGATGGTTCCTCTTCAATTATAACATCAATAGATGGAACATCTTCGAAGTTAATTTGTATGCCTCTATTGAAATGAGTTGTGCCCTGTTTGCAGAAAAACAAAATATGCACCAAAAATTCAAATAAAGAAAAATCAAATCAAACACATTGAACATTAACCTTAGTTTGTCGATTTGATTCTCGAGGAGAATGTAGTGGAAGGTTATGACATTCTTCATATTCAAATCTCATATTAAGAGATGGAAGACGCGGGGAGAAAATTTCCAGACCTCTATTAAAATGAGGTGTATCCTACTCCAAGAGAATAAAATACCTTATGACTGAACAAATGTAAAAAGAGGAATGTAATAAAACAACCACTATTTCATCAATTGTAAAGATATCATTTGATTACCTCCATTGTTCCACGCGAACTACTATCAGGGATGATTGTTTCTGTTCGTCGGACAACATTATTTTGAGAAGGGAGATTGGAAGACATGATGTTTCGACCAAGTGGATCCAAATTATCAAACAAATGGCCAATCAAACTATCATCCAAGTCATCACATACAATGTCATCATTCCCTCCACCATGGATATTTTGCAACCTTTGGCCTTTCTCACAAGATGCAATTGCAGAGACAGAAGGGTTAGGGTGAACATTTGCATCCACGTTATGAATATGATGTTCCTCCCTATTGCAAGATGTTTCCTCAATATTATGATAATTTTCAAGAGAGCGTTGAAAAACAAAATTATGCTGACGAGGAGCATATTCTGGCAACAAACTACCATGCTGAAATGTTCTTTCCATGATATCATCCATAGTACCATACCTGGGAGGAACCATAAATTCATTTTGAAGAGTTGTTTTAGTCGTTATTCTATGATATTTAGCTCTCCTATGATCATTTATTGTGTCCTTATTTTGTTGATACCGTAAACGATGACTTTCATTAGACTTGTCACGCGATGCAGGCGACTTATTCCTTTTTCTTGTACGTTTGCTTGTACCTTCAGATGACATTTCTACAACGAATAATAACATATTTGTTATAGAAGAATAAACATGGAACATATATAATATATCCAATATAAATTAACAGAAAAGGATGAAAAAGGAACACATTATTTTTCCACCCACAAAACAAATTAAAATCGTTAACGTTATTTTTCCAACCAAATGCTTGAAAAGAAAAATGGATTTTTTCAAATGGCCAAAACAAAAAAGGATTAAATTTCTTGTATCATATTATAAATATAATGGGAAACCCACATAAATGGAACAAAATTCTAAAGAATTATATGAATTTGAAATATATCTAAATATTTGGAACTATATACCATCAAAAAAACCTAAAGATATAACATTGTTTGAGAATCAATGACAAAAAACTGATGGAAACACCATGTATAGAATAAGTCACAGTAATTATAATTATAGAAACAAAGAGAAATGGATAACATCCAAACACATTCAAATGCAATTAAGAGTACTAAACAGGACAAAAATAAATAAATATTTTTCGAGCAAATTGCAATGGAATTTAATATCCAGCATCCGCTACATACACATATAGAAGACACCCCCTCGGAATGGAGCCATATAAATATCCATAGTCTTAGCATACACACCCAAAAGTATGCAAAGTAAAAAAAAAAAAGGAAATATTTTCCACGACGATAGAGAGAATAAAAAATGGCTAATAGCCTAAGACTCCATGTCCACATCTAATGGTGGAATCTCATCTATAGAATCCATACGCAGAGCAATTGCAAAGACATTTCCAGACTCGATCAAATCGTTGCAATCCTGCAATGTTGGATACCAAAATCCATTCATTTGTTGATTAGTTGAATTATCAATATCTATTGGGAAGAAAAGGCCAGCCATCATGTCATATAATACGAAAGGAACTTCACTGCATTTGCACATAAGAACCACACCTTGGACTATTCGGAAAGGAAGATAACCAGGACATTTCATATTTATATCTATAGACATTTCTTCCAACAACTTCCCTCTAAAGCCCCAATCATCCTCAAAGTAATAATTTCTTCGTTCAATACACGGGTGACCAAATTGAAAATTATCTATTCTTCAATTGACCATACAGAAGTGGAGCCATCATTGATAAGACATATCAACTGATTCTTGCATACTGCCAATGACATACACCGAATGTTAGTGATTGGAACAAATGAAAATCCCCAGTCATTTTTTATCACATCAAACCAGTAGATTGTATACCCATATCGAGGATAATCTTCATACTCTGTGTCGAGATAGAGCCAAAACAATTTACTTCTATAAAACACTCCATTTTGAGGGGGTGAAGTGCCACCAAATGGAAGATCAACCCTTCGCCAAACCCTATCAAGACTATTGTAAACATAAAATTTAGACTGAATTCTATCATAGATATGTTTTAGAACAACCCAGTCATATTTGTTGCTATTCACATTCTCCAATAACAAAAATAATCCCCAGTCTCCAATTCGTATTCGCCCAATGTTTTTCAAGGCCTTTGTAAATGGATTCATCACAAAATATTTTTGTGAATGGGAAAATTTTGTTGGTAAGGATAAAACCACCATTGGTCCAATAGTAGACTCCACCTTGTATCTTGAATCTATGAATCACAAATGAAAACGAGATATGCACCCATTTTGATTAAGGTATTCAACAGAAAAATAATTGTCTTCATCATTGACGAAAGGAACCATAAATCCAAATTCATTTGTACAGATATGCTTGCAACATAATAAGAAAGAAGGATTTTGCAAAACAGTCTTCCATTGTTGACAAACAGTGCTAAACTTTATCACAACCAATAAAGGAAGCCAAAGGAAGACAATTTCAAGAATTTCAAATGGAATACAACTCCAAATAGTTGGATCCATGATAAAACAAGGAAATCACCTAACATAAAAGAAAATAGACGTGATATCAACAAAACAACTTTCAATTAATGGTGAATAGAATAAGCAATATAGAAAAGCAATTTTCCATCTACAAATATAGTAACATGCACATATACATAATGTATAAAACGATATGACCCACAAGAACAACAAGTTTTTCTCGATTTATCATTTGTATCGTTAGATTCTTTAAATTACCAATTTTTTTTATAATAATTTAAATTGGTAATTAATAATTAAAGGTATTTTACAAAAAGCTAAAGAAATATTTATTTTTATCTAAATATAATTCCAATCAATTTTTTTTAACTAGTAATTAGATTTTATTTTAATAAGAATTTATCATTCATATGTTAGATTTTTTAAATTATCAATTTTTTTATAATAGTTTTAATTAATACTTAATAATTAAATTAATTTTAAAAGATGCTAAAGAAATTTTTTTTCTCTTAATTTAATTTCAATTAATTTGTTTAAATCAATAATTAGATTTATTTTAAATCATGAGAAGGAATGATTTTTTTTTTTAATGTAAATTCAATTTTATTTAAATTTTATTATGGGTCCAATTTAAATAAAAAACTTTAAATTAACCACAATTTATTTCATTTATAAATTTAATTCAAATAATTTAAATGTTTCCTAAACAATGTCTATCATTTTGATAAAAATCAAGAACTTATTTCAAAATAGATGAAAGCATTACAAACGTTACTTAATTCAAAATAGATGAAAGCATTACAAGGATTTACATGGTGGATTATCAAATTTTAATCATTTACACTTTTCTTTAACAATACTTACCTATTTTTCTTTTTTTCTTTTTTATAGAAATGAAAGATTTCAATAAAAATAGAAATAAAAATTCCAAAAATTTACATTATCCCATAGTAAATCTACCTAAAAGAAGTAAATAATTAAAATACATTGACATTGTTAAAGAAATTTCTTGCAACTCCTACTAGAGATGGTTTGATGGTAAACCATATAGAGTCTCATAAATAAAGGAACACTAGTTGCATCCAACCTTGCTTGGAGGCACAAACATTCTAATTCCAAGCAAAGTTTCCACTATGTTACACATGTTCCAATCTAACTTTGCACATTAATCCTCTTTTACAATAAAGTATTCTAAACTCTTTTAATTATAATAAAATTGAATTCTCTCTCTCTCTCTCTCTCTATATATATATATATATATAGTTTTATATTTTTATTATAGTTAAATATGTTAATGCAAGAGGAATTTAGTTCAATTTTCTATTAATAAATTATTGGTTAAAGAAAGGTTATGAGATGAGTAGCTTAAGAATTGGTAGTTCCAATATTATACAGTTAGAATAGAAAGATATCTTATAATGAAGTAAATTTATTGAAAGTTAGAAAATAATTTGTACAATTTAATTAATTGTGTAAAGGGTTGGATTGAGTTTTTTCTAAAATTTTTTACTTGTTTTATTTTTTTAAATTAGTTTTATTAAGAATTGTAAAATAATTTGTGTAAATTGTAAATTTGAATTATAAAATTTGTACAATATTAATGTTTCAAAAAAAAATAAAAAAGATGAATTTATTTGTACATTCAAAAATATATTTAAATAATAAATAAAATTAAAAAACGGTCACAAATTATATCATCAAATTTTAACCCCAAAAAAACATAAATTTACTTCTATAAAATCACTATTCTAAGATAATATCTCAAAACAAATTTTGATCAGTAATATACATATACAATTATATATAATTCCACCACTCCAAAATTAAATGATGAAAATTATATTAAATATAAATTTATATTACTGGAAATTATATCTTTAATGGGTTAAATAGACTTGTTTTATAATTTTACAAATACAATACTATATATTCCAAATAAAGAACATAAATATTCCATCTATTATATTAAATTTAGTCATGTTACTTAGGTTAATTGAACAATTACATTGATTCTTAATACAAATTACTAAAATTATTTAGTAAAGATCACATATTATATTATCTTAATTTAAAATAGTAAAATAATAAGAACATTATAAGAATAACAAAACTATTTGAAGAAATCAAAACTATAATTTAACATGTGATTAATGTATCTAAATTGTCAAAAATATCATCGAAAGAAAAACTAATATATATAAATATTTTATCTATTACACCAAAATTTGTCATATTACTTATGTTATGTTAAATTTGTCATATAACTTATATTAATAGAAAAATTCCAGTGCTTCTTAATTCAAAGCACTAAAATGATTTAAAAACAATCACAGATTATATTATCCTAATTCAAAACACTAAAAAAAATTATAACATCATAAGGAAAAAAACAATTTCAAGAAATCAAAACTGTAACATGTAATTAAAGTATCAAAATTGTCAAAAATATGAAAAAAAAAAAACTGATATGTATATATAGCTTAGGTTCTTTTTAAATTTTAGATTTAAATTATATTAAAAAACTTAGAATAGGACCCACTTGTAGGGCAATATTTTATTAGTAAACAGATAACACTGACATTCAATTTAAGAGGGACTCCAACAAAACTAACTTTCAAACTAAAACTGAAAATTCTTCGACTGGATTCTCTAACATAGTTATAAATCTCATTTTAAATCGTTGCTCTTGCATCGTTCTATTTTCATGAATAGGAATAAAGCGAAATAAATTCTGATACAATCTTGGTTTCTGTACATTTTCAAAAGACAATCTTTGGTTTTTAAGCCTGCAATTGAGACATACCCTCGTGATGCGAAATCATTCGAATCATAAAACATATCGTGGACGACATTGCCATCTCACAATTCCAGAGTTTTTTAATTTAAAATGCTAAAAGCATAAAAAGTAGTATAAGTTAAAATACTAAAATAAGGAAAAACAATTTAAAAATATATTCACCTTAAAAATTATAAAAAACAAAATTGTAATTTAATATGTAATTAAAGTATAACAATTGTAAAAATATTAGAGCAAGCAAAACTGCTCATTAGAATTTAAATTTTAGATTCAAATTTTTTTTTTTTTTTAATCAAGTAGAGGACCCACTCGTAAGGCAACATTTTATTGGTAAATTGACAATACTGCTATTCAAATTAAGATTAATTTTAGCTAAATTAAATTGTAACAGTGATTGAAGATTTCCACTCATATTGACAGAAAATTTCTAGCGAATGAAGTTTACACATTGCTAGACAGATTACATAGTTATACAATGCTATTCAAAAATCCATTTTTTTTTAACATTTTATCTATCAATACTAATCACAAACAATAATATCAGACATAGGTATTCAATACTAATCACAAACAACAATATTAGACATACATATTCTGCGAGGAAGAAATGTAAAGAATTTGTCCACTTGTGGACTTCCCAGGGGGGCCTGCGATGTATGAAACCTCACAGACCATGCTGATGGGAGAGAAGGTTTGGAATGCCAATCCAGTTTTATTCTAATGGGAGAGAGGTAGATGGGATGAAATTTGATGAGAAAATTGTTTTATTATTGGATGATTTTCTCATCAAATACATTTAATGATTTATTAGGTTGTTCTCCCGCAATGAGGGCAATGAGATCCTTAAATGGTGACTGTGCTCCACAGCTAATGTGAGTCGCTGTGCTTTTTAATACGGGACTGAGATCCATAGAGGATCAACTCAACAGGGAGTTTAATGGTCAGATCTACACAATGGGTAACTCTTTTCCGTCGACTCAGGATGTATTCACCAACCCTCAGGCGAGACAGAAGACTAACATCTCTTTAAAATAAAATAAAAGCTTATACTACGAGACATATGGAAGATCTGGTTAAATTAGTTATGCAGACAGACAACATTCAGGATATGGCATTGCATTAATCTAAAATAAAATGTTTTAAAGCAAACGAAGAGGAGATACCTGTAATAATAGCTTGCACACTGATACTCTGTAACCCGCGCCCCACGATACTCTGTAACAAAAAAAACAAAAAACTGGCTCGCTTGATGTATTTCAGCAGGCTCGCTTGAGGAAACTCTCCACTTTGATTTACCTGCTAAAATGGAACGACAATGCTTATTGCTAAATGCTCTGTTTCAATTTACCTGGTCAAAATCTACAATGGTTACTCCTAAATGCTGCATTACACCTCCAATTTGATTTACTTGCTCGAATGGAACTGCTCCGTTACAATTCCTCCATTACAACTCGCATTTGATTTACGTTACAAACTGATTCACTCACATTTGATTTAGGTTACAAACTAATTCATTACCCCGTTACAATTCCTCCATTACAACTTGCAATTGATTTACGTTTCAAACTGATCCACTCGCATTTGATTTCATTTACAAACTGATTCATTAGGCATTTCTTTAGTTGATCCACGTGTTTGTATGGAGTAGAACAATTTTTTAATTTCTTCATTTTTATTAAGACACAGTAATGCGATCAGCACCACAAAGGACTGGCTGAATTGCCAGCGACTACCATAATCCACAGCATTGCGCTTCTCCTCCCACTCACCCACCACCATACCATGGCGAATCGGATCAGCCTCCAAGTGGAAAAACCACACCATAGGATTCTCGAATCCGCACGAACAGGGAGAAAGCTTATTTGATAGGTGGCGCCTGCATGTTTATCTGAGAATTTGAACCATCAATTAGGTGGCATTTTAGTTTGAACCATCACTTGTTAATCTTGATAGGTGGCGGTCAACAAATGGCACAGTAAATTTTTAATCATGTTTTGTAAAAAATTAATTTAAGTATGGTTTAAACACGTGATTTAGATATGCAATGAAGTTACTTTTTTGAATTTCATCCATTGATTTAGTGGCGACGACCAGAATATACCGGCATCTTTCAATCTAAACCATCAGATCAAAAAGATTAATTAGCATAGTCACAAAAGATGCTATTTCCAATAATGAGATACGCCTATCGACATAATTAAAATCACATATTTATACCACATATTATTGAAAAATATTCTACTTTAAATTCACAATACAAAATTCCCAAAATTAAAATTGTCCAAAACTTAACAATCAACACAACTTGTTTTAAGCGTTTTCAAGTGAAAACTTCAGAGGCATTATAGTCTCCCTACTGTTTTTCCATTGTTTCTCTCTTCTATATGCTTTTCTTCTTTTATTTTGCAAAATAAAATGAGTTTTTAAACAAAACCATGGTCAGTGGAAAGTCCTTAGTGTTCCAACTTGTTTTTCTCCGATAGCATATATAAAATCTATCTAAAATTACTCAACTATATATATACTTCAAAAAGGTCATCATGTTGCTCTATAAGCTTCTCTTTTCCTCTCCAATCAATAAGAGTTACATGTAATCTCTGCATCAGATTTGGTTTTTCACTTGGATTTGAGTAATGTTGTATGGAAATTTACCTTTTTAATTTCCATTTCCAGTCTAAGATCAGCTAAGGTGTTGGGATAGCCAACCCTTCCTCATAGTCCAATGATAGAATTAGTGTATTTGTATTTTCTTTACATAGTGTTAGTTATTGTTAGTCCTCGTTTGTATTTTGGTGGATGTTATAAGTTCTAAATTGCAAAATGAATACTATTAACACAAATTTATTTCTAATTAACCATATATATTTATTTAGAAATTCTCTAAATAAATTAAAGGAAGTTTTCTTTTCAAAGAAACTATTTCTCAAATAATTGATCTATCTTTTCTTCTATCCGGTTAGATAGCATTATTAGTGTCATTCATCTATCTTTTCTTCTCATTGCTTTGTTGTATCGTTGGTGTTCTATATATAAATGCTTTCTATGGCTTTGGATCTATAATTAAAGAGGTCATTTGGGAGGTGATATATGTTGTATGTGGTTGCACGTACGATCCCTCCCTCTACGTGAGCTTATGGAGATCATGCTAAGTTTTAGACAAAGTAGAAAATGTCACTCCTAACCAGGGTGGACATTGGCATAATAAAGTTTTGTTTTGAGTTCACATTCGTCTAATGATTTTATGGTTAAGTGGGTTATGATATTAGTTGTTGAATTATAGTAAGTCCTGCGATACGAACTTTCGATATCCATCTAAATGTATAGCATTATATTCCATCTCGAGGTTGGTGATAGGTTTTGGATCAACGGTGTAGATCTTTAGTCCATCTCGGGGTTGGTGATAGGTTTTGGATCAACGGTGTAGATCTTTAGGGGCAACGCGGTTATGGAGATAACTACCGCCCTCCGGCGTCGCTCCATCTCAGTTGGGTATTTCACTAAATAGGAGCTAGCTATGTAACACGAAAAACCACAGGTGATTTCCGAGACAACATTTTCCTTTTATTTCAAGTTTTGGAATTGTTTCCATGTCTTTCATTCGATCATCCACATCTCAGTATGATGAGGATCTGTTGCATGTCGGCATTCTTTAATTTTACGACATGATCTACTTGACGGTTATTTCTTGAAAGCTATCGCATAGGGAAATAAACCCATCCTCGTCCTTCACAGTGAAATGGTCCACCGAGGCTCGAAATTTGACTGAAATGTTTTTCTAATTTCAAATTGGAGGGATCCACTCTTGATTCTATATTCATATTTTCTTTAACAATTTATAAGTTTTACTCATTTTTATGCAGGTTACAAAGGCTACAACTGCCTCCAAAGGATTACTTATAGGTCAAATTTGTAACCCTAACCATATATTTCTTATTTTGGTATTATTTATTTGGGAGTAATCTTTACTAACATGTTTATTACTTCGGAAATTACAGGTTAGGATTTCTTCTACACTTGCAAACAAGGATAGGTTTCAAATGTCTGCCTTCAACTTGCTTATGGACTTCGAGTTTCTAATGACTTCTTCTATGGTTTTTATTTTACTCCAAGTCACCTAAGAGTGGCAACACCAAACTTTAGAATAAGGTTATGAGTTAAGATTCTCATGATACCCTTCAATATTGAGCTTCGTTGTGTAATCATAGTTACCAAATTCGCTCGTATTGGAGAATAAAATATTCGGCAATTCGATTCGTATATCGAATAGTTCGGGAAAAAATCGATTCGGTTGACACGGTCCATCGTCTGCCTAAAGGTTCAGATTTTATGGAATATCTGTGTAAGGTTCAGATTTACATGCCGAGAGCTGCTAAAGCCACATACCCATGGTTCAGATTTTTATGGAATATCTGCCAGCCACATGCCCAGAGCGGTGGCTGCTTAAGCCAAAATAAATGGTGGCATCGTAGATTTTTGTTTTTCAATTTCACTGTTGCAAAGTTGAGTTGTGCAGTTAGTGAATTTTAGAAAGTTGAGTTGTTAAAAAAAACTCTTAATTGTTGTGCACATATTGGAATTTCACTGTAAGTTTTTCGTGCTTTTCCTATTCTATTTCACTGGTTCATTTGGTGTAACAGAAACAGAATTTTGTTTGAAGAGAGATCATGCTCACTAGAAAGAACGGCTCAGCAGATTTATACTTATTGGGAGGGACACAAGCCATCTTAGAAGGTACCAAAGGATTTATCAAGGAGACTGAGACCACATGAGTTTAATTTTCTAGCTGGATATTTTGATGGAGCTGCACAGAATTCAATTTGTGGATGTGGGGTAAGGCTTATGTCGTCTCTTACATGTCATTACAAATTTTATTGGAATGGTGGATATGCTTCGAATACAAGGGTGGAATGTATAGCTTTATGGGGACTCATATGGGTTGCATCTAACCTTTATGTGGACAGTTTATGGGTATTTGGGGACTCCAACATCCTTATTGACCATATGAACAACAAATCCAATCTTAATCCTGGTTTGGTCACTCATTGGATCAACCCATCCATGTTTTGAAGGAAAATTTCTCTTTCATCTTTTTCTGCCAGGGAGTGATCAATTTGGTCTAATGGTTGTTTTTTTTCTAACTTTTTTTCTAACTGGTGCCCTGTTTTTTGTGTCCAAACAGAAAGTCAATCAGAAAGGGCGGTTTATTACTTCCATGTTTTTGTTTATCACTTGAACTCTGTGCCCTTTTCTCTTTTTGTGTTTCTGGGCTATGATTTGTTTTGGTTCGAGTAGTAGGATGGCTAAAATGGTTGTCTAGCCATGTTGATAGTAACTACATGATTGTGGTTTCGGAAAGACTGAAAAAGAACAAGAAAACTTTTTATTGTTCAGCATGAAGATCTTGCTATTATCCAAATGTAATGATTTGTATTGATTTTTTTGTTACAAGCTTGTCTATGGAGAGATACTGTTTAATATGGAAGTTATGCCATATGGTTATTGTTCTGGTACATAATATAAAACAGATGTATTTTCATGCTTGAAAAAAAAATTAGATGAGTAATTGAAATTAATTGAAAATTTAAATAAATTTAAATTAAAAGAAAATTTATATATTTTAATAATAAAAAAATAAAATATATATTATTTATTAAATGAAGTTAGATAGATTTTAAAATTAATAAGTGATTTTAGATTAATTTTTTGGGTTTTGAAAATAAAATGAATTTTGGTGAGAAGAGTGAAATGTGGTTTTTTTTGGTGAATTGTAATGTCAAAAGTTTATATTAGTTAAAATTAAAAGAAATTATTTGAATTTCAAAATTAATGAAAAGAAAATGTACAAAAATAGTTGTTGTTACATAAGGAAAACTATATATTAAACAAAAGAAGTAGTTAAAAAACAAAAGCACTCTAGAATTTTTCCCGAATTGAAATTTTTTCATTCAAACTTTTACCGTGGTGTATCGAATTCGCATCCAAGTTCGAATGTGTAATTACTGTAGCTCAACACTTTCTCGAGTCGTTCAATAGTTTATACTTGCCAACTTCAGCCATCCGTTAGTTTTAGACCTGTAGATTTAGCTCTTAATTAAACAACATCATGCGACTGTGCACTTGAAATAAATAATTTCCTGCTATGTTATATTTTTCTTACAATTGTAGCTATTTTCATAATTGATAATCGATTCAATATATAGTTATATAGTTTATTTTTATCAACCTTAAATGGTGAGGGTTAATATATTTCTTTTCCATGGTTTAAACTGTTGAATACCAATTTTGACTTGTTTATAAATATTTACTCGTTTTCTATAACATAAAAATTGATTCTCTTACTATTCACACCACTTTAATGTATCCATGACCTCTGCCATACTTCACATAAACAATATTATTATTATTATTAACTCTGTATATTAGCGGGACCTGTTTTTAGTGGTACCTGTTTTTAAGACCTTCCATTTATTTTCTAGACTAAGAAATAAAGAATAAGGATTGTTCCAATTTATGGAAATTTGTTCATTAGGGTTTCAAACTAACCTGGTTTAATAATAATATATGACTACTTCATAATATCATAATTAAATTGAAATTATTTTTATTGAAAATAGAAAATAAATATATTCAAGAAAACTATCCAATAACATATTTTACTTATGTGTTTCAAAGTAACCCACCTATGAATGAGAACTGATTCATAACCGGAACTCTCTACCATAACTCCTCACATCTAGGACAATATTTCTTGATAGGGACCACAACAAGTCCAACTTAAGACAATCAATGACTATACCATGTACAGTCATAGGACTTCACTGATCTCACAAGGTTAAATTTGAATTCCACTAGCCAAACAACGGAAGGATTTCCTTTTTGGTAGCATATTTCCTCCTTTTGCAACATCTTTTCTAAGGTTATCAACCTATACTAATTTTAGGTCCCCTCCATCCTGTCTCCAAGTTCACAAGGATAACTCAATCTTTTTCTCTCTCACTCTCTTGGCTCCCTTTTCCCTGGCTGAGATACATCTACTTTCAACATTTCTTTTTCCATAGTAAGTCTCCATGGCTAACTGTATGAAATATTTATTAATGGAATTAAAAAACATTTATCTCAATGACTCATTCATATTATGTGTTTAACACGGCCCACAATATTTCAATTAACTTAATTTTTAAATTTATAGAACGTCTAAAAAAAATCTGATAGCATATATGTAAAGTTCTGGAATATATATATATTTTGATGTAATATTAAAAAAAACTATTAAGGATTAAAAAAAGAAAAAAGGTATATATATATATATATATATATTAAAAAAAAAACTATTAAAGATTAAAACAAAGAAAAAGAGAAAAATATATATATTTGAAATTTAATGAAGATATGATATTACCAAAGTTTTTCATTTTCCATAATCAAATATGTTGCATGTTTCTATACAACTCTATCTACAAGTCTCAATTTAAGTCATTCAAGAAACTTCTAAATAAATGGTGCTACAATGGTAGAAATAATAGTATTTATCTTCAAATACTTTATTTTCCTAATTACTCTATTCTAATAATTATTTTCTTATTTTATTATAATACTAAGCGTTATAATATTTTGAAATCTCAATAAAAAAAAATTTTAGATTTCATAAATAATTAATATTAAATAATTTTCATAAAATTTATGAAATAATTAAAATAAGATATCCAATAATAAGTACATAAAACCTACATCTTGAAAAATAAACACAAAATTTGTCATAGAAAATATAATATGAAAAAAAAACTCAACTTTAATTGAATGAGAAAGTACGCATAAATATAAGATTTGTTTTAGAAAACATAATAAAGAAAAAACTCAAATTTAATTTAAACATACAATTTTCATATAAAAAATTTAACCTCTCTAACAATTTTGACATAATTCAATACCAAAAATCGAATCCTATCATAATTCAATACTAAAAATCAAATCATATTTCAATGTTTTCTTAAAATTATCACTTTAAACTATAAAACAAGAAAAATGCAAATAATGAAACCGTATAAAACTAAAAAATGCAAATAATGAAACCCATTTTTAGTTAAATTTGTGAAATCCACAATAATCTATTTAATCATATTTTTCAACCATTTAGCATTTTACTCTTAATTACATTTAGTGACTTTGAGATTTTATTTTTTAAATTTCCATACCATTTAAATTAGGAAAGCGTCAATTATGTTACAGTTTAAACAAATAAATGAAAAACGTTTTCCTTTCATTATTTTAGTATTTTAAAGAACTCAAACCTAAAATTATGAAATCCACAATCATCCACTCAAACCTAAAATTATAAAACCCAGAGTCATCCACGTAATAATGTTGTGAACCGTCCACAATCATCCAAGCGATATTGGTGTGAACCATAACCATTTAGCATCTTACTCAAAATTCTTTGAGATAATTGCTCTCAACTACATTCAATGAATTCGAAATTTTAGTTTTCCTTGTTTTCATGTAGTTTAAATTTGGGAATGTCAATTGTGTTAGAGACTACCTTTAGATGTTAAACCGGTGTTTTCTCCTTGTATTGTGTACTATCTTATCATTGAAACTTTGTTTGCTTTAGTTTCCACAAGAAAGATCATTTCATTGACTTGCTTGATTTTGACTTCATTTGGTCAATGGTAGGAGTCTTTTAAGTTTTTAGTCTGTAATCAATCAATCAGTTTTACAGTAATAGAGTTAGCTATCTAATTGAGTTTTCATTGAGAATCATAAGTTATCTTGAGAAAAGGCTAATCTTCAGTTCAAAGTTGGTTGAAATAGTTATTTCAAGTTGTCTGGTGAAGCAACCCATCTGTACCAATTTAAAGATAACAAGTTCAAGAGCAGTAAAAACAAGTTTATTGAGAAAACAACTCTAGCACTGAGAGATATTTGGAAGCAACTATTGAATTGGTGAACATTTCTTGCTCTATGGTGTTGGATATTGGGCATAGATTTATTGATCTTATATACAAGAATGTAAATTTGCATGTAGCTTATACTGCATTAACCATGAAATTTCTAACATTTAGGACACATTTGCCATCACATTTGTAGAGAAAATTACAATAGAGTATCACATTTTTCTTATCATATCTAAATATTCCTATATGCAACAACTACCTTGTTCATCATAGTTTAAATTTGTGAAAGGAGAAGGAGAGGAGAGGAGGAGTGTGAAGGTGCAAGCTAGAATATGAAGAGAAAGAATAATCTTGTTTGGGACTTGAGATAGACTCATTCTCTGCACATCTAGAGTAATGCTTAATAAAACAAAACTCACCATACTTTGAATTTTTTAAATAAATATATTAAAAATTAGAATATCAATTTAATACATTTTACTCAATCACACATTTAACAATATTCATTTAAAAAATAGAAATAAAAATAGTTCAACACATTTAACAATATTCATTTAAAGAAATATACATACAAATTATTGTTCTAATAAGTAAAATTTTAAAAGAATAATGGTTGTAAACATTTAAAAATATTTTATTAAATAATTAGTTTAGATCTACATTATTTATCAAAGGGATCAATTCTCTTTTTATTTTAAAAGAGATTTGTATATCAAGACATATGATCCCTCTGGGTTCCTGGTAGATCAGAGTTAAGATTGATCTAGACCATCTTAATTTCACTTTTTAAATAAACTACATTCAACATAAGTACCATGGGTCAATAACATGGGCTGTTTTTATAATTTATTATTATTTTATTTTATTATTTTTATTTTTTATTGTGTTTTGACCTAGTTAAAATCTTCATTACATTATGTCAATTTTTTTATTTAATTTTTTTTTTTTTTTTGGTGTAATTTGACATAGTCAAAATGTTAAATTGAAGCTAAAATCTAACAATTTTTTAAGAACAACATTTTAACTTAAAAGCCACCAAAAATTAAATTCAATCTAACTTATTAAAAAGAAAAAAAAAACTAACATTATAAAAAACATATAAGAAAACTATTTACTTGTGAATCTAATGGCCTAAAACATTTCAATCGTCTAACACTAATCCAATGACTCAAACATGAACACCAGTATATCGGGATGTGTAGATGTAATGTATGTAAGATATGTCGGGCCCAATATATAGAGATGTGTAGATGTAATGTGTGTAATGTAAACATTTGATATGTCGGCCCAATATATAAAGATGTTTAGATGTAATGTGTGTAATGTAAACTTTTGATATGTCCGAGTGTATATAAATGTGTAGATGTCATGTGAGAAATGTAAAATTTTGATATACTTACCACTTTAATACCATGGGCTGAATAGCATAGGCCAAATACAATATTTATAAAAGAGGTATGGTAAATAAATAAAATATAAATAAACCATATATATGGTATATAAATAAAAAGGATTTTTATATTTACTCTATAAACCTATTTATATTTATGAACATCAAAAAGTGGTTTTATTTAGGTGAATCCTGAGCTAAATACCATGGGCCAAATTATTATTAATACATGCCAAAAAAACATTATTCACCCTAATATTAATATTAATATTATTATTAATTCTAATATTCACATTATTATATTATAATATTAATATTATTAAATTTAATTAATGTAAACTTTTGATATTTCCGAGTGTATAGAAATGTACCACTTTAATAATGTCGGCCCTAATAAAAAATCACTTCTCTCCCTACATATATAAATTTAATACAGTGGGCCAAATACCATATTTTTCTATTTCTCTTCCATTTTATATTGGAGGGAAAAGAGAGAGAGAGGGAGAGAGAAGAGAGATGGGGGAAGAGAGAGGGAGGTAGGAGAGGAAGGGAAAGAGAAGAAGAAAGAGAGAGAGGAGGAGAGAGGGAGGGAGATAGGAGGAGATAGGGAGGGATATAGAAATGGAGTTGGAGGGTGAGAGAGGGAGGGAAGAATAAATAGATAGAGAGAGCGAGAAGTGGAGAGAGAGAGGGAGTGACAAGGGAGAAATAGAGAGAGTATGTGTATGTTTGGGGTGAGATAGAGAGAAAAATAAGGAGAGATGGAGGGAATTGGGGGAGAAGGAGTGAGGCAAGGATATAGTAACATAGTTGAATGGTGAAGAGAGGGAGAGAGAGGGAGATATAGAGAGAGATAGATGTGGGAGAGAAATGGATAAAGGGGAAGGAAGAGAGAGAGGACGTGAGAGAGTGGAGAGAGGGAGGAAAAGAGAGATGGAGTTGGAGGGATATGGTAACATAGTTGGAGGGTGAAGATAGGGAGAGAGAGGGAGATATAGAGAGAGATAGATTTGGGAGAGAAATGGATAGAGGGGAAGGAAGAGAGAGAGGATGTGAGAGAGTGGAGAGAGGAAGGGGAAAAGAGATGGAGTTGGAGGGGAGAGAGAGGGAAGATGATTTCTTGCACTCGATGCATTGATTTCAGTGTGGATGGTGATTTATAATCCTATTTTCCTTGCACTATATGCATTGATTTTAGTGTAGATGTTGGGAGAGAGAGAGTGTGTGTGTGTGTTGGAGGAGGAAAGAGGATTGGAAGGCAAAGAGAGAGAGAGAGAGAGAGAGAGAGAGAGAGAAAGATAGATGAAGGTAGGAGAGGAAGGACAAGAGAGAGGACATGAGAGAGAGGAAGAGAGTTATGGGGGAAGAGAGAAAATTGGAGGGAAAAGAAAGAGAGAGAGAGAGAGGGGGGGGGAGAGAGAGGAAGGACGAGAGAGAGGAGGAGAGAGGGAGGGAGATAGAAGGAGAGACGGAAGGATGGAGCGATGGATTTGGAGGGGGAGAGAGGGAGGGAAGAAGGTATACATAGAGAGTGAGAAGTGGAGAGAGAGATGAAGTGACAAGGGAGATATGGGGAGAGTGTGTATATGTTTTGGGGTGAAATAAAACGATAAAGAAGGAGATATGGAGAGAAGGAGAGAGGGAGGGATACAGTAACATAGTTGGAGGGTGAAGAGAGTGGGAGATATATATGTGGGAAAGAAATGGAGAGAGAAGAAGGAAGAGGGAGGATGTGAGGTAGTGGAGATATGGAGGGAAAGAGAGATGTAGTTCAAGTGGGGAGATAGGGATGTAGATGGTGATTTATAATCCTATTTGATTACTTGCACTAGATGCATCGATTTCAGTGTAGATGTTGATTTTAGTGTATATGAGGAAGAATGGAGGAAAATAGAGATGTAGTTGGAGGGGAAAGATAGGGAAGATGATTTCTTGCACTCGATGCATTGATTTCAGTGTGGATGGTGATTTACAATCCTATTTTTCTTGCACTATATGCATTGATTTTAGTGTAGATGTTCAGAGAGAGAGAGAGAGAGAGAGAGTAATATAGTTGGAGGGTGAAGAGAGATGGAGATATATATGTGGGAAAGAAATGGAGAGAGAGGAAGGAAGAGGGAGGATGTGAGAGAGTGGAGAGATGGAGGGAAAGAGAGATGTAGTTCGAGGGGGGGAATAGGGAAGTAGACGGTGATTTATAATCCTATTTGATTGCTTGCACTAGATGCATTGATATCAGTGTAGATCTTGGCTTCTAATATTATTTTATTACTTTCACTAGATCCATTGATTTCAATAGATGTTAATTTCTAATCTTATTTGATTACCTGCATTAGATGCATTGATCTCAGTGTAGATGTTGTTTTGTAATCTTATTCGATTGTTTTCATTAGGTGTGTTGATTTTAGTGTTGACGTTGATTTCTAATTTGATGTAATTGGATGTACATTGATGGTACATTAATTTTAAAGTGACTAGATTAAGATTGTGTATTGATTTCAGTGTAAGCACACAAAATTATTAACAATGTACATTAACATGATGATTTCTAATCCTATTTGATTGCTTACACTAGATGCATTGATATCAATGTAGATGTTGGTTTCTAATATTATTTTCTTACTTGCACTAGATGCATTGATTTCAGTGTAAATATAGATAATATCAAACTCTGGATCCAGAGTAATGTATTTACATAGGAAGCAAGAAGTGGAGAGAGAGAGAGGGATTGACAAGGGAGAAATAGAGGAGTATGTGTATGTTTGGGGGCGAGATAAAGAGAAAAATAAGGAGAGATGGAGGGGATGGGGGGGAAATGAGAGAGGGAGGGATATAGTAACATAGTTGGAGGGTGAAGAGAGGGAGAGATGGAGATATAGAGAGAGATAGATGTGGGAGAGAAAGGGATAGAGGGGAAGGAAGAGAGAGAGGATGTGAGAGAGTGGAGAGAGGGAGGGAAAGAGAGATGGATTTGGAGGGGGGAGAGTGCGAAGATATTTCTTGCACTCGATGCATTGATTTCAATGTGGATGGTGATTTCTAATCCTATTTTTCTTGCACCATATGCATTGATTTTAGTGTATATTTTGAGAGAGAGAGAGAGTGTGTGTGTGTGTGTGTGTGTGCTGGGGGAGGAAAGAGGATTGGAAGGCAAAAAGAGAGAGAGAGAGAGAGAGAGAGAGAGAGAGAGAGAGATAATTGGATTGCAAAGAGAGAGTGCGAGGAAAAGATAGAGGAAGGTAGGAGAGGAATGACAAGAGAGAGGACATGAGAGAGAGGAAGAGAGTTATGGGGGAAGAGAGAAAATTGGAGGGCAAAGAAAGAGAGAGAGAGAGAGAGATGGGGGGGAGTGATCCAGGTGGATATTGGTGGCCTCCCACCTATTCCATTTGGACCCGCAGCATTAATTCTTTCAGTTTTTCAGCTTCAGCATAGCTTAATATTTATAGCAGGTTTTCGGGTCCTGCACACCCGGAGCCGTTTTGGGGCATTAATAATCCAAGTGGATATTGGTGGCCACCCATCGAGTCCATTTGAACCCCCACCATCAGTTATTTTAGTTTTTAAGTTTCGACACAACTTACTATTTTTAGCAGTTTTTCGGGTCTTAAACTTCTGGAGCCGTTTTGAGGCACTAAACGACGTTTTTTTGGGAAAACGGAGAGAAACATGGGTCCATGGACCAATCTTTCTCGTTCAAAAGTTTTACTCCTTGGACAGATCTTTCTAACGAGCTATTGCATGCATAAAATGGAGATCGGATGCCAAAGTTACGTCCCCGGGAAGTTGAACCACCAATTTACCCAAACAGGGCCCACAGTTTTGGCGCTTCATCTCCTACGGTTACGGATTTGGACGTTTCGGATTCTACATTGTTTCTAAACAATAAATAGGCCCTCGAGCCTCATTGTAAGACAGTTCATGGGGCTGGGACCCGATACATCTCTTCTCAGAGATAAGTGCTACCAGTGCCCTAGCTCACCACATCTCCATCATGTCTACATTGTAACACAGTTTAGGGGATGGTAGCCGCCACATCTCTTCTCAGGGATACGCTGCCAGTACCCTAGCTCATCTATTTCCATTATGTCTGTAATATGCCTGCGAGCCTCAATGTAACACAGTTTAGAGGCCTGCGTACGCTACATCTCTTCTCAGAGATACGCTACCATCACCCTAGCTTGTTTCCATTATGTTTGTAAGCTTATTGCAGTCATTATTTTATTAATAAAAAATGAAGCATTATTTCCGCTGCATCTCTATATCTATGGTTATATCTGTATTTTGTTGCGTTCCTGCATCAGATCCGGATCAGTGGTTTCAAAGCGGGTCTGCTCTTTCTCTGTTTTTCTCTTCATGTCCCCAACGCAGCTAGGGTATAAGGAGTTCAACTTCGCAACCCCGATGACCCCCCATGGCGGAAGGAAAGAAAGACGAGGGAGCAGGAGATCCTATCAAAATCTTGCTCGAGGATGCCCTCGAGAAACAGAGGAACGCAATGATGGACAATTTTTATTTTTTTTTCAGATCCTTCAATGGCTTCCCACCAGTGGCACATCTACATCTAGCACATCTGCCAACAAGTCCGCGACATCCTGGACAAATCCAGCACCAATTTCAACAAAATTTTCCCCCCCATGGAGGAACTTAACGCAATGGAGACCATTTCTTCCTAAGGAGGGAGGAATGATCCAGGTGGATATTGGTGGCCTCCCACCTATTCCATTTGGACCCGCAGCATCAATTCTTTCAGTTTTTCAGCTTCAGCACAACTTACTATTTACAGCAGCTTTTCGGGTCCTGCACACCCGGAGCCATTTTGGGGCATTAATAATCCAGGTGGATATTGGTGGCCACCCATCGAGTCCATTTGAACCCCCACCATCAGTTATTTCAGTTTGTAAGTTTCTGTACAACTTACTATTTTTAGCAGTTTTTCGGGTCTTAAACTTTCGGAGCCATTTTGAGGCCCTAAACGACGTTTTTTGGGAAAACGGAGAGAAACATGGGTACATGGACCAATGTTGCTCATTCAAAAGTTTTACTCCTCGGAAAGATCTTTCTAACGAGCTGTTTGCGTGCATCAAACGGAGATCGGATGCCAAAGTTACGTCCCTGGGAAGTTGAACCACCAATTTACCCAAACAGGGTCCACAGTTTTGGCGCTTCATCTCCTATGGTTATGGTTTTGGACGTTTCGAATTCTACATTGTTTCTCAACAATAAATAGGCCATCGAGCCTCATTGTAAGATAGTTTAGGGGGCTAGGAGCCGATACATCTCTTCTCAGCGATAAGTGCTACCAGTGCCCTAGCTCACCACATCTCCATCATGTCTACATTGTAACACAGTTCAGGGGGCTGGGAGCCGATACATCTCTTCTCAGGGATAAGCATTACCAGTGCCCTAGCTCGCTTGTTCTGATCATGTCTATATTGTAACACAGTTCAGGGGGCTGGGAGCCGACACATCTCTTTTCATAGATAAGCGCGACCAGTGCCCTAGCTCGCCACATCTCCATTATGTCTACATTGTAACAGAGTTTAGGGGTTGGTAGCCGACACATCTCTTCTCAAGGATACGCTGCAAGTACCCTAGATATTTTATTTCCATTATTTCTGTAATAGGCCTGCGAGCCTCAATGTAACACAGTTCAGAGGCATGCGTACGCCACATCTCTTCTCAGATATACGCTACCAGCGCCCTAGCTTGTTTCCATTATGTTTGTAAGCTTATTTCTGTCATTCGTTTATTAATAAAATGAAGCATTATTTCCGCTACATCTCTGTGCTTATGGTTATATCTGTATTCTGTTGCGTTCCTGCATAAAATTCGGATCAGGGAGAAAGAGGAAGGACGAGAGAGAGGAGGACAGAGGGAGGGAATAAGGATTACATAGAGAGTGAGAATTGGAGAGAGAGATGAAGTGACAAGGGAGATATGGAGATAGTGTGTATATGTTTTGGGGTGAGATAAAGAGATAAAGAAGGAGATATGGAGAGAAGGAGAGAGGGAGGGATATAGTAACATAGTTGGAGGGTGAAGAGAGAGGGAGATATATATGTGGGAAAGAAATGGAGAGAGAGGAAGTAAGAGGGAGGATGTGAGAGAGTGGAGAGATGGAGGGAAAGAGAGAAGTAGTTAAAGGGGGGGAGATAGGGAAGTAGATGGTGATTTATAATCCTATTTGATTGCTTGAACTAGATGCATTGATATCAGTGTAGATGTTGGTTTCTAATCCTATTTTATTACTTGCACTAGATCCATTGATTTCAATATAGATTCAAGAAAAATAGGATTAGGCTGGATTAGTGCAAGAAATAGGATTAGTGTATTTTCTAATCTTATTTCCTATTTTTCTTGCATTAGGCTAGATTAGGCTGGATTAGTGCAAGAGTGAAGATGGATTATTTGCACTAGATCCATCTTAACTCTGGATCTATCAAGCGCCAAGAGGGATCAAATCTCTCGAGATGCAAACCTTTCCTCAAGTTTTGCACTCCAAAAAAGAGATTTGCACCTCGAGAGATTTGATCCCTCTCGACGCTTGACAGATACAGAGTTAAGATGGATCTGCACATCAAAATAGTTAAGATGGATCTTAACTTTGGATCTATCAAGCACCGAGAGGGATAAAATCTCTCGAGGTGCAAATATCTTTTTTGGAGTGCAAAACTTGAGGAAAGGTTTGCACCTCAAGAGATTTGATCCCTCTCGACGCTTGATAGATCCAGAGTTAATATGGATCTAGTGCAAGTAATCCATCTTAACTCTTGCACTAATCCAGCCTAATCCAACCTAATGCAAGAAAAATAGGAAATAAGATTAGAAAATACACTAATCCTATTTCTTGCACTAATCCAGCCTAATCCTATTTTTCTTGCATCTATATTGAAATCAATGGATCTAGTGCAAGTAATAAAATAGGATTAGAAACCAACATCTACACTGATATAAATGCATCTAGTTCAAGAAATCAAATAGGATTATAAATCACCATCTACTTCCCTATCTCCCCCCCTTGAACTACTTCTCTCTTTCCCTCCATCTCTCCACTCTCTCACATCCTCCCTCTTCCTTCCTCTCTCTCCATTTCCTTTCCACATATATATCTCCCTCTCTCTTCACCCTCCAACTATGTTACTATATCCCTCCCTCTCTCCTTCTCTCCATATCTCCTTCATTATCTGTTTTGTTGAATTCTTAGTTAAACTGAGAGCGGCGGGGGGGGGGGGGGGTGAATCAGTTTAACACATACATGAACATTTTCCCTTTTTTTCATCAGTTCATTTACATATTACTTTTATAATCAACCTTAGTACATGAACAGTCTTAATATGTTGCAGCAATTATTAAATTAATGTAACTTCAAACTTATTATGAGAGCAACAAACATTAAGAAAATTTGGTAAATCATCTCAGCACACAGAGAACAACGATAGAGACAACAAATTTAAGTGGAAACCCATAAAGGGAGAAAACCACATAGACAGCAGATTTAAGTGGAAACCCATAAAGGGAGAAAACCACATCTTATTATTGTTGTGATGCAAAGGCAAGCTCCAACTCCCTCTCACCACTATTTTTGTGCAGGCACCGACCTACAGGAGGCACCATCCTCAATTCTGCAAGATACAACTTGCAAGGAAGCTCCAAATCCCTTCAGTTTTCTGCAAGCACCAACATACAGGAGGCTCCAACCTCAGTCAGCTACAACTGACAGCTATCAAGCTTCAACTTGATAGGGAAGCTCCAACTTCCTTAATTTATCAAACAGAATGTTTGCTCATTTACCTCAGATATCAGCTCTGTTCTGTAGCATCTCTTTCTTCTCTTCTCTTCTTTATCTTCTCTGCCTCAATATTCTATACTCTACATTCTCTATATTTACTCTCACTAACCTCTTTATGCATATCAAGTTGATATTATATATAGAGTTCCTCACATGAATGTTTGTATTTCACAAGGAATTTGGAGTGAACATCCATGACTCTTTGACTTATGCCTTCTCAATTCTTTTTCCAACTTATTAAGAATATAACAATATGTACAAATTTCAATGTTACAATGGGATTTTTCATTTTCCTCTGGACACTTGCCTTTGCATCACAAACAATAAAACAATTAAAACATTTACATTCACATTTTCAGTTACACACTTCAATTTCACTCAGCTCCTTTTCTGGATTTTGGCTTTACTGGATTTGTCTTTTTTGTTGTTGTTGAGTGACTGTTCTGTATACTTTGGTTTAATCGACTCTTGACATATTCAAAACTGTGGTTAAACCATAATAAAAAACCCAACTTATAATATTTCGAATTAATATTCGAATATTATGGCCAAGCCATTACATAGAAGTCTCTGCATATACTCGGTTTTTATAATTTGACTCCAATGGTCAATAAGTTATATTGATCTCTACTTTATGAAGGCATCAATGAGTATCTCAACTTTGGAATAACACTCAAGGTGACGGCCCACTTTCTCTTCTTCATAATTTATATTTAATTTAAACAAACCTTGGTTAAACCCGCAAACCTTAACAACGATCAATGCATACGTATGCATGGGCCCCAACGCTGACAAGCCTTCCACATCCAACGATGGACAACACGTCGCACCAGTCTTGATGATCCAACGGATATCACACGAGTTACTTGCACGACTATTAACTCACGATGATAGCGGTTTTTGGGACCCTGTTGTATGCCACGTGTCAACCATTCTATGGAATCGCTCTGATTTCTTGCATACTGCTTGCCCGTCAAAGATGGTGTGATGAAAAACGGAAACCCACCGTTACTGTTCACTCTTGCAAGGTTCCACTGCTTTCTTCCTCAGGGTTCCATCCGCCTTCATTTTTTATGAATTCCGCTCTTCTTCTTCAATGAAACTCGCTTCTGTACACACACAGCAATTGCCTCGATTCTTCTGGGCTACCACCATATGACTCGGCTCAAGGTTCCATCAATTTATATTTTAACCTTTGGTTCATCAATGTTTCAACACGACTCCTCTGCATAATATAACGCGTTGCTTCATTAGATTATACATTCCCCATTGCTCACTGTATCGTGGCCTTAGCAACCTAATATCTATGAATCAAATGTTCAAATATCCTTCCTACTGAATTCAATCAATACTATACATATAATTCACAGAGAATTTAGAAGCAATCCCTCATCATTATATACAAATGTAACCATTTACAAGAACATTCACTTATTCTTCTCAATTGGCCAGATTTTCTATTTGATGTCTTTTTTCTCCTACTCTGTCTCTGGACAACTCTGCTTTAATTCACTGCTTCCTCTACTCCTTGACTGATACTTCTCCTTGCTTCTCTTTTCGCTCCTCTGCTACCTCTCTACTGCCTTTTTGTTGTTTCAGGTGCTCCTCCTTTGCCATGTCCTTTGCCATCAATGACAATATTTCCAACATTCTCCCCCTTTGGAATTGATGGCAATATACTTTCTCTGTTTGCCTTTTAGAATCCTTTCTCCTGTTGCCAAATTCTTCTTCCCCCTTTGACATCAATGGTAAGGGGTTGCACATCTCTTAGTGTAGATTCTGTCCTTTAATCCTTTGATCCTGAGGACCTGTTTCATGCTTCCCTTGATGGATGATCTCCCCCTGGAATGATATTTTCGTTTCTATTCTCCCCTTGAAATTGTGCTTTCTCTTCATATCAGAGAGTAGCATCTACAGATACTACCCCTAGTCTATCTCTCAAATATTCAAATGGTTCTCTAGCAAGCGGTTTGGTAAATATATCTGATGTCTTTTCTTTTATGGGTACATACTCCAGTTTTACTATCTTTTGAGCCACTTTTTCTCGGAGAAAATGATACTTGATTGGGATATGTTTAGTTTTTGAGTGAAGCACAGGATTTTTAGATATACTTATAGCACTTGTATTATCACATTTGATTGAGATAGGTTCATCAATGCTTACTTTCATGTCTTGGAGGGTTTGCTTCATCCCCATGACTTGTGTACAACATGCTATTGCTGCTATATATTCTGCTTCTGTTGTAGACAGAGAGATAGATATTTTTTTCTTGCTTAACCATGCCACCAAACTTTCTCCTAAATAGAATGCACCTCCAATTGTGCTTTTCCTGTCATCCACATAGCTGGCCCAATCTGCAACTGTGTATGCTATCAAAGTGAAGTTTTTTCCTTTAGGATACCAAAGTCCATACTGTTTTGTTCATTGTAGATATCTAAATATTCTTTTGACGGCTAGAAGGTGGTTTTGTTTAGGTGTTTCTTGATATCTAGCCACTAGTCCTACTGCTAGCATGATGTCTGGTCTTGATGTTGTCAGATACAGCAAACATCCTATCATGGATCTGTAGAGCTTTTGATCTATATTAGCAGATCCATCATCAGGACACAGCTTGCATCTCGTGATCATGGGAGTTGACACAGGTTTGCAGTCCTCCATTTTGAAAATTTTCAACATTTCTTTTAAGTACTTTTCCTATGAGATGAATGTGCATGTGTTCTTTTGCTGAATTTAAAGTCCTATGTAGAAACTGAGTTCTCCAATCATGGACATTTCAAATTCTGATTTCATCTCCTCAGCAAACGCTTTTGCTAGTTCACATCTGTTGCTTCCAAACATAATGTCATCAACATCTACTACAACAATCAGGAGTTCATTTTTATGGGCTTTTATGTATAAATTGCTATCTACTCCACCTCTCTTAAAGCCTTGTTTTTGCAAATATTTATCCAGTCTTGAGTACCAAGCACGAGGAGCCTGTTTCAATCCATATAGAGCCTTCTTTAGTCTGCACACACAGTCTTCTTTGTTTGTTAAAGAGAAACCTTCCGATTGTTCCATGTAGACTTCTTCTTCTAGATCTCCATTCAGAAAAGTAGATTTTACATCCATTTGATATACCTTGAAGTCTTGGTAGCATGCAAAGGCCAGAAACATTCTGACGGCTTCCATTCTGGCTACGGGGGCAAATGTTTCATCGAAATCAAGTCCTTCTATTTGTGAATATCCTTTGCAGACAAGTCTGGCTTTATTCCTGATTACCTGTCCTTCCTCATTCATTTTATTTTTGAATACCCATTTTGAGCCTATGACATTTTTCCCAGTGGGTCTAGGAACTAGTTCCCAAGTATTTTTTTTCTCAATTTGGTCCAATTCTTCATTCATAGCATTCACCCAAGACTTGTCCTTGCTGGCCTCTTCAAATTTCTTTGGCTCTATCTGTGATAACATGGCTATGTATACCTCTTCTGTCTGTTCAGTTAGCTGCCTTCTTGTCTGGACCCCTTTTCTCTTGTCTCCTATGATCTGATCTTCAGGATGGTTCTTCTGAGTGTATCTAGAAGGGGCTTTAGGGCTCAGTTCAGCATCTTTTGATGTCTTGCTTGTTTCATCATCATCTTGGTCTTCTTCTTCATGGTTGTCTGATGGACTGCTGCAGTTTGAGTCTTTTGTATTGTTTGGAAGTTCTTCATCAAATATCACGTCAATGCTTTCTACTATTTTTCGAAGAGTCTTGTTATAACACCTGTACCCTTTACTTTTGGAGGCATATCCTATAAATATCCCTTCATCTGCTCTTGCATCAAATTTCCCAAGATTTTCATCATTATTCTTTATATAACTCTTGCTTCCAAAAATTCTAAAATGTTTGATTGAAGTTGGCTTTCCATACCATAGTTCATAGGGAGTCTTGTCACTGCTTGGCCTTAAGTGAGCTTTATTAAGGATATGCATTGTTGTGTGTACCGCTTCTATCCAGAAGGATTGAGGAATATTACTTTCTTGCATCATGGCTCTAGAAATTTGTTGAAAAGATTTGTTTTGTCTCTCTGCTACTCCATTCTGCTGAGGTGTCCCTGCTATAGTAAATTGTCATTTTATGCCATATTCATTGCATAAATCTGCAAAGTCATAATCTGTGAATTCACCTCCTCTGTGCGATATGATGCATTTTAGTTTGCATCTTGTCTGATTTTCTGCTAATGCTTTGAATATTTTGAATTTGTCCAGAGCTTTCGATTTATTCTTGAGAAATGCAACCCATGTCATTCTAGAGAAATCATCTATTATCAGCATGAAGTAGGATTGTCCACTTGGTGTTTTAGTTCTTGCAAGTCCACACATATCCATGTGCACAAGCTGGAGTGGTCTTCTTGTTGATAACTTATCTTTGGCATTAAAGGATGTGCGGGTCTGTTTACCCAATTGACAAGATTTGCATATGGTATTAGAAGGCCTTTTTATTTCTGGCATGTCTTTGACTGCTTTCTTCTTGCTCAGTCTGATGATATGATCGAAGCTGAGATGTCCCAATCTCCTATGCCATAACCATGACTCCTCAAGTTTACTAAGATGGCATGCTTCATCTTCCTCTTTCACGATGTAAACATTGCTCTCTGTTCGAACACCTTTGAGCAGAGTCTTACCTGTGGTGCTTGATCTGACTTCACAGTCTTGTGCTCTGAAAAGAACTTCGCAGCCTTTATCACACATTTGACTGACACTCAGCAAATTTGCTTTCAGCCCATCTACAAATAGTACATCTTGGGCCTTACCTCTGCCATTATCTAAGCTCACTGAGCCCTTTCCCTTGATTTTTCCTGATTTATCATTGCCAAAAGTAACATTACCAATTTTCTTTTCGTCAAAAGTTATAAATTTTCTCCTGTCTCCAGTCATATGTTTTGAGCAGGCACTGTCCAGATACCATTGGCTTTTCAGATCTTGAGCAGTTAGAGCCAGGTCACATTTATTCACCTTCTTTTTCCACTGGAACCATCCTTTTGTTTGATATCTTTTGTGAGATGATGAATCACATCCTTTCAGAGGACATTTGGAAGGCATATGTCCAACTTGATTGCATATACAGCATTTGATCATAGTTTTTGCAGAATTGTGAGTATGAACAAAATTTATTTGATTCATAAACCTCCTTGAGGTGTTGAACATCAATCTTTTTCCATACTTTCTACATTCAATAATTTTATGGCCAAATTCCTTACAATAAAAACAGTAACCATAGAAATTATTTGCATACCTGATGTAAGGTTGTCTTCTCCATTTGTTTACTTGAGACAGTATTTTCACTGTTTGCATCTTTTTTCACTGTTTGCATCTTTTGTTGGTTTGAATCACTCCTCCTTGCATGAAAATATGCAACAATGTGTCCCAGCTTGTGGCAAACATAACAGGTGGCATTTTTCATAGGAGGGAAGAATCTCCTTTGATGGCTTCCAAATTTGACATACTCATGGGTATATGAATCTTTTCCTGTTGTTTGAGTATTTCTTTCATTCTTTGTTATTAGAGGATTTTTCTGGGTTCTGTCTCCTTCCTTACAAGTTTCTTATTTTGTAGGAATTATTTGAGCTGCTTCATCATCCTTCTTTGCTTTTACAAAAATAATCTCTATGTTTTCCTTTTCTTTGTTTTTACTTGATTCTCCTTCATAGCCTATTCCAGTTTTTATCATAGGAGATCTTTGAGCAACCAGAATTTCATTCAACTTACTAGAGCTTGTTGTTTGAGAAGAATTTATAGCCACTTTCCTTTGAGAATTTTCTAATTTCTTCCTGAGACATACTACTTCTTCTTCCAACTTCTCTTGTTCCTGAGTTTTCTCCTTGATTTGCTTAAGTAACATGTCCTCTGTCTTCTTGGCTTCTTCAAGCTCTATCTTTAGCTGCATAAGGACTTCTGAATTATGTTCTTCTCGTACATACTTGAGGAGAATGTCCTTTTGTTTTCTGCATTTCAGCTTGAGTCTATCAATCTCTTCCAGAGCACTTCTTAGCTCCCCCTCAAGGTCGACTTCACCTTCTTCTTCTTCATCTTCTAGCAAGAGACCTTCAAGTTCTTCTATAGCCATCAATAAAAATTCAGAGGTTCCATCTTCACTTGAGAGTTCATCTGGATCTTCAGATGTACTGCTGTCTTGTTGAGCATAGAAGGATTTTCTGCTGAACTTCTTTCCTTTCTGCCAGTTCTTTGATGTATTTTTCTCTGGCTCTTGAGCCTAATTCCTTACTTTCTTGTGAGGACACTTAGCAGCATAGTGTCCAACTCTTCCATAGTTAAAGCATTTGAAAGGAATTTTACCTTTGTATTTACCTGAGCCTCTATCCAATTTCTTGACAAATTTTTCCTCTTCTTCATCCGAGCAAGAGCATATGTCTCCCTCTTCTTCTTTCTTCTTTTCTATTTTAAAGGCTGCCTCCCTCGTACTTGGCTTCTTCTGTGGGAGCCTCATCTCATATGCTGTTAGATTTCCAAGTAGCTGGTTCATGGTCAAGGTCTCCCAATCAACTGTTTCTTCTATTGCAGACACCTTGGGATTAAACTTGGATGGAAGAGATCTTAGAATCTTTTGCACAATTATACCTTCTGGTATGTTCTCTCCAAGAGCTTTCATATTGTTTACAATTTTTGCAAATTTTAAGAAGAAGCTGCCAACATCTTCATCATCATTCATTTTTAAATTTTCAAACTGGGCTCTATATACTTGAAGTTTGGCAGTCTTTACCTTTTTATCTCCCTCATGGATGTTCTCTAGAGTATCCCACATCTCTTTGGAAGTGTCCTTGTGCATTACTTTGATAAATTCTGCTTCACACAATCCATTTAAGATGGAATTCATGGCTTTTGCGTTAGCTACAAAATCTTGTTTGGTTTCCTTTTCTAAGTACCCCAACAAAAGGGTACTTCCTACTGAATTCAATCAAGACTATACATATAATTCACGGAGAATTTAGAAGCAATCCCTCATCATTATATGCAAATGTAACCATTTACAAGAACATTCACTTATTCTTCTCAATTGGCCAGACTTTCTATTCGATGTCCTTTTTCTCCTACTCTATCTCTGGACAACTCTGCTTTAATTCACTGCTTCCTCTGCTCCTTGACTGATACTGCTCCTTGCTTCTCTTTTTTCTACCTCTGCTACCTCTCTTCTGCCTTGTTTTTGTTTCAGGTGCTCCTCCTTTGCCATGTCCTTTTCCATCAATGAAAATATTTCCAACACTCTTATCTCAAGATTAATGGCATCCAATAATAGTTCTATCGCCACACTATACTCGACAACATTGTTAGTTGTTCGACCCAAAATATGCCTTATAAATTAATCAACTCGCCATCATGAGAAAAGAGTGCCCATGCTGCGAAATACAAGTTCTGTGTGCTATGGTAAGCGCCATCATCAAAACCAACGTAGTGATCTGAAGACATCTAAAAACCAAGTGGAACAGAAGGTGAGCAGAGGAAACATTTCTGCAAGGCAAACAATCACACCAAAAATAAACTCAAAGCACACTAACACTGGCATATTTGGCCCAATTTCCGATGACCAAAATGTCTTTATTGCGGCACATAGGCATCCTAAGAACGACACTAGACACGACACGTGTCTTCATTTAGTCAATATTTGAATCATACTATTTATTATCGCTATTCTGACATCATGTGGAGATGTCGGTATTATGACACCGATGCCTTCCCAGAAGGTGTCGCAATACTGATGACCTATCATTGCACATGTCAGCGCACGTCCAGCTCTATTAGTTTTCTAGTGATAGAAGAAACCATCGGAAGTACCACAACAGTAATCGTTATTTGAACAACTCGCATAACATTTTTGCGACGATTGGGTCATAACAGTGACAAAAACAACCATCGGAAGTGAAATGGAAACAAATGTCAAAAGTGAAACGTAAAAAACCGTCGAATGTCAGACATAAACAACCATCGAAAGTGTGATGGAAACAACAATTTGAATTGCGACATGACTCTTAGAAAGTTTTTTTGGGGGAAGAAGTAACCCTGAGATGATCATCCACTTTTAAGAATGAACTCACATTTGGCTTATGGCATGATAGCAATAGTTGATAAAGGAGAAAGGAAGATGTACGACATCCCAAGCGAGCTAGGATGCAAGACAATTGTCTCAGTTATCTTGCACCCTATCCTAACTCGCTTGGGAGGTTGTCAATCTTCGTTTCTCATTTATCAACAATTGGCATCATGCTAGAATTGAAAGTTGAGTTCCTTACTAAAGTGGACAATCAACTCAGGCTTAGTTCTACCCCTACGGAGGTATCTCTAGTAATAATTTGGTACCTTTTTTATAAGATCAAGGGTATGTCATGGCCGACATCATTTTTTTTTAATACTATTTGGTAATGTATTATTACATTCCAATATATCCATTATCATGGGTTGTAGAGTGCATCTCAATTCAATGACTATAACATCAAAAATATCCTTACTTGTGGTCTTTCCAACAATCAAGGAATAAAATCATCCTACATGGAGTCGACTCATGACTTGCTTTTTCTTGGCCATCATTTTATATTTTTCCAACTACATGGGATTACGCACAAAACCCTGCACATTGTGCTCCAAGAATAGTAGTAATTAACACTTCCACAACTGAAGTTTCAAGGAACTTTGAATCTATCTTCATATCTAATATTGAATGTAGTCACACTACTAGAGAAAATAAATCAACCTAGAGACAACCTATCATAGGTCCACAATGTTTTTATTAAGCATGGATCTCAGCATTCCACCCTTGAAACCTTTTTACAACTCCCTAGATCAAGTAGAAGCCCTACTACCCATACATGGATGCTTGGAAGGATTTCACCAAACACAATTTGATACCTTGTCAAAAATCAGACAATAATAAGTTGATTCTAAAATTAGGAATA
The DNA here is from genome assembly GCA_034641835.2 of Pinus albicaulis. Classification (NCBI taxonomy): domain Eukaryota; kingdom Viridiplantae; phylum Streptophyta; class Pinopsida; order Pinales; family Pinaceae; genus Pinus; species Pinus albicaulis. The sequence continues at coordinate 1,054,964,036 of CM076570.1, read as the reverse complement.
TAACCTAAAATTATATATATTTAAAACCAAATACACCAATAAAAATAACTATAGGGTATGTTAACCTAAAAATACATACTATTGATAATATAAAAAAACACATATCAACTCTCAAAACCGGATATCATTATTTCTATATTAAATCTGAAAGCATTAAAACTAAAATGTTATAGCTCGAAAGCTCAAACTCTCGAACCACCACAGTGGTTCACCTTAATTATCCTTTATTGGATAACGAGAGTATAAAAATAATCTGGACATATGCACTTAGAAAAAATCCCTAATCCCAATGCCCCTTCCTTACATAAGATAGATGAGGGAAGAATGTGCCTCTGCTGGAGATGTACTGAGGAATTCACACATGCATTGATAATGCATGCCTCCCATAGACTTTCACCCTTAATAAGACTTTCGATGTCACATGCATGCATCCTCTATCTCTCCTATAGATGTGCCCTTGTACCCTCATTACCTACTATGTAGAAGTTCTAAAAGAGATGGAAAACAGCCACAACCATCTACTCTACTAGACGAGGAAGGTGCCATAGTTGGAACACGGTTTGAAGTAAAAACAAGTACAAAAGTAATAGTTACTACATAACTAACATTAACTACTACAACAAACAAGGAATATTCTTAATAAATGCAGTCCATTACATCCTATCCATTACAAAATTATCTATTGAATTCCCAAGACATCAGCAAGGTTGTTATTTAGCCTGGTTTTATCTTTCTAAAAGCCCTATCAAAGTGGTTTTAGTGCTAATGTTAAATTATGTTGGAAAAGTAGAGATGTTTTAATCCACCTTTTCTTACATGGAAAAGAAAGCGACAAGGAAAAAATGTAAACATGTGCTTGGTGTGTCCACATTACACATTGATAAATATGTGAATCCCTAATCCACAGTAGTGTTAGAAACAACATGCTCCTACAGCTTGGTGTATAAAGCTGCAACACAACTAACAAAATACATTGAAAAAAATGGCATCTCACATCTAATGGAAAATAAATTATGGGCATCTAAACGGAAACACATCAAATAGCATCAACCATTTTAATGCAAAGAACTTTCCCAGTAAAACGATAATTGAAAGGATCAAAGTTACTAATAGAAATGCTATGGGGTGGATATCATGTTGTAGAAACTTGAATATACTTAAACAGTGGCAACAGGCTTGGGAATATTATACAAATGTTTTGTATGTATCTCATATTAGATTACAAGACTGGGAGGACGAGCTTCTGTGGGTACACTCAAAGCAGGGTACATACATGCCTAAAATTGGATACTTATATGTTATCACCTCAAAGGAACCTAAAATACACTCTTGGTGGTGGAAGCCCCTCTGAAAACTGAAGAATTCAGCTAAAGCCAGAATGTTATTATGGTGTATGATGGAGAATAAAATACGCACTAAAGAACTTTAAAAATGATACTTTCATGGCCCATCCTGGTCATTTTTTATTTTATTTCATTTTTTCATTTTATTTTATTTTTATTTTATGTTATTTGACTGAGTCAAAATGTTTACATTAAATAAATTACAACATCTCTTTCATACTGGGCTTGAGAGCGCATCACGCAGTCACAAGAATCCTAACTTCATAAGTCTACCAAAAAATAGTTCCTGATCACCCATTTATTCTATGGCTCTTCATTCAGGTTATTATGAGGTGAAGATGGGAAATTTAGATTACAGTTTCTAGCATAAATGCAGTATATATCAGAGGAAACTCAGGTTACTATCTTAAAGCTCCATATGTATATATGGCTAGCAGCTCAATAACTTTAGATGTTTTTGGTTGATTAAATAACCTGTAACACATCACATCCTAAATAATCTAACATGTTTGAAACAAGCAGAGGGCACTCACCCAGTATCATTGACAGCTACATATAAATGAGTATGGCCAAAAATGTCAAGTTTGGAATAACAAGCACAAGATTTACATACACATCTAGATAAATTAGTTTCATAATGTTTGAGAGTCTTCAGAAAATGAATTCCAATTATACAATTAATGTTTTGAAATTTCACTTCTAAATGTCATTAAGAAGATGAATTTCAAATTGACTCTATAGATGCAAATGTGATCACAAATCTTCATGCCACTGCTTCGATTTTAATCAGTACTGGTAATCACTATTTTTGTAATGTAACATTACTAAAAAATTAACAATGGATCTACAGTATAGTTCACAAGATGTTTTCATATGTCATTAGAATCATTTCAAGTGTCATCGAAATCTGCATAGGAAGCGAAAAATGAATGTGTATTGAAGTGTCAACTCTATGGGCAAGGATAGAGCATGTGCATCATTGGGTGATACAACCATTGGACACTTACCTACAATCTCACAACATAAAAACTTGCATGGTTGCCTCAAAAAAAATATTCTGGCCTAAATCTAATGCTATCAAGGAATTGAAATGCTTTCCAGAATTAAGAAACAAATGGACAAGAAAACAGTTAAAGAGAAAGATGTGTATACACACCACAATATGAAAGTGAAAAAAAATCATTCATTGCCTCAATTTAACCTCTATATTCTTAATAAAACTTTCTTATAATGGCACTATAGTTTCATACTTTCCTTGTAATAGGTACTTACAAACTTTTACTGGAAACTAGTTAAGGAGTTAAGCATTGAACCTGAAATTAAAAGAATGTAAAAAACATTTTTTTACAGGAAAACAAGAATGATGGGAAAATTTCATGCTTTTTTAATTAGCATTATGAATTTAGATATTTACCTTGTTCAAAGCCCAAAATGGAAGGAAGTTTCATGTTTAATAAATAAAAGTAAAAATCAATGATCCCAGCTGGATGGTCGCCTTGGCCTGTCCTTGACACTGTAGACAAGACTAACGTAATAGAATGGACTAGAAAATCTATAACAAACAATGGTGGATTATAAATTAAAACATGCTCCTAAACCATGAAAGTGTGACATCAAATAATATGATACATATCCACCATGGTCAATGTCTAGGGTGAATTAAAATCATCACATTTCCTTGGAATGTAGTGAATTATTCAACATACAACAAGAAACTAACCCTACCTTCCAGAGCTTGGATTCTCGTTTGTATTGGACTCTTGGGACAATATATGATCATGTGAATAGTTCAAACAATCTAGATCCCATCTTGGCTATTCTCTCCCCCTTTCACCTCCCCTTCCTCTCTCTCTCTCTCTCTGTCAGTGGCTGACACTGAGGCCAAATTGTCAACCTGTTGAAACCTATTTCCACTCCTTTTCTCATTCAATGCATAACCACCAATTGTACCTAACCCCTAACCCCTTTCATGGTTTAGAGCTTGATGCATAAGAATTAGATGATGCAGGGACAAAATTACTCTTGAATTGTGTTATCATTCTAGTCTTCAGAGAATTTACTGTTGCTCCACGATTAAGATTGGAAGGTTGCAATGGTATGTTAAAAAAATCAAGATTATAACCTATGCCAAGCCCATAATCAACACCAAGTATATTTCGACCTCTACCACCACTCCTGCCATTGCCACCCCTTGACCTCCTCTCCCACTAGCTTTCTTCCCACCTGCATAGAAACATTTTAAAAAATAATGTAAACCAGGCTATAAAGAGGTATGAAAATTTAGCCAGAGATATAAAAAGAATAAAATATAATAAACAACACAAATTTCAATATTTTGAGTGTTGTAAATAAATATTTATTGAGAATCACATATGAGGGACTTTCCTAGCCTCTCGTTTGGCCCGCAAACAACTATCCTACAAGTTTGCAGTACAAATCTAGGTGAGAAATGTGAATTGCATATTTTTCTCACTAGTCAAAAAGATCACATTTAACTGTCTTAATGAATCTGTAGTTCAAATTCTAACAAAATAACTTAATAACTCCACAACAAAATCATGCAAAAATTAACCAGTCAAAGTATTCAATTTGTGTTCATCTAACCTTCATTTCCAGATTCATTAGCTCCTCAGAGACATTTTGACCAGTAGCAACCAAATTGTTCATAAGTTCCCCAGTAAAGCATGCTTCTTTTTCTATAACAAGGGTGTAAGCTATGCCTTATTTGACCCCTACCCGCCATATCCTTCCAATATGATGAACATGCATATCTATGTCTCTGGAAACATCAAAGTTTACAACAGATTTGTTTGACTTGATATCAAGACCACGAGCCGCAACATCTGTCGAAACAAGAACATGGTAAATCCCTGACTTGAAATTTTGTATAACCTCTATATGAGAAGCTTGGTGCTTATATCCATGAAGGGATACAATTTTGAAACCATCTTGAATCAACTGATGTTCAACCTCATCAACCTTTGTTTTTGTTGAAGCAAAAACTAGAACATATTCATTATCAATCATTTCAAGAAGTTTTCTCAGAATCCAAGGAATTATCTTTTCATCTGAAGGAATTACATGGAAAATTTGTGTGATGTCCTCATTTTCCCCTCCTATTTCCCCTACAGTGACTCTTACAGGTTCTGACAAAATTTCCCTCACCAAACGCTCCACTCTCCTTAGCATAGTTGCAGAAAATTTCAGTGTCTGATGATTAGGTCGTATCTGACCCACAGTAGATCGGATTTGAGGCTCAAAACCCAAGTCAAACATCTTATCTGACTCATCAAGCACTAGAAAAGTTTCTCACAACATTGTTAATTCCTTCATCTTCAACATGTCAATCAACCTTCATGGAGTAGAAACCACTGGCTCATAACCAGCCTTTAGTTCTTTGAACTATTCGAGTTTTGACATGACTCCAAAAACACCATAAACATGGATTCCATGATGTTTTTCAAAAAGAGATCAACTGACTAATAAATTTTAAATGTTGGTTTTAAAGGATCAATTATGAACAAGTAAGATTGAGAAATTCATGCAAAGGGAAATGTACCTTTCTTGCATCTAGTTGTGCCCCTCTCAGCACGACTTTGCAAGATCTAACACAACCCATTTTCTGCCTTCATCCATTACAAATTTTTCCCTAGACGAGTAAAAAAATGCAGTATCATCATCAAACATCAGAAGTTAAATGACTTCTCTCCATAATTTAATGCACACATAACCTTTAATCTCCCCAAAATCAGTGACCTGAAAGCGTAAAAATATTTTTCTGGGCAGTCACCAAACTTCCATCATACTTAAGCCTATTCCATATTCTTTCCAATGATGAAAAAACAATATAATATAAGTTCACACATATATTATGAACATGTATAAATAGATTGTAAGGCTTATCCAACATACCTGATGAAATGTAGACTGCAAAGAAGCTTCTACGAACCCATTTTCTAACAGACAGATAGTTGGTGTCTAAGAAGCTTGTGAAGAACCCATTTTCTAATATGTAACTATTTTCATATCTAAGTGAGAATCCTCGCCCTACAATATCACCAACACAATGCCATGCATATAATTCCAGTGCAAATATAACTCCTCCAACATCCTCTACTTTCAACTCCTACGTCTTTTTCAATTTCTGCTTCAGAAAGTCCACTTCCTTCTAGAATGATTCATATTAGCCAGGAATTCTTTGAAAGCTCATTTGATTTCTCCACAGTAGCTAGTTCCTAGATAAATTGCTTGTTCTGCTCCAATAGTTTCATGTAATAGGTACTACCATGCTTTGCTACAAACTATGAAGTCGCAATTGCCTTGTTCTACAATTGAACAAACTTCGAAGCCATGTCCTCCGAAGGGGGATGAGTGATATGTTGATTTGAACAGAACCTAGTGATCTGTTGATGTGATGCAATTCAGAGGAAGAGAGGGCTCCATCATGCTCCTTGGAGGTAGTGGAGTTAATAATCTATCTATAAATGTCTGTGAGGGCTAACTCTCGTCAAAGAACTGTTTGGTATATCTCAAACCTAACACTAATATTCTCTAGAAATTTCAAAATAAATACACGACAATACCCTACTATTTTTGAAGATTCAGCGATCTAGTCGATGGGGAATGCATGGATCTATTCGAAGTCAAGTTTCAACAATCAAATCCCACAAACGGGATGAGATTGGGAGCCGGAGCCTAGGAGTTAGCCTTCACTTGGTTATTCTTAAAGATGAAGACCTATGCAGCATTGCCTCGAATACTGCATGCCTCTCTCGACTCGGTATCAGTCTATTCTGAAATGCTAAGTGTTTTGAAATTCTTCAAGACAAAATTGTTTGAAAAGTGCTTGAAATTTGAAAAAGTTCCCACAAAATTGTTTGAGAAGCCTTTTAAATTTGAAAAGTGTGCCATCATTGTGGTAAAATGACTCTCCCAATAAGTAATAATGATTATATAATCTTGATATAACCTGGTAATTATGATTTATTGATTTAATAATTAATAATTATTTAATTTAATATGTTAATTAAGATTTATTGATTCAATATTGGTGAACACAAACTTTACAAGGATAGAAATGTTGTTTGTGAAGTAAAAGTAGTTTTCTACTAACTCAGTGATCATGGTGGTGTAAAACTTTTCATTAAGGAATGAATTACAATGGGGTTGGAAAATATGAGAGCTCAAAGAACCAAAAGACCATGGAGGACACAAAATCTAAAGAGAAATTTGAACAAGATTTCAGGAAGTAGAGATAAATAACCAATGGTGGTTGAACTTGTTGGAAGGGAGTAGTGAAGTGAGGATGAGAGAGTTGGATAATTTGAATGGGAAAGGTGAGTTGTCCATATAATGGTTGTGAAAAAAACGGTTGATGATAAAATATAGCTCAATAAGGAGTAGTAGTCAAGGCACCTCAATGAGGTATGATGAACACACTGGAGTGGGTTTACAAGAGGTGTGTTATTACAAAGTGACATGTTGGATGCAATGTAGAATTAGATTGTGGATGAGAAAGAATCAAATGAATTAATGGGAAACCATATCCTAAGGCCAACAGATGTGTCCCAACTATTAAGGGTGGACGAGAACCTAGTAGTGTGCATGGGACTAGACAATAGAAAAGTTGGCATTGTACCAACCCCACCCCTTATTATTCTTAAATAAAATTAGGTAACACCACAGTAGCTTGTTAATAATGGTTCAATCCCACCTAGTAGTTAGCTTACTAATGGAGGAACAATAAGAATTAGAGGAAGTTTTCTTAAAAATAGTGCAAGTTTGAATATTAAGAATAGCACAATTGTGAGTTTTAGTTATTTGGAGAAAAAAATAAAGTTTCATGAGTTTTAGTACCTATGATGCATTGAATTATAACCTGGGAGCATGTAAGAGAAATAATATTAGAGTGATGTACTATTTTGTTTTTAAAAATCATATGTAAAAGCTTTGGAAAAAAACATAATGATTCTCATACCTCAATATAAAACAAACCCTAAAAATGTCATTCTTAAACTCTCTTGTGTATTTACCTGATGTCATTCAAGTATAATATCACAATTACTTATGTTCATAATGGTGAGATCATATTTCTTGTTCTCTTGAAGGAACTCTTTCTAGACATGCACCCCATCAAGCATAAATAATCCTAACATATACCTTTGAAGTAATATAAACCATCCTATGATTATCCTCAAAAAAATTATCACCCATGGCCTTGGTGATGGTGTAAGGATCATATCAAAGTGGTATGAGCTTCTTATGGGCGTTTGTCAATTTCTCTTTATGCAAGTCAAACGATAGTTGGTCACCAACCTGAGACTTATGTGGAACCCAATGGATTTTGTATCTACTTGCACTTGGAGTTGGCAACTTTCTACAAAATATCATTAATTCAGCGTTGAATTTATTGGATACGTTCCTCAAAATTGGTAGCACCTTGTTCAAAATATGGGAGGTATCTTCATATGTTATTCCATGAATATAGCTACATCAATTTGTTTCAATTGTTGGGACCTCAAGCACACCTAAAATGGCTTGTGGCTAATAGAGATATGAAGAGTTATATTAAATTTATGTTGAAAATATGGAAGGCTTTCAACATGTGTATGTGGATGCTCACAATTGTATACTATAAGGAAATCTACAATAATCCTATTGACTACTTTTTATTTATCAATCTAGGGATGGAAGGAAATGGATTTGGTCAAAATTGATGTCCATCATGGACCAAATATTAAACCATAAAATATTGACGAACCTACTATCCCTATCAGGAAATATGGTCTTTGGCAACCTAAAATGAACCAAATTATTCTTGAAGAGGAGCTTATGACTGGGTTTTGTGACGAAAATATTCTTATAAGGTGCCAAAATGGGTCAGGAATTAGGGTTTAAGGTGTTAGGGGTTAAGGGGTATAGGGAGTTAAATGGGTTACTAAAGGAAAACAACAAGTTATTACAAAGGGGGCACATTTGTCTTTCAAAACTAGGTTTGTTGAAAGCACACATCTACTCAAAACACTTTGTAGCTAATGTTTTCCCTTTAATTGACAAATGTCTTTAAAATGTCTTTAGTGAGGCACATGTATTCCTAAATATGTGTTATTTTAGCACGTAATACTCAGGATAGTGCATTAAAGTTATTATTCATCGTTGCCTCACTTTGAAGCCTAGTATAAACACATCAATCACAATTGAGGGATTTTGGAAGTTTTGATCTTAGGCATTCATCATTTTTTAATATTCCTAAACCCAAGGTCATATTTCCCTCAAGAATTTCTTGGAGAGTCCTTATTTTTCTTCTAAGATAGACAACCTATTATCTGATCCTCTTCTTTGAATGGGCATTGGAAATCACATTGTGCATCGTTATTGATCTCATCATTCTAGAGATTTCCCTATACTAAGAATCCTCCCAACATTGAAAGTTCATAAAGAGTAGGGGTAATTGAATGAGGTGACAGTGGGTCCTTGTCCCATTTTTTCCACTTTATCTAGTAGTAGTCCCTTTGGAACCCCTCCTAGGACCCTTGCTAAATTAAGCATTAACATTTTTCAAAAACAAGTATAAAGAAGATGGCTCACTTGACAAGAATAAAGCTAGGTTTTTGGAAAAAGTTTTTGCACAAAAATAAGGGGTCAATTATGAGGAGACATTTTCCCCCATAGAAAAATGGGCTACCATATGGACACTCTTTGCCCTAGAAACAAAAAAAGTTGGAAATTCCATCAAACGAATGTGAAAATTTCTCTCTTGAATGGAGATCTGTAAGAGAATGTTTTTGTGTCCCAACCAGAAGGATTTTTTGTGAATGGTTAGGAACATAAAGCATGCAAGCTTGTAAAATATTTGCATGGCCTCAAGCAAGCACCATGAGCCTAGTATAATTAGGGGTTAAGGGAATAGGGGCTTAGGGGTTATAGGTTTAGGGTTTAGGGGTTAGGGAAATAATGAGTTAGTGGTTAAGGGGTTAAGGATTGGGGGATTAGGGGTTAGGGGATTTAGGCACATTTAGGGGTTAGGGGTTAGGGGAACAATGAGTTAGTGGTTAAGTGATTATGGATTGGGGTTAGGGGAATAATGAGTTAGTGGTTAAGGGGTTAGGGATTGTGGGGTTAGGGGTTAGGGGATTTAGGTGCATTTAGGGGTTAGGGGAATAATGAGTTAGTGGTTAAGGGATTAGGGATTGGGGACCTAGGGGTTAGGGGATTTAGGCACAGTTAGGGGCTAAGTGAATAAAGATTTATTGTTTAAGAGATTAGCGATTAGGGGCTTAGGGGTTAGGGGATTTAGCAGTTAAGGATTTTAGGGGTTAGGGGTGAGGGGTTAATGGGTTGTGGGTTAAGCGTTAACGATATAGGGGTTATGGGTTAAGAATTTAGGGATTTAGGTTTTAGTGGTTTAGGGGTTTAAGGGTTTAGAGGTTTAGGGTTTATGGGGTTAAATGGGTTAGGTTTTAGGAATTAGGGTTTAAGGGGTTAGGGGTTAAGGGTTTATAGGTTTAGGGTTTAGCGGGGTTAAATGGGTTAGGGGTTTAGGGGTATAGGGGGTTAAATGGGTTAGGGTTGGGAATTAGGATTTAATGGGTTAGGGGTTTAAGGGGTTAGATATTTAGGGTTTAGGGAGTTAAATGGGTTAGTTGTTTAGAGGTTTATGGGGTTAGGGGATTTAGCAGTTAAGGATTTTAGGGTTTAGGTTTTAGGGGGTTAAATTGGTTATGGTTTTAAGGTTTTAGAGGTTTAGATGGGTTAGGGGTTGGGAATTAGGGTTTAAGGGGTTAGGGGTTAGAGGTTTAGGGTTTAGGGGGTTAAATGGGTTCGGGGTTTAGAGGTTTAGGGGGTTTGGGGTTTTAGCAGTTAAGGTTTTTAGGGGTTAGGGGTTTGGGGTTATGGGGTTAAGGGGTTAGAGGTTTAGGGTTTAGGGGGTTAAATGGGTTAGGGGTTTAGAGGTTTAGTGGGTTTGGGGATTTAGAAGTTAACGATTTTAGGGCTTAGTGGTTAGGGGTTAATGAGGTTAGGGTTTAGGGGGTTAAATGGGTTAGGGTTTTAGGGGTTTAGGGGGTTAATGGGTTAGGGGTCAGGAATTATGATTTAAGGGGTTAGGGGTTAATGGTTTAGAGGTTTAGGGTTTAGGGGGTTAAATGGGTTAAGGTTTTAGGGGCTTAGGGGTTAAATGGGTTAAGGTTTTAAGGGTTTTGAGGGTTAAATGGGTTATGGGTTAAGGTTTTAAGGGTTATGGATTAAGGGTTTCTAGGTTTATGGTTTAGGGGTTAAATGGGTTAGGGGTTTAGAGGTTTAGGGTTTAGGGGATTAAATGGGTTAGGCGTTTAAGGGTATATGGGGTTAAATGGGTTAGGGGTTAGGAATTAGGGTTTAAGGGGTTAGAGTTTTAGGGTTTATGGGGTTAAATGGGTTAAGGGTTTATAGGTTTAGGGTTTAGGGGATTTAGGAGTTAAGGATTTTAGGGTTAGGGGTTAAGGATTAATGGGGTTAGGGTTTATGGGGTTAAATATGGGTTAAGGTTTTAGGGGTTTAGGGGGTAAAATGGGTTAGGGGTTAGGAATTAGGGTTTAAGGGGTTAGGGGTTAAGGGTTTAGGGGTTTAAATGGGTTATGGGTTTAGGGGTTTAGGGGGATAAATGGGTTAGGGGTTAGGGATTAAGGGTTTAGAGTTTTAGGTTTTAGGGGGTTAAATGGGTTAGGGGTTTAGGGGTATAGGGGTTAAATGGGTCATGGGTTGGGAATTAGGGGATTAATTACTATAGGGTTGTTGAAAAACATATATACAATGCGCCCTATATATTTAAAATAAATCATCGCTATTGTGACACTAGTTGACCATGTCAACTTTGAATTTGTCAGTATACCGACGCACATAACATGGGAATTGCTATAACTGCATTTTCTTCTATTACTACCGCTATTGTGACACCTTAGATGGGTGGGTCGCAATAGGGATGATTTTTCGTAGTGTCACAAGAGTGACAAAGTCGCCATCGGGGTCGTAAGAGAGACACCACGTGGCAGGATTAAAAAAATTAAGAAAAATTGGGGAAATTTTCGATAATACGTCAAAATTGTCAGAACTAAAGTGTCAGAAAATTGACCATATGTACTAGTGTAATGAATCACACACTAATGTACAAAATTATCACACTTAATAATAAGCATAATATTTCTTCAGATAGAGCCCGTTTTAGAGCTCAGCCAAAGGATTTCCTTCATAATCAGCTACTCATAGGCTCTGCATTCCAAAACATGTTGAATAATATAAGGCTATGCCACATAGGCTCGATATTTCCAACTCCCAACTTTTCATGTGATTGGTCATACATTAGGACCAAGTCACCTTCATATAGAACATGAGGTGTGATAGAATTGTCAAAATTCACTTAACTTGTCATTTATGTGCGTCAAGAACTAAAAAAGAAAGCCTTCTGGTCTCATGGAGATGCTTGATGTACAACAAACATTCCTCTTCTGGTGAATTACCAGGAAGGATTTCAATAGCCAGCTTCAGGGAAGGAATCTCACACTTGATCGGGAGTGTGGCCTCTAGACCATACACGAATTGGAATGGTGTGAATCTAGTGGCAGTCTTAGTAGAGGTTTGGTATGCCTAGAGAGCGGAGAGAATCATGAGGTGCCAGTCTCGCTTGTGCTTCCCAATGGTACCTTGGATCATGGGTCACGAAGACTTTGTTGATAGCTTCAACTTTTCCATTGGCCTGCATATATTAAGTAGTGGAGTTATCATGACATAACCCCAACTAAGAAGAGAGCTCACTCATCATATGATTATGAAAATGAGTTCCATGATCAATGAAAATCACTTTCAGGACAGCAAACTGAGCTATGACATGATTGAATAATAATTGTGTCATAGTTAGACCTTCATTGTCATATGTAGGCATCACCTCGACCCATTTAGTGAAATAGTCAATGGCAACAATGATATAGCCATGCCCCCTCGGTCGAGCAATGGTTATAGGTCATAAAATCAATGCCCCATTTCACAAAAGGACTAATGGTCACAACTAGGTGCAAGGGTGAGGGTGAGGTGCGCTCTTTTCAAGAGTGAATCTGAAAATCATGGCATTTTCAGACTGCGATGATGCATTCTTTAAAAATAGATGGCGAGAAATAACCTGCACGAAGCATATTTTGAGCGGTGGCATAACTAGACATGTGACCACCACAGGCCCCAATGTGGCAGTCATTCAAATATTTCTTAGCTTCCACGAGATTCAGACAATGGCGAAGGACAACATCAACACCAGTACGATAAATAGTGTCCCCAACGATTCTATATGGTTGGGACTGGTAGCAAATCCGCCTTTGCTTAGAGTGTGATATCTCTGGATGTTAATTTTAGGTTTGTATATATATGATGATGTCCCCATACCATGGATCATGAGTAATAATGAGAAAGAGATTATCATTAGGGATGGACTCTTGATAGGAGTGGGATCATCCTTAGTAGGAAGATCACAGATCAAATCAGCAAAGACTAGCGATTTCTTCTACTTAGTGGCAGTGAATTCTAAGTCAAAATCTTGTAGGATAAATATCCATTTTGATTATTTTCCCCCAATTAACTGACATGTGATAATATAAGTCATGGCGTTGCAATCATAAATCACTAGGGTTTTGCGTAGGAGAATGTAGTGACGGAAACGTTGAACGACATGAAAAGTATCCAATGTAAGTTTCTCTACATGAGCATACCTTGTCTCAGCATCGAAGAGATTACGGCTCAAGTATTATACTATATGTTCCTCACCATCATCATCATCCTAAACCAGCCCCATGCCAATAGTGTTGTCGGTGGCGGCCAAATGCAAGCAATAGTCGCAGTGATAATTGGGAGGATGTAGTAACGGAGCTGTGATGAGGCCTCACTCTACTACATCGAAAGAGCTCTAAGAAATTTCCTCCCATAGAAACGAGATTCCATTTTTCAACAAACACATAAAGCCTTTGGAAATTTCAACGTAATTCAGTACGAATCGGCGGAGGAAATCAGCTTTCCTCTGCAAATTTTTTAGTTCGTGAATGAAAGGAGGAGGAGGCAAGTTGATGATTTCCTCGAATTTCAGAGGATCAATGCGGATGCCTTCTTTAGACACCACGAAACCTAGGAGACATACACATTCCACGTAGAAGACAAACTTATGTGGATTTAACCTGATATTATAGTGTCAAAAACATAGGAAGATAGCTCAAAGTTGCTCCGGGTGATCTCGACGTTTTGCGGAATGAGCAGGAAGGCCATTGAGATACGGCTGAACTATGTGCTTGATGTCATGGAATGCATAAGACATAGCTTGCTGGAAGGTTGCTCTGGCATTCTTCAGGTTGAAAGGGAACTTCTTATAGGAAAAATTCCCCCATGGACAGATAAAAGAGGTTTTGTGCTCATGAGCAGGAGTGATGTTAATCTGGTTGTAGCCACAAGGAAAATATCTCACTCCCAACAAATTCATCAATGATATAATCGATAAATATAGCGGGGTAATTTTCCTTAGGACAAGCTCGATTGATATCTTGGTAATCAACACAAACCCTAACGGTCCCTTGATTCTTATTGACATGAAAAATATTGGAGACCTATTCTATCAAGGGTATGGGGTAGATAAAACCAGCTTTAATAATATTTTCAACTTCACCCTTAATAGCGCCAGCCTTTCTCGGATGCACAGGATGAAGTCATTGATGAACAGGCTTTGACTCTAGATAAGTGGGAATTTCATGCACCACAATACTCGGATCAATGCCAAGAATTTCTTCATAGGACCACACAAAGGCATCACAGAACTCTTGAAAAATTTCCTTATAGATATTGATCTCATCGGGAGAACAAGACACACAATATGCACATTCTATACAATCCCTGGTTTAATAGATATGTCAATTCGAATGGTCGGAATGATATTTCCCATTTTTCCCTCAGACATTACTTCATGAATCAAACTGGGATTCTAAAGTGGGTCAATCTGTACTGGTAAAGCATGGGATCCCAGACAGGCGGAGTTATCACTTGTGATTGGGAGAAACGAGAAACGATGAATTTCATCATCCCATGGAATTTATTACCTCCATGATACTCTCGTTAGTGGGGAAATTCTCATTCAAAGGATCATCAGAGTCCCAAGAACCAAACCAGGGAGAATTTGCATAAGTGTCTAGGGACAAAACCAAATGAGTATTGGTCTTGGATGTAGCCTCGTAAGTCGTGAGGATATCTCGATACATATGCTCAGCTGGGATAAGAGGCATAGTGTCACCAAACCTCTCAATATGGTCATGATTTGGAACAATCCATGGATCGTGACCAGACAAAATCATATTGACGGAGGCGACATTTAGAGGTGGAAGTGGGAAAATTTTCATAAGAAACAAGTCTTTGAAAAGACCTAGCCCAATGTTCTCATAAGGAGTAGTGGCCTTCCCACCATATGGAATGTTTCCTGTTGGAGACTCATAGGGGAAGAAATACAATTGATCCACAGTTACTATCTCCCCTTTATGCGGGAAACAGAGGAGATGAAAAAAGGGTGGAGACCACACAAACCATAGTGTTTGTCCAATTACATCCAAGAATGAGATTGTAGTTCAAGTTGGTGTCTACCACCTCAATTTCCATGTTTACCATTTTCCCCTCCAACATGATGGGAAATGCCTTGTGAATGTAGTACGGCCGAGAACCTTGACCATCGAAAGCTTCTAAGGTATTCAGGGACTGAGTCAATGGGGGAGTGTTAATGGCTTTCCAACATGCAACAGACATGATGCAGGTCGAAGTGCCTTCATCAATGACAGTATGATGAATATTATTTCCCATAACGGTAACTTGAATCAGAAAATATACCTGAGATGGGAGGTGAGGAACGAAATTATTGAGATAAAAAATAATCATATTAGAATCTAAAGGATCAATCCCTCAAATTATTGTGAGTAATGCCTTCCATTGTGATGGGCATGACTGAAGGACCTCCAAAGCTGACATCGTTGAAGAGGCCTGAGCTAGATATTCTACAATATTGTAGTGTTGTGCAACTCTCACATTCGGATTTTAAGACGATTTCTGAATAACAAATTTTGGGGGTGGTTGGATGATGGATTTACAACTTGGTCTCTCAATCTGGATAGGACTGGAGGTAGGGGGCATGGAAGCGGAAGAGTGATATGGGGCTTCCGGTTCCACAGGAGCCTTGGATGGTTTGGGATCATATTTTGTTCTCATGGTGATGGAAACGGATTGTGTTCTAGCCATGAACACTTGAGAGATACCAGATGATTGAGCCTATTCTACCATTTGCATTTTCCAGGAAGGAAAAAGTTCTTTCAAAACTTTCGAAGTCTCGGGTGTTCCCTTTAGAAGATAGGAAATTTCGGCATGCCAAGGAAAATCCTTGGTGTAATGATCATCATCACATATTAGTCAAGGATATTTGGGCTTACGAGATGAAGAATCATCACAAGAAGACTTCTTTGAATCATTATTAGGGTTCTCGGATTTAGAATTTCCTTTACCTTCTTTCTTACCCTTCGAGGACTTGTCTGCTGCGGTAGACTAAACAACTTTTACCTCTGATTTTGAGAAGGAAAGGGTGCAACGACAGTAGTGATTTTGAATTTGAGGAAGCCTTAGGAGAACTATTATCATTATGAGCCACTACGCTAATAACACCATCCACGGGAGGCATAACAGGAGACCGAGATGATGAAGGCTTAGTCGAAGGATGTGACGCATTAGGTAAAAGATCATATAGAGTCCCAAACTAGGAATAAACCAAGTCAAGGTATTGAGCTCTAGCAATGACCTCCTCTTCTGTGACACACCCTCCCATTGCAATATCTTTTGCAATTTTTGGAGCAAATGATTTTGTGAACCATTCGGCAAACAACTGATCCAAGATCTCAAATTTGATAAGGCGACGACAATGCTGCCATTCATGGATGTGATCTGAGATATGTTTAGCAATCAACTGCTTTAACGAAGTGAGAAAATGGGTTTCGGTTTCATACCAGACAAGCAACTAGAAATGAGTGAGGAAGGCCATAGCCACGGAATTGAAATCGAAGAAAATTTCTTGAGGGAGCTCAATGTACCATTTGGTCGCAACACCAGTCAAAGTGCGCAGGAAAATACGAATATGAATAGAATCCTCAACCCAAGAATTAGAGGAACACCACAAATGGTATGTCATAACATTGGTTTGAAATTCTTCCCCAAATTCGCCTTTGAACTTCAGACAATCTCCTGGAATCTTAGTTGGAATTGGCGACCAATGTAGCTGATGTTGGATGGGATCATTTGTGAGCTTTGACACATCCGAAAATTCCAATATACCCAAGAACAGTAAAGGAGGATGATGAGGTGATAAATATCGTCAGTTCCAACCTGATTGATAACGATTCTAGCCCCAATAGGGAAGATTCTGACCCGAATATGCATATTTCCTTCCCGGCTAGTAAGGAACTTGCTGCATATATTGTTGATATGGACCTAATTTGGGTTGTTGATATGGCCCCTATGGGTATTGAGGCTATGGACCTTGCTAGACATGGGGTCTAGGATAAGGTCCCTACTGAACATAAGGTATATTTTGCAGTCCTTTCTGAACATAGCATCCATCCTGAGGTCCTGGCTGAGCCTGTTGGTACTAAGGAATTTGCTGATATGAAGCACCAGGTTGAGGCCTAGTCTAGGGTTGCTAATACTGACCTTGAGGAAAGGGTTGGTACTGAGTACCAAACTGATGAGGGAAAGGACCAGATTGACCCGGAAGGAGATTCAGACCAACTTGGGTGTAAGAACCAAATTGAGGATTAGTCACAACATCACTAACCAAAGGCTAGGTTTTTTGGACGTATTGTTGATATTGTACATTCAGCCTTTGAAAATAAGGAATTTTAGGTTGTTGAACATATGAATATACTAGTTTCAACTGCAGAAAGGGCTGTTGAACCTGGGAAAATTGAACATGAGGTTGACTCACCCCGGGAATAGATCCAGAACTCAGCCATCCCCCACCCAAAAGGGGAGGTACATAGAGAGGATTAGACTGCCCCCCAGGCATGAATGAAACCATGGATTTCCCACTCAATGGTGGGACTACAATAATCATAGATGGAAAAAAAGGGACGAGGATCCAAACGACACGATAATTTTACCAATGGTGACCGTTGGTTGAAAAAAATGTTGAGACACTGCGGCCACATTCGAGACAAACGGGACTGGAAGAAGGAGGAATTGTCGTTGACCAAACAGGAACTAGAAATAAGGGTTTCCCACCGGAAGCTCAAAAAATGAGGTTTCCCAAAGAGGTATAATTGTACAAGAGCATAGAAGAAACATAAATAGATGATATTTCGGTTCCAGTACTCGAATCATGAGGCATGGATCTGAAAAATTCTCCCTTGAAGGGGAAAACCGACAAAGAGGCCTCCAAAATATACAAGCCAGAGGTTTCCTGAAGAGTGCTTAGAGGAGCACTGACGAAAAGAACATCATCAGCATTTAATTCCATTTCATCCAGAAACAACCAACGAATGATAGAGCGAGATTCTACCAGAGAAGCTCGAAAATGGATTATGGGTTGATTGAAATCATTGTAAGGTTTTTCGGGAGAGACTACAATCAAATCAAAGAGAAAATTCAAAGGAAAGACCAGGAAATGTGTAGCTTCTTCAGGGCTTTCCAGCTCAGATTCTTCTAATGTAGTCCAAGGAGAATCATCAGGAGGAGCTCAATATTATATGGGTTGAACACTGATGACAATTCCAAGCTCTTCACCTTGCAATTCGAGGGGTCCAACCGGAAAACGAGGAACCTTTGGAGGAGGTTGCTAAGATTCATTATAGGAGGGATTGGGTGAATTCGGCGATTCAACCATGATGACCTCCAAGAAGAAGATCAAAAAGGAAATAGGTAAGCAAAATCACAACTTACCAAGCAATAAAATTTGGAGAAACTTCACAGGTGAGATGTTTTCGTTGGAAGTTACTTTTCAGATTAACAAAAATAAATAAAAAAAGGGATGTGCTAGGCATAAAGGTTTACCAAGTATCTGTGAACTGTGATATACACCTTGGTGATCAAATGAAAGAGAAATGACCAAGGACTTAATGTACGGCAGCCAGTCTCCCTGAATGGTGTGTTTGGTGTAACACTTCTACAAGGAAGCCGACTCGGTTACCTATGGCAGGCTTGCAACCTAGTGGTGTCTCCCAAAATATATGCGACAGTACATGGGATTCCAATCCGTAGTAGTGATGTCTAATGCATAACTGTTCGATGAGAGCATCCCAAATATACATATCATACATCAATATACTTCCATATGTGGGATGGGATATCACCCCCGGGTTGTAACGTAAACTATTAGTGATAGCTCCTCCGCTTAACAACGCAAAAACACATCTCTATCCTAGACCAATAAATATTCTCGTTAATTTCAATGTTCCTTAAGGTAAATTGGGTTCATTTTAAGTTGATCTTGATTAAGGTTTCAGTTTCCAGGCTCATAACGAATATTACCTGAATCCTTATGATGAAGACTAAATGCGAGAAATAAGCTTTCAATTTTGATGAATTCTAAACTACTTAGGGAAGAGATACAAACAAGAATTCACTCAATGCAATAATGAAAATGCTCCCAAACTAGTTTAGAGTCACAAAAATGCAATGCTTCTCAAATTGAATTCACTCTCCCAATGAATGCAACTTAATTGAAAATGAAAATGCCTTTCCTTTCACTAAGATACATGAATTTTTTTTTTTCACTTTAAAATGAAAGAAAAACAAATGAACGAAGGAAGAAATGCAAAATCCCTTTATTTTAATTTCAATTGAACCAAACAAAAATCGCTTTAAAGACTACATAAATGAAATTATTTTCACTTTTCTTAAAACGAAAAGGATAATCTAAATCAAAAACAAAAAAGAAAAGCACTTCCAATTTCTTTTGAATTTAGACAAAACAAGCTCTTCTAGACTTGCGCGTCAAACAAATTTTAATCTCGTGCTTGACACTGAAATGAAGGGAAATAGTCATAAATGCAGAGATGGAAAAAGCATACACCAACTCTCTTCAAAACAAGACAATCTAAATGCGACAAAGAGTGTTTGAAATGGAAAAATTTCCCAAACTTACAACAAATCAAAGAGAAGAAACATACTTGCTCAAAGGAGATAGGTAAGTCAAACACACAGCAAGGAGATCATTGAGATCTCACAGACTCCTTCAAGGGCCAGGACACACTGGATAATCATAAGGGAAACTCAACTTTTCCAAAGGCTAATATCAGCGCTTCTGTACTGAGCATAAGGGTGATGAAATTCCAATCAACATGGTTGTACTATATAGAACAACACTTCTAGTGCTAATTTGAGGACAGAAAGGGCGTTGGTAACTAAGAATAAGGAAAAAATAAAAAGAGTCTTACAAACACACTAGACTTGACACAATAAAGTGACAAACAACCTTTACACAAGATGAAAGAGACCTAAGTAGATTTAAATTTCATAAATTGGAGAAACTCATCCAAGATCAGTTCGGAGAAGGAGAACTTAAAAGGCTAAATCTCCCCAATGGAGTCTCTAGTTTCGTTGCCAAGATAAATCCCCACTATGGACATAAGCAATCTCTCTAGCCCTAGTGTGGGTCTAGAAACACGAGATTCTTTCTAACATAAGATTTCTTAACTAATGCTTACAATGCAAAGAGGAAAGAGACATAAATACTTTTTTTCTAATCGACATCCTTGGATTTGTTGATGGTGACCTAGATCCAAGATCCTTGTAGGCCTGTTTCCTTCTACTAATGGTGTACGATTACATCTGGATGATTGGGAGACAAAAATAAATGTGATAAAATATATAACAAACGTAAACACTAGATATCTAGCAAATCAAGGAGTACCAGAATATTTGCATAATCATGTAGACAAATATAGAAAAAAAACATCAAATGTTATTATTAATAAATTATAAAAGGAGAGCTTACAACCAGGCCTTGATGTTGGAGCCTTCCTTAGGTGAAAATTTGAGTCCTTCACCTAGCTAAAAATAATTCCTTCTCTCATTCACTTAGACTTAATCATGATGCAAGCATGCGAAGGGATAAGAGTTCAGACGAGTCTGACAATGATCAACCAAGATCTAAACTTGGGGGAATGAGGGATTGAATTTATAGCAAGGAGAAGGAGGTTGGGAGCCCATGAAAGGAGGAGGAAGGACCACTTTCTAAGGGATGATCCCCGATGGATGAGGTCAAAGCTCCAAAATGAGAAAGCTCGACCTTATCTTCTCTTTTCAACAACCAACTCGTCGTCGTTGAGCTTCTAGAGGTCTAAAATTCTCCTCCATTTTAGGAAGCACTGCTAGAAATGGGATGAGCGTGGTTTTCCAATAAATTAGGGCAGTAACAGCACTGGACCAGAACTAGGATAAGGACATCAATGCAGTCATGGTACTAGGAAGCACATTGAGCTAGGAAACTAGGAATTTGACCAAGTCTCTTCATTAACCTTTCAAGGAAGTCTTCTTTGGATCTTCAAGGGGATATCTTAACATATTTCTTGATGATGGAAACATTGCACAGGATTCGTCACAAGGAATTTTAGGATCAGGGATGGGAAAATGAGCATGGTGAAAAATTATTGTGTAACAGAAATTCCATGATTTTTTCATATATATTTTCTTAAAAAGTATGTTAAATATTTTGATCATGTGATTGACTGGTCTGTATTGCAGGTGGAACTAGATGGATAATTCCTACTGAAGCCTCAGTGTATATTACAGAAAAAGTTGCTCATGCTCCGGAACTGAGAAATAGAACAAGTTAAAGTGAAATGGAAGCACTTTGGGCCTAATGAAGCTACATGGGAGATGACGGATTAGATGTGGGCCATGTATCCTTCCTTGTTTTCCAATTGAGGAAAATAAGTTTTAGTGTGATGTTTATATATGTTCTGGTGATTTTTTCATATATGTTTTGATGTGATGGTTGGATGTATGTACATATGTATATGGATGTAAATACCACCATGAGATATGTTATAAAGCTCCAATAAGTAGTATGGTGTCATGTCATTTGAGTTGTTATGTTGTTATGATGTCATGTTGGATTTCTTTTCAACACGGTGATCATTGTAAATACTGGAACGAGTTATGTTAAAAATCTCAATGGGAAGTATGGTTTGATTTTAATAAGTTTTGTTGAGTTATATGTGTGGTTGAACACCGAGGATGGTGTCCGCCAAGGGGGAGCGTTCTGTAAGAACCCTGGTGAAAATTCCATGTAATAAATGTTAAAAATAATAACCAAAATGGATGGGACACTTATTCCAAGTTGAATTTTTGGAAGAGCATCCTAGGGGTGTTGATTTGGTTTATTATGCCTAATGAAATTGGAAAAGGAAAAGGAAATGGTTATGGCTATGGCTAAGGCATTAAAGAGGAAAAAATATTTTTTGGGCACATTTATTTATCAAAATAATGGAAATTTGGAGAAAATGGATGTAAAAGGTCACAGGTTTCATGTGAGGAGAAAATTGAAGGAAAATGAAGGAAAATGAAGAAAATAGAGGCCTATTCTATAAAAAGGCTTCTAAGGATCAGTTGGTACCTTTTGTCAGTGCATTTTTGGAGCTCTCTCGTTATTCACTCTCTCTTACTCTCTCACTCTTGGACACTTAGAGTTTTTGGGGCACTTTGCAATTTTGAGCAAGAAAGGAAAGAAAGCAGGAAAAAGGAGGAAGCAATCAAGGAGGAGCAGGAATAAAGTAGCTACAATAAGATTCTTGGCAAGTATCAATTTTCATGTGTATTTTCCTTGCTATATTTGGCATGCATGGTATTTCATGTGGTTCGTTGTTTCCTTGGCATGGTTTTTTCGAGGTGTGACAATTTATTCAACCTAGCCTTGCCATTTTCAAATATCCATGGCATTGTGGTGTTGTCAAGTTTTGGTTTAGCTGGATCACCAGATGGATTTGAAGCTGAGTGAGGTGGATCTCTGAATGATATAGAACCAATTCATTTTTTGCCTCGGTTTAGGGCATAGTAACCCATGATTCAGATGTTGCATTGCCTCGGTGATTCAACCATGATGACCTTAGATAAGAAGATAAAAAAGGAAAGAGGTAAAAAAAATCACAACTTACCAAGAAATAAAAGCTGGAGAAACTACAGGGGTGAGATTTTTTCGTGGGAAGTTACTTTTAGAATTAACAAAAATAAATAAATAAAAGGATTTTCTAGGCATAAAGGTTTACCAAGTATCTGTGAACTGCAATATACACCTTGGTGATCAAATGAAAGAGAAATGACCAAGGACTTAACGTACGGAAACCCTCTCCCTGAATGGTGTGTTTGGTGTAACATGTCTATAAGGCAGTCGACTTGGTTACCTATGGCAGTCTTGCAACCTATTGGTGTCTCCCAAAATATACGCAACAATACATGGGAGTCCAGTCTGTAGTAGTGATGTCTAATGTGTAACCGTTCGATGAGAGCATCCCAAATATACTTATCATACATCAATATACTTCCATAAGTGGGACGGGATATCACCCTTGGGTTGTAAAGCAAACTGTTAGTGATAGCTCCTATGCTTAACGACACCATAACACATCTCTAGCCTAGACCAATAAATATTCTCGTTAATCCCAATGTTCCTTAAGGTAAATTTTGTTCATTTTAAGTTGATCTTGATTAAGGTTTCAGTTTCAAGGCTCAAAACGAATATTACCTAAATCCTTATTATGAAGAATAAATGCAAGAAACAAACTTTCAATTTTGATGAATTCTAAACTACTTAGGGAAGAGAGACAAACAAGAATTCACTCAATGCAACAATGAAAATGCCCCCAAACCAGTTCAGAGTTACAAAAATGCAATGCTTATCAAATTGAATTCACTCTCCCAACGAATGCAACTTAATTGAAAATGGAAATGCCTTTCCTTTCACTAAGATGCACGAAATATTTTTTTTCACTTTAAAATGAAAGAAAAACAAATGAACGAAGGAAGAAATGAAAAATCCCTTTATTTTCTTTCAATCGAACCAACAAAAATCACTTTAAAGACTGCATAAATGAAATGCTTTTCACTTTTCTTAAAATGACAAGGATAATCTAAATCAAAAACAAAAAAGAAAATCACTTCCAATTTCTTTTGAATTTAGACAAAGCACACTCTTCTAGACTTGCGTGTCAAACAAACTATAATCTCGTGCTTGACACTGAACCGAAGGTAAATAGTTAGAAATGCATAGATGAACAAAGCATACACCAACTCTCTTCAAAAAAACACAATCTAAATGTGACAAAGAGTGTTTTAAATGGTGAAAAGTTCCCAAACTTACAACTCAAAGAGACGAAATAGACTCGCTCAAAGGAGATGGGTAAGTCAAACACACAGCAAGGAGATCATTGGGATCTCACAGACTCCTTCAAGGGACAGGACACACTGGATAATCAGAAGGGAAACTCAACTTTTCCAAAGGCTGAGATCAGCGCTTCTGTACTGAATAGAAGGGTGCTTAAAAGTCAATCAACGTGGTTGTACTACATAGAACAACACTTCTAGTGCTACTTTGAGGGCAGAAAGGGTGTTGGTCACTAAAAACAAGGAAAAAACAAAAAGAGTCTCACAAACACACCATACCTGACACAATGAAGTGAAAAACAACCTTTACACAAGACTAAAGAGACCTAAGAAGATTTAAATTTCATAAATTGGAGAAACTGATCCAAGATCAGTTCAGGGAAGGAGAACTTAAAAGGCTAAATCTCCCCAGTGGAGTCTCCAGTTCTGTTGCCAAGATAAATCCCCTTTGTGGAAAAAGGCGATCTCTCTATCCCTGGAGTGGATCTAGAAACACGAGATTCTTTCAAACATAATATTTCTTAACTAATGCTTACAATGCAAAGAGGAAATAGACATAAATACCTTTTTCCAATCGATATCCTTGGATCCGTTGATGGTGACCTCGATCCACAATCCTTATAGGCCTGCTTCCTTCTACTGATGGCGTGCGATTACCTATCGATGATCGGGAAACAACAACAAATGTGATACAATATCGTTAAGGGAATTTTGAGGTCTAAAATGGGCCTCCTAGGAAAATTATAAAATAATAGTGGAAATAATAAAATAAGATTTGATTACATCATCAAATTTTAGAGGGAAAAAATAAAAAACTACTTTTTCAACTCGCATTTTGAACTTATCTCCCTAAGGTTTTACTCAAATTTCGAGCGGGAATACTAGTTGGATGGAAAATTTAATTCTTCATCCAAGGATTACCCGTGTTGCATACTTTTGATGGACTTTTCTACAAGAAAAATGATAAATACATAAAAAATGTGATTGCAACCACATGGGTACTCCTTGGATGAGGAATTAAATTTTTCATCCAACAAGTATTCCCACTCGAAATTTGAGTAAACCCTTAAGGAGATAAGTTGAAAATACGAGTTGGAAAAGTAGTTTTACTATTTTATTATTTTTTAATCTTTTTACTTTTTTACTCCAAAAATGGTGAATCATCCCCCATGGTTGACATCATCATCTTGAATCCTATTGGTTCTTATAAAGTTTATTTTAGTTGTAATTTTTTCTTAGGAGGCCCATTTTAGACCTCAAAATTCCCTTAATGATAAAAAATGTAAACACGAGATATCTAGCAGATCAAGGAGTACCAGAATATTTGTATAGTCATCTATACAAATATAGAAAGAAAACATCAGATGTTATTATTAATAAATTATAAAAGGAGAGCTTACAACCAGGCCTTGATGTTGGAGTCATCATTAGGTAAAAATATAAGTCTTCAACCTAGCTCAAAAGAATTCCTTCTCCCATGGACTTAGACTTAATCATGACGCAAGCATGTGAAGGGATAAGAGTTCAGACGAGTCTGACAATGATCAACCAAGATCTAAACTTGGGGGAATGAGGGATTAAATTTATAGCAAGGAGAAGGAGGTTGGGAGCCCATGAAATGAGGAGGAAGGCCCACTTTCTAAGGGATGATCCCCCATGGATGATATCAAAGCTCCAAAATGAGAGAGCTCAACCTTATATTCTATTCTCAACAACCAACTCACCGTCATTGAGCTTCTAGAGGTCTCAGCTTCCCCTCCATTTTAGGAAGCACTACCAGTAATGGGATCAGTGCAGTTTTCCAATAAATTAGGGCACTGACAGCACTAGACCAGAACTGGGATAAAGGCATCAGCGCGGTCATGGCACTAAGAAGGGTATTGACCTAGGAAACAAGGAATTTGACCAAGTTTCTTCAGTAATATTTCAAGGAAGTCTTCTTTGGATCTTCAAGGGGATATGTTAGCATATTTCTTGATGATGGAAACATTGCACAGGATTCGTCACAGGGAATTTCAGGATCAGGGATGGGAAAATGAGCATGGTGAAAAATTACTGTGTAACAGAAAGTCCATGATGTTTTCATATATCTTTGCTTAAAAAGTATGTTAAAGATGTTGATCATGTGATTGACTGCTCTGTATTGCAGGTGGAACCAGATGGAGAATTCTTGTCGGAGCCTCAGTGTATATTGCAGAAAAAGGTGCTCATGCTCCGGAACTGAGAAATAGAACAATTTAGAGTGCAATGGAAGAACTTTGGGCTTGATGAATCTACATGGGAGATAGCGGATTAGATGCAAGCCATGTATCCTTCGTAGTTTCCCAATTGAGGAAAAGAAGTTTTGGTGTGATGTTGGTATATTTTTTGGTGATTTTTTCATATATATTTTGATGTGGTGGTTGGATGTATGTACATATGTAGATGGAGCTAAATACCACCATGAGATATCTTATAAAGCTCCAATAAGTAGTATGGTGTCATGTCATTTGATTTGTTATGTTTTTATAATGTCATGTTGGATTTCTTTTTAGCATGGTGATCATTGTAAATACTGGATCTAGTTATGTTATAAATCTCCATGGGAAGTATGGTTTGCTTTTAAAATTTTTGTTGAGTTATATGCATCGTTGAACACCGAGGATGGTGTCTACCAAGGGGGAGCGTTCTGTAACAACCCTGGTGAAAATTCGATGCAATAAATATTAAAAATAATAACCACAATGGATGGGACACTTATTCCAAGTTGAATGTTTGGAAAAACATCCTAGTGGTGTTGATTTGGTTTATTATTCCTAAGGAAATTGGAAAAGGCAGAGGAAAAGGCTATGGCTAAGGAATTAAAAAGTAAAAAAGATTTTTTGGGCACATTTATTTATGAAAATAATGGAAATTAGGAGAAAATGTAGGTAAAAGGTCACAAGTTTCATGTGAGGAGAAAATTGAAGGAAAATAAAGGAAAATGAAGAAAATAGAGGCATATTCTATAAAAAGGCTTCTGGGGATCAGTTGTACCTTTTGTCAGTGCATTTCTAGAGCTCTCTCATTATTATGTCTCTCTAATTCTCTCACTCTTGGACACTTAGAGTTTTTGGAGCACTTTGGAATTTTGAGCAAGAAAGGAAAATAAGCAGGAAAAAGGAGGAAGCAATCAAGGAGGAGCAGGAATAAAGTAGCTACAATAGGATTCTTGGCAAGTATCGATTTTCATGTGTATTTTCCTTGCTATATTTGGCATGCATGGTATTGCATGTGGTTCTTTATTGTCTTGGCATGGGTTTTTCGAGGTGTAACAATTTATTCAACCTAGCCTTGCCATTTTCGAATAGCCATGGTGTTGTGGTGTTCTCAATTTTTGGTTTATCTGGATCACCAAAGGGATTTGAAGCTGAGTGAGGTGGATTTTTGAATGATCTATAACCGGTTCATTTTTTGCCTCAGTTTAGGGCCTAGCAACCCATCATTGGGATTGTGTGCTACGGTAAATCCTGAGAGGTGGTGGCTTACTCTCCATTATAGGGCTAGGAATCCTGGGTTGGGATTTAAGTAAAGCTTGTAGAGTATGTCTTCGTTTAGGGCCTAGTGATACCTGATCGAGACTGTGGGTTGCAGAAAAGCCTAAGAGACTAGGATACACTTGAAAATTCCTCACGGTTTAGGCGGAGAGAATCCGGTGATATCCATGCTTGTGTTGGCCTAGTGATCACGGTAAACCACATTAAATATGATTATGACATTTTTGTTGATGATGGTGAGGTGGTTTAGCCTTGGAATGCCCTAGTTGGTTCCTTCATTTTAATTCCCACATTCATGCTTGGAATATGGCATGGGGGTGATTGGCTGAAGAATATTTGGCTCAACCAATATGTGGTCGGGTGGAAGGTGGAGGTCCCTTCTCCAATTGGTTTTTACATTCAGTAATTAAGAGATCATTTCTATGGTATTCAGTATGAAAATATACTAGTTTATGTATGGATTTCATTCTTATTGTATTCATGGTATTTATGTTGTTAATTTGTTGGTTATAAGAAAGTATTCGATCAGTGATGATGTATGGATCTATCCATGTTTTTGCCTCTAAATGATTATCCCATTTAACTATGGTGAAATTGATTGTATGACATCCCATAATGTAGGGGAGAGATGCTTCTTATCCATTCTCAGATAAGAAAGATACCCTTTGTTTAAATATTTTGTTTATACCTGTATATGTTCTATTTGTGACATGTTTGATGAAATTATTGTCATGAATGGGTGGGTTCGGGTGATTTCTGGTTCATTCGATTGCTTTGATATGTTTTTTTAATGTTATTTACCCTCTTCTGAAGTTACAGGAATTTCTCAGCAATGAACTGGGCTTAGGGGCTGAAAATGTGGCACAACTCCCGGAGATATAGGTGGAAAATTCGTTGTTTGGGCCTAAGCCGCTACCTTGACAAGGCTAGCCCGTGGCTCTAGGTTGCATAGCTACTACATTTCCCTTACACGCCCATGGCTCAACCTAAAAGGGACTAAAAATAAGTTCCTCCTCAAGGAAAAAGGCCCTGGGAGGTTGGGTTACCTCCTCGGGATGTCAATGTTGTAGTGTAAGGTGTTTTTTTAGTGTTTCCATTGGTTACACTTCCTTAAGGTCATCTAGGAGGTTGAATATCATATTAGTAGCCTCTCTTCACATATTTACCCCAGTTGGCCGATTACTTGGGTAGATGTGGGAAGAGGGTGTTACAAACTCTAGATACAATAATTATGGTATGAAGTGAAATTTTGGAGGGTGTTGTAGCAGTGATAATACTTAGCGACACACTGAGAAAACTTCAGCTTCTCTGTGAGTAATAGCTTTCGGATAAGGGTAGGACCTTAAGTATTTCATCTATTTCCCATTTTCGACCCAATTTTATACATAACATCTCACTTTTCTCAACTTGGTAGAAACACACATAGAAGTTACACCATATAACAATTATTTCAATTTGGGAGAGGGTAATGTGCACGAAAATTTTATAATATTCAAAGTATAAGTTTTCATCTATGTTGTTGCACTGTTGCGAGCAGGCCTGGACAGTACCCTGGTGAAGTCACTTTTGGAGCACAAACATTGCTTCCTTGCGAGTGAGCTTCGACAGTACCCTGGTGAAGTCACTTACTTCACCTCCATGCGAATAAGCCTTTCTATTATTTCATCCTTTATTTATTTATTTTAATATAACTGCGCATTGACACTTATTATTTTCAATGGTTGGAAGAGGGATCACGAATTATTAAGAACACAAGAGGTTTTCTCTTCGGGGAAGTGTTTTAAGACCTCTAATTTTGGTTTTCTTGCTTTGGATTTTCCCCTTATCCCTTCTCTACTAGATTGGATATGACTTAACACACAAGAAAATATACACCAAGTATAACACTTTAGATAATATCATAGGCACATATCTAATAGGCTCCCTCAATGTTCTCCTATTGGAAAAATCATATTTTCCATTTTGACTTAGCTCAATCTATGATGTTTTCCCAAACAAAGAATAAGAACAACATAAATCCAAGTGTTGCGGTTGTCACACTTCTCTTTTATTACACTACAAAGTCTTTTAAACCATGAACTTTCCACAAGGGTCTTATTTGTGTACACTTATCGACAAACAAGACATGAAAATACACAACTTACATAATGGACAGAAACAAAAGAAAAAGAAACAAAATAACTATACAGGAAGTGCATCTTGTAGCTCTTATAAAAAATAATGCTTTAAATCTCGACCATTTACAAGATCAGGGTAAATATTCCCATCCAATGATTTCAAATTAAAAGAATTATTTTCAAGCTTTTCATCAACAAAAAATGGTCCAATCTACAAAGGCTCAAAATTTTAAATCAGAAAATCAAAATCAATGAAAAAAATATAGACAATGAAAATTACTCATGGCGAGAAACCATCAACTTGAAAATATCCTCTTCTACCATGTTTCATGCATATTTTATATTTAGGGATTTCCAGCATGCTCAGTAAGGAAAAAATGGGCTTCAGGGTGCATGGGTGCACTTTGAAAGGTTGAAGGGTTGAAGAAGAGAGGCTTCAGGGCTTCAGCATGAGCTCATGCACTCAAAGAAAGAAGAAATTCAAGGTAGGGCACATGGCGCAAGTCTAAAGGATGAAAGGAAGAGCTTTAGGCTTCCCAAGTGTGTTTCATTCTCAAAGGAGTGATGGAGGGCACACATAACACTCCTGAAGGCTGAAGGAAGAAGTCGTCATGCCTTCAAGGTGCGCTCATGCGCTCAAGAGGACTAAGAGGGTGAAAGGTGCACTCCTGAAGAATAAAGGTTGGTGCTTCATGCCTTCATGGTGATATCATGCACTCAAAGAGTCCAATATGGTGCATGGTGCATGAGGGAATGATAAATGTTGAAGCTTAAGACCTTCGGGGTGCGCCTATGAGCTCAAGGAGGGCACAGTTCTTCAAGTCGAAGGAGTGCGCTCAAGGAAGACTTGGTTTTTTTGAAGGGCATAGTTTAGAGTAAGGAAGGGGGAATATAGTTAAGTATTTCACCCTATTCCCTTAGAGGGAGCATAAAGAAATTTTTAACAATTAATGATTCCCCATCAAGGATTTGGAGTGCACTCATGCTCTCTTCACCTTAATGAGTTCACTTTGAACCAAAAATTTGTCTATGTCTGAAATATGGGGCGAGGGGTGAACATGATGATTTTAGACATAGAATCAAGTGTGATAGACACTAAATCATCAAAAAAACATACAAAATGTTTAAAAATGGCAAATTTTCATATAAACGCCACTTTGTACACATTCCCCAAGTGAAACAAGTGTAGTGTGTGCGACTATCACCCAAAAGTGTCGTTTTATGACAACAAAGATGTTATGACCTAAAAATGCACTAAATCATGTTCTAATCAATGGATAGACACTTGATACCATCTAAAGACACTTGAAACACATAGAAACAACATTTGTTGATCATATCTACCCTAGATAAGATTTTTATGGTATGTAGCAAAATTTTGGAGGGTGTTGTCGTAACGACAATACTTGGCGACACACTAGACGAACTTCAGCTTCTCTGTCAAGAATAGATTTATTTGAGGGTAGGACCTTTAGGATTTCCTCAATTTCCCCTTTTTGACCCAATTTATACATAACATATCACTTTTGTCTGCTTGGTAGAAACACACATAGAAGATACACCATATCACAATTGTTTCAATATGGAAGAAGGTAATGTGCCCGAAAAGTTTATAATATTATAATTATGAGATTTCATCTCAGTTATTTCTCTGCTGCCAGTAGGCCTAGACAATACCCCAATGGAGTCACTTTATGATCACAAACATTTCTTCATAGCCATCAAGCCTAGACAGTACCCTAGTAAAGTCGTTTTCTTCACCTGCAAACGCAAGAAGCCTTTCTCTTATTTCAACCTTTATTTATTTATTTTAATAGAACTATGCGTTGACACTTATTATTTTCAATGGGAGAAAGAAGGATCTAGAATTATTAAGAGAAAAGGAGGTTTTCCCTTCAGAGAAGTGTTTTAAGGCCTCTAATTTTGGTTTTCTTGCTTTATATTTTCCCCTTATCCCCTCTCTACTAGATTGGACAAGAATTAACACACAAGCATATATACACCAAGTATAGCAGTTTATGTACCATCATAGGTATGGATATAATAGGTTTCATCAAGGTTCTCCTATTGGATTAATTGTATTTTCCATCTAGACTTAGCTTAACCAATGACTTTTTCCCAAAAAAAAAAAAAGAACAACAGAAATCCAAGTGTTGTGGTTGTTACGCTTCCTTTTTATTACACTAAAAAGACTTTTGAGCCATGCACTTTCCACAAGGGTCTATTTATGTACACTGATCGACAAAAAAAACATAAAGAACACAACTTACATAATGGACAGGAAAAAAAAAAAAACTACACAAGAAGTGCATATTGAGGCTTCTATCAAAAATAATGTTGTAAATCTCGACCATTTATGGGATGGGGGTCAATCTTGCCATCTAATTATTTCATCTTAAAAGAATTGTTGTTGAGATTTTCATCAACAACAAATGGTCCAATTCAAAAAGGCTATAACTTTTAAATTAGAAATTCAAAAGTAATGAAAAACTATAAACAGTGAAAATCACTCATGACGAGCAACCATGAACCTGAAAATATCCTGTTCTACCATCTTTCATGAAAATTTTCTATTCAGGCCTTTCCACTATACTCAAGAGACAAAAGGTGCTTTAGGGTGCATGGGTGCACTTTAAAAGGTTGAAGGGTTGAAGAGGAGAGGCTTCAGGGCTTCGACATGCGCTCATGCGCCAAAATGAAGAAGATAGTCAAGGTAGGGCATATGGTGCAAGTCGAAAGGATGAAATGGAAAGCTTTGAGCTTCCCAAGTGTGTTGTAGACTCAAGGGCATGATTGAGGGCACTGGGCACATTATTGAAGGTTGGAGGAAGGCTTGAGGCCTTCAAGGTGTGCTCATGCACTCAATAGGACATTTTAAAGAAGCAGTGTGTCACACACTAGTCTTAGCTACACTATACTTCATAAAAACCTTTATTGTGGAATGTGATGCCCCAGGAAATGGAATTGGTCCCATTTTAATGCAAGAAGGAAGATCCATTTCTTTTGAAAGTCGTCCAATAAAAGGAAAGTATGTACGCAAATCTATTTATGAGAAGGAAATTTTGGCAATATATAATAAATAACAACCTTACCTAATGGGAAGACACTTCAAGGTAAAAAAATATCATGATAGTATTAAATAAATTTTGGAACAAAAATTATCTTCAGAAGAGAAACAAAAATGGGTCACAAAGGTGTTAGGTTATGAAATTTGAACGTCTACAACAAAGCAAAGAAAATGCTGTTTACGGCACTCTCAATAAATTATGAGGATGTGGAATCATTGCTTTGTGCCATTTCTATTATCCAATCAGACTGGATAACCAAATAAATGGATGAATGGAATAATGGTGAATAAGTGTGGACACTCATTCAAAAGTTGCAACAAGATCACAATACAACTAGTACATTTAGCTGGAAAATTGATTCATTACGGTACACATATCGCTTATATATTTGTGATAATTTCCAACTAAAACAAAATATTATGTTGGAATTTCAAACCTCTCCCTTAGGATGGCACTCATGATTTTTAAAAATTTACCACAGGGTCAAGAAAGAATTTTTTTGGGATGAAGTTAAATCTAATATTCTAAAGTTTGTGGTGGAATGTTTTTTTTTACAACCAAATAAATTTGAGACAATTAAGACCCTAGGTCTGTTATAACCTTTATCCATTCCAATTAAACATTGGGAGGATTTTAACATAGGTTTACCCAAGTTTGAAGGAAAAAATTCCATTATGGTGATAGTTGATAGACTTACCAAGTATGCACACTTTTGTGCATTATCTCATAAATTTAAAGCCTACACATTTGCTACTGCATTTAGGTAAACAATTCAAAAGCTACATGGAAACCCAAAGTTAATTGTAAGTGACAGAGATCCCATTTTTACAGGAAATTTTTGGATGGAATTATTTGCTTATCTGGGTACTCAATTAGCTCATAACTCCTCTTATCATTCTCAACCTTATGGTAAAACTAAGATAGTGAATAAATGTTTGGAAGGATATATTCCTTGCTTTGTATATGATTAAAAAAACATAATGGTTCAAGTGGTTACCTCTAGCTGAATGGTGGTATAACACTTCCTTCCATATTGCAGCAAAAATGACCCCATTTATGGAACTTTATGGATATCATCCACCTTCCATCACAACATATTTAAAATAAAATTCTAAGGTTAAAGCAGTGTAATATCACATAAAGCATCAAAAACAAGTTCTCCAACTCTTAAGGGATAACCTCAATTTGGCGTAGAACCGAGTGAAACAATAGGCAGATCAGCATCACAGCGAAATAAGTTTTGATGTAAGCGACTGGGTATTTTTATGGCTACAACCATACAAACAAATGTACCTAAAGAAAGCTAAGAAGGATAATAAATTATCACCAAAATAATATGGTTCTTACAAGGCGATGCAAAATATTGATACTATGGCATACAAATTGGAGCTTCTTGCATCTTCCCGAGTGCACCCAGTTTTCCATGTTTCATGCTTAATGAAGGTTATAGGTGACAAGATTCCAATTCAAACAATATTTCCAGAACTTTACGAGGAAGGAAAAATAATATTGGAACCTAAACCAGCCACAGAAAAAATAGCTCTACAACTATGAAATTGATAAATTTTAGAGTATCTCATCAAGTGGAAGAACTTACCCGCTGAATATTCGACATGGGAGGATGATAATTGTATATAGAAGCATCCAAAACTAATCAATCGTTCAGGAAAAATCTCTTTTGAAGGAGAGGGGCATATTAGTTCCTTATAATAATAGTGTGTCCCCTTATTTTTATTATTAATGTAGCCCTCTTATTATTATCGTTGTGCCCATGTAGTCTCCATATTGTTATTATTGTGCCCCATAGAAGTCCACTGTTGTTATTGTTGTGCCCTTACATTATTATTTTTATGTCAGATCTGATTATATTGTAACCCCTTACACTCCTATATATAGAAAGGAAGTTTTCTCATTTGAATCATCCAATATTTTTTCATTTAGGTAATGTAAATGATGCCTCCCCCCACCCGAAGAGGATATTTTCTAAGTCATTGATCCATTATCTCTATTGTTTTGTGAGCTAGTTGCATAACATATTATAGGTTCAAACTATCTAATTTGGATCTATCAAAAGTGTGAAATGAAATCTCTCTCTTGATGTGAAAACCTATTTTAGAGTGAAAATAGATTTATCATCCAAAGCCAAGATGGATATAATTTTCTTTCTACATTAAAGAAGAATATCATGGAAAAAACCATGAAAAACATCATGCATTTTTTTTTTTAGTTTTATGACACTGAGAGGCGCATTCTTCAAGCCAGTGCAACCCCAACTTTGTAAGTATGTCTGTGCTAAAAGTTAAATTTTACCTAATATTGACAACATAAAAATAACAAATTAGAAATCCAAATAATGTAAATATAAATATTGTCGGCTTAAAAAAAAAATTAAATAGCCATATAAATAAACAATTAATAATCGAATAACACAACAAAATGATTTGTTTTCATTGGATATTATTCCCACTACGTGTTCTTTCTCATCTATGTTGGTTCTCATTAACTGGATTCGTGTTTTCCACTTGTAGGTAAGTCATCTACCCACGCGTATGATTTAAATTGTAATTATTCTATTCACCAAGCATATGTTTTAAATTATAATTATTTTTAAATAAACATGTTCACTTGGTATGCTCAAATAGAATGACATTTTGATAATAAAATTTTGTCCAAATCAAAATTGTTTCTCTAATAAGATTCAAAATAAGGGTGAAATTCAAACAAACTATGGGTAATTTTCAAACAATGGTAGAGATTATTGTCCATTATAGATCTTAAAAGTGCCTTGACACTTGATGATTATTCTAAAAAAAAAAAAAAAACGACCAAACAAATAAAAAACATGCATTGTAGTGGTCACACAAAGAGTTGACATTGTTCCTACTCCTACATAATCAAAATTTTAAATGTTTTATAATAATAGCATCCATATATTATTTAACATTGTATGAATCAGAAATTGTGTTTAACATCTAGGGTAATAATAAGAAGTAGCGATTCCCTTTATAATTTATATGAAAACATCCTATTTTCTCTTATTCTTTCAATGTCCATGGTAATAAAACATATTGTGTGCAACATGAACTTCCTATGTTCAAAAAACACAATTTAAGGCTTTGTAAAATATTAGGATATCAATAATCACTCAGAGGCTTTGAAGGTAAAGCATTAGATGTGCTAAGATTAATAATCAATTACAAGCTTTTAAGCGAGAATAATAAAAAATCAAAGGATTTTGGTTGTTCAAATTATTTTCCTTTCACTTAATTTATTTTATTCATTGTGGTCTCTACATTTGATTCCTCTATTGAAAACCTCATTTACAACTCCCTACAATCCACACAGTAATTTAATATTGACCTTTCATATTGATATAGATCTCATTAACCTGAACCTAGATTATTTAAATTTTTGACAACCATGCATGTACAATTTCAAAGAGGTAGTGTCTATATGAATATGTTTTTATAATAGTGTTAATTTGATGTTTTTTTCAAATTAATATTGTCAAGTATTTAATAATTTAATAGGGCATTCGTCATCACAAATGTTCAAAACACAATTACTAAAGCCAATTTTATTAATTCAAAAGTTTAGAAAATAATTAAATGATATATGGATGTATTATTGAAACTTTATTTTTATATTTATTGCAATTAAAAAACAATGAAACCTAAAGTGAATATATATATATATATATATATATATATTATTTTGAGATTCAATTAGAAGATCCTAGTGAAAATTATGCACCTACACTAGGATGGAGCCTCAGGCTATTTTTAGGTGGAAGCCTATTTTTTAGATGCATGAGAAAATTCTATTTATAGATGATGTCTATTTATAGATGGTGAGAAAATTCTATTTATAGATGTATGTGTGAGTTCTATTTATAGATCGCATGTCTATTTATATATGCATGTCAACTATTATTATCCCTTAATAATAGTTGGACAATAAATATTAATCTATTCTCATGGAGCACTTGGAATCAGTTAACTGAAGTGGAAAACCAGTCAGCTAAAGGAATTTCGAGTTCAAAGGTTGGTTGGTGGGACATGCAAGTGGACTTAGTTGTAACTAAGTGATTTGAAGTTGTAACATAGTTGGATGTGTAGTTATGTGAATTTTAAAGTAGTTTAACTCAATTAAGTGAGTTAAACTCAGTTGTGCTAGTTGTAACTGAAGAGACACTAGTGAGAGACCAGTGAATTAAATATTAAATTAATTTAAATGTAGTGATATCACATGCAACTTAAGATTTACTACTGTTAACTACATGCATGTTAGATCCAATGGACACCCAGTTGAGATGTAGGTGAAAGGGACAGTTGACTATCAGTTGTACCATATTGGGTTGCACTCAAGAAAGCCAAACACACATTGGATATTCTCATGAGGATTTTGCAGTCAAGGAGGGAATGATTGCATCAAATTGGTCTTTGTAATCATCTTGGATTTCGCAGTGGAGGCAGGCTGTTGGGAGGAAAAAAATTGGCTAAGGCATTTGCCAATTTCTACAAGACAGTGTGAGAAGATTGTATATTCTACTGAGAGATCTTGGATTAGAGTTTTATATGATATTGTTTCATATTACATGATATATACATAATATATTATAGTGGGGGTTTTTAGCTTTATGTTTTCCCGGTAAAACATTTGTGTTATGTGTGATTGATCTTTCTTCTTGATATTGCAATTGGCGATCGTGTTTTAAATTCTGCAAAAGAATTTTGTAGAAGCGATTCTGTATTTAACAGTGGCATATAATTTTTAGATCAGGAGAATCCAAGCAATACATAATTTTATTAAAATTTATACATGGTATTGGAGCATAGAAGATTGCAATTTTGAAGCAGGAGTTGAGTTTGTTGGTGGAAACAATTCAAATTTGCAGAAATATTTTCTTGGTGCTACAGTTGAGTAAACATCGAAATGGCTTTCAATGACTTGTGGCTAGAGTATACACTCGAGGGAGGCTTGAACTACATTTCTTGGAAGGATAGGATGGAGGCAGTGCTCGAAGATAATGGCTTGAAGGAATTCATTAAAAAATATGTTCCTAAGCCCACTTCGACAGATGATGCATTACTTGATGCATGGAAAAAGAAAGTGGCAAAGGCGAGGAGGATTCTATTGGAAGGTGTACGAGACCACATTCTCTCAAGCCTTCATGGGAAATCCACACCATATTCTATGTGGAAGTCTTTGACAGATTTTTTCCAAACCAGCAGTGACCATAGGAAATTGGCGCTCAAAGATAAACTCAGGAAGATCAAGATGGAAAAGGGCAACAACATTCCAAATTATCTCAAAAAGTTTTTCAAATGTCAGGATGAACTGGGGAGTGTTATAATAATGGTTTTCGATGATTATTTGGTGATTCTAGCTCTCTTGGGAATTCCTAAGAGTTGGCACAGTTATGAAGACTATGTCAACGGATGGGAAAATTTGCTGGATTAGAACAACTGTGGTCGGATCTAGTGCAGGAGGAGTTCAGGTAGAACACCAGATATGACTCTTCATTAAAGCATGATGATGAAGAGGATTGTGCTTTGGATGCCATGGAAAGGAAGGGAAAGGGGAAGAAATTCCATTCAAAATCCATGTCTAAAGGCAAGAAGCTGGATTTGTACAAGGTGAAGTGTTTTCACTATCACAAACATGGGCATCTCGATACTAACCATATGTAGAAGAAGAAGAAGAAGATTTTTTTTGCAGTTGTAGCTGGTGAGGCCCTTGCCTCGCAATTTGAACTTGATTTTTATTTTATCGCATGCATGGTGTCAAGTGCATTAGGATCAGTGTGGTATCTAGATAGTGGCACTTCCTTCCACATGACGAGAGATAAGGAGCTTTTTATTGACTTGGAGGAGAAAGATCTCTAAATGCATATAGAGATGGGCAACGATGGATGATACAGTGTGACTGGCATTGGTAGCTTTACCTTTAAGAGGGAGTCAGGTAAACCATTTCAATTGAAATATTTTATGCATGTTCCAGGTCTGAAGAAAAACTTAGACTCAGTCACAATGTTGGAGGACAGAGGCAATGACATTGTTTTCAGCGTTGGAAAAGCTTTCTTGCGACATAAAACAACGGGTCAAGCCAAGAGGATAAGGATTCGAGTTAAGAATCTCTACAAGCAAGAGGTAGATGGTTACGCTGCAATGGTGGGAAAAGCAAAAGAAGTGGTGAGTTGGGATGAGGGAAAATTATGGCATAGGCGATTGGGCCATCTTCACAATGGCGCCCTAAAAATTTTGCAACAGATTTCTACTGGACTTCCCAAGGATACACTTGCGCAGTCAGATCAATGCAAGGGATGTATCATGGGAAAGTATGTAAATTCCACCTTTCGTCAAAAGGAGAACCGTGCTTCGGTGATCCTGCAGAGAGTTTACAAAGATGTATGTGGACCATTCTTGGTTGCTTCAACAGCAAAACATAAGTATTATATTATTTTTTTCTTGATAAATTTTCTCATAAATGTTGGATCTTCTTCATGCAAAAGAATGATCAAACATTCTCAAAGTTCTGTGAGTTTAAGGCATTGGTGGAGAAAGAATCGGGGAAGCAAGTGAAGGCTCTTAGGAGCGATAATGGTGGAGAATACAACTCTAATGAATTCAAAAAAATTTGTAGCACAGAAGGAATTCGAATAGAACTCATAGCAACTCATAACCCACAGAAAAATGGGGTCACAAAGAGGGAAAATAGAACAATCATGGGTGTTTCACAAGCAATGTTTCATGATCAGGGCCTACTAATGCATTTGTGGGCAGAAGCATGAAACACTGCGGTTTATGTGAAAAACCGTTGTCCTCATAGAGTACTTGGCATGAGTACACTTGAAGAAGCTTTCACTGGTAAGAAACTATATGTTTCACACTTTAAGATTTTGGGCTCATATGTTTATGTGCATGTGACCAAGGACGCCAGGAAGAAGCTGGAGCTGACTGTTGAAGTTGGGATATTTGTGGGGCACACAAAAACACCCCATAATTATTGTGTGTGTTTTCCAAACAATCGAATGACTATGATGCGACAATATATAAAATTCAATGAGGAGAAATCCATGAAGTTGTCGCTTGAGAGGGAGCCGGACATACATGTGGAGGAGGAACTTTTGGTTCCCAAAGAGTCTCTAGATGTGGATCAACCACAGGAGGAGGTTCATGGAGTGGAGGAGTCCACTCACGTAGAGCCAAACATCAGAATAGGCAGAAGGTGTACCACAGAAGCTTATAGGCTGAGACTTGATGCTACGTAGAATGTAGGAAACCCTACTTCATAGCGCAGACAAAGACATTCTCCTAATCGATTTACTAGATACATGGCTCTCATAAGAAAATGTATTGTGACTGAGCCATCTTCCTTTCAGGAAGCAGTGCAGGAGCCCACATGGGTAGTTGAAATGGTGGAGTATGACTGCATTGTCAGAAAAAATGCTTAGGAAATTGTTCCAAGGTCAGTTGATAAATCATTGGTAGGTTCAAGATGGATCTACAAGGTAAAGCAAGTTGCTGATGGGAATGTTGAGAAATACAAGGCCGGATTTGTGGCCCAGGGCTTCTCATAGATCGAGGGGATTGATTATAAAGAAACCTTTTCACCTGTCGCACGGTATTCTTCCATAAGGACCATCCTTTCTCAACGTAAATGGGTTGGCACATTCATCAGATGGATGTGAATATTGTGTTCCTTAATGGGATAATTGAGGAACAGGTGTACATAGATCAACCTAAATGATTTGGGATCTTCAATAGTGATTCGCATGTGTGTTGACTCAAAATAGCGTTGTATGGGTTGAATCAAGCACCCCATGCTTGGTACACTCAGATAGACAACTATTTCACCAAACTTGGCTTCACCAAAAGTGAGGCGGATGCAAACCTATACCAAATTGTGGTGGAGGGTAAGCTTTTAATCATTTTTCTTTATGTTGATGATTTAATACTGACTGCTGATGAGCAATCGATACACTCATGCAAGGAGGACCTTGCAAAGGAGTTCGAGATGAAGGATATGGGCCTCCTTCATTATTTCCTTGGATTGGAAATATTGGGTAAGTATGCAAGGGAGATACTGGGTAAGTTTCACATGGAGGGCTGCAAACCCATGGATACTCCTCTTCCAGGAAACTGGAGGAAAGGGGATGCCACATCAGGAGAGGTAGTGGATGTTATTGTCTATCGACAGTTAGTGGGTTTGCTAATGTATCTAGTGAACACGAGACCGGTTATATTCTATGCGGTGAACCAACTTAGTCAAACAACGGTTAAGCCTAACAAGCTCTTTTGGAAGGTGGACAAGCATGTCCTAATATTCCTTAGGGGCACATCTGAGTATGGCTTATGGTACAAACAGACGGAGGAGGTGAAGTTGCATGGCTTCACAAATGCAGATTGGGTAGGCAACCCAACGGACAGAAATATCACATCAGGGGGGATCTTTAGTATCGGATCTATAGTTGTTTCTTGGTAAAATAGGAAACAGATATCCATGGCACTCAGTTCAACGGAAGAAAAATACATGGAAGCAAGTCAAGTTGCATGTGAGGCTATCTGGATGAGAAAGATCTTGGTTGGTTTGTTTCATTCTCATTTAGATCTGACAGTGATTCATTGTGATAATCAGAGTTGCATTAAACTCTCGATTAATCCTGTATTTCATGATAGATCTAAGCATATAAATATTTGGTATCATCATATCATAGATTGTGTGCATCGGAAGATCATGTTGCTTCAGTACGTTGCTACAGAAGATCAGGATGCAAATATTCTGAAAAAGGCACTCACCAAGAGAAAATTTGAATACCATAGAGACAGGATCGGGGTGAAGGATAATCCCTTTCTTGTTGAGAGGGAGTGTTGAGATTCAACAAGAAGATCCTAGTGAAAATTATGCACCTATACTAGGATGGAGCCTCGGGCTATATTTAGGTGGAAGTCTATTTTTTAGATGCATGAGAAAATTCTATTTATAGATGATGTTTATTTATAGATGGTGAGAAAATTATATTTATAGATGATGTTCTATTTATAGATGCATGTCGACTATTATTATCCCTTAATAATAGTTGGACAATAAATATTAATCTATTCCCATGGAGCACTTGGAATCTATTAACTGAAGTGGAAAACTAGTAAGCTAAAGGAATTTCGAGTTCAAAGGTTGGTTGGTGGGACATGCAAGTGGACTTAGTTGTAACTGAGTGATTCGAAGTTGTAACTGAGTTGGATGTGTAGTTATGTGAGTTGTAAAGTAGTTTAACTCAATTAACTGAGTTAAACTCAGTTGTGCTAGTTGTAACTGAAGAGACACTAGTGAGAGATCAGTGAATTAAATATTAAATTAATTCACATGTATTGATCTCACATGCAACTGAAGATTTAATACTATTAACTACATGCATTTCAGATCCAG
Source organism: Pinus albicaulis (assembly GCA_034641835.2). NCBI lineage: Eukaryota > Viridiplantae > Streptophyta > Pinopsida > Pinales > Pinaceae > Pinus > Pinus albicaulis. The sequence goes on along the minus strand of CM076570.1, from coordinate 1,054,922,163 downwards.
TGGACACCCAGTTGAGATGTAGGTGAAAGCGACAGTTGACTATCAATTGTACTATATTGGGTTGCACTCAGGCAAGCCAAACACACATTGGATATGCTCATGAGGATTGCATAGTCAAGGAGGGAATGATTGCATTGAATTGGTCTTTGTAATCATCTTGTATTGCGCAGTGGAGGCAGACTGTTGGAGGCAGAAAATTGGCTAAGGCATTGCCAATTTCTACAAGACAATGTGACACGATTGTATATTGTATTGAGAGCTCTTGGATTAGAGTTTTTTATGAGATTGTTTCATGATCCATGATATATACATAATATATGATAGTGGGGTTTTTAGCTTTACACTTTCCCGGTAAAACATCTGTGTTATGTGTGATTGATCTTTCTTCTTGATATTGCAATTAGCAATCATGTTTTAAATTCCACAAAAGAATTTTATAGAAGCGATTATGTACTGAATAGTGGCATATAATTGTTAGATCAGGAGAATCCAGGAAATACATAATTGTATTAAAATTTCTACATATTATTTTCATAAGAAAATATTATTCATTATTGCTTGGAGAGGTGCATTCTACAATCCAGTATGGGCCATGTGTAAATATGTACTTAGAATAAAATAATAATAAAAATAAAATAATTAAAGTTGGCCCTAAAATAAAATGAAAAAAATATATAATAGAATTATCTCATGGGTTTAATAGTTCTTTTATGATATACTTTGAATTTGAATGGATCATAAATTTACCTTCAACAATTTTTTTACCACATTAAAATTCCAAATTAGGTAAGATTTTAAACATATTTACTCTTTACTAAATCCAATACCATTTCTTCAATCAAAGGAAAAAGGTTAATTCAATACAAATAATAGAAAATATTGCTCCAAAATACTTTAATATTGATTTTAATTAAATATTTTTAAAATTACTTCAAAAGGAAAAATCATGTCTTATGGATATTTAAAATATTTAAAGTTATAAATATTTCTACGTGAAAGTTGTAATCTTTGGAAATAGTAATGTAGTTTTATTATAAATTTTGTTATCATGCATTGTAAAACACATCGTTAAATCTAATATTAATATTAAAAGATTAATATTTATATTTATATTATTAAATAAAATATTAATGATATATATTAAGATATCATGATATATATTAACTCTAGATATATATGGGAGGGAAGAACAAAGAAATAGAGTGATAGAGGAGGAAAGAGGGAGGGACAAAGAGATGGTTTTTCTAGGTGAGAGATGGGGGGAAGAAGAAATACATAGATAGAGAAAAGGGGGGAGCGGCCAGGGAGAGATGGAGAGAGAGTGTGTATGTTTGGGGTGAGATAGAGAGACAAAAAGGGAGAGATGGGTAGAAAGAGGGAGAGTTAGTGACATATAGAGAGAGGGAGATGAGGGGGAAAGACAGAGGGAGGTGGGAGAGAAAGGGCGAGAGAGGAAGGAAGAGAGAGAGCACGTGCGAGAGAGGAGAGTGGGAGGGAGAGAAAGAGATGGATTTAGAGGGGGAGAAAGAGGGAGATAAGAAGAAAGACAAAGAAATAATGGTGGAGTGAGAGAGAGGTAATGATAAGGTATAAAGAGAGAGAAGAAGAGAGATAGAAGGGGGGAGAGAGAGAGAGATAGAATGGGAAGAGAAAGAGAGAGAGGGAGAGGTAGAGAGAAAGAGTGTGTGTGTTTTGGGGGTGATATAGGGAGACAAAGGAGAGACAAATTTAGATAGATATATAGATGGAAGGTGAAGAGTTTGAAGAAGGTAGTGATATAGAGAGGGAGGGAGCGAGGGAGAGATAGATAGATATGGAGAGAGAAAGTGGGTGTGCTTGGGGGGATGGGGTGGGGTGAGGTAGAGAGACAAGGAAGGAGAGGAGGAGGGACATATATATATATATATATATATATCCCTCCTCCTCTCTCCTTCCTTCTCTCTCTCTCTCTCTCTCTCTCTCTCTCTCTATATATATATATATATATATATATATATATATATATATGGAGGGGGGAGAGAGGGAAGAAGATTTCTTGCACTTGAGACATTGATTTCAGTTTAGATGATGATTTATGATGAGTTATATTGTTATCTGATTTTAATATTTATAATTTGTTTTAATTAATATTTTTACACTTACATTAATCATTTTAATTTTTGTGTCATGTAGATTCTTAATTTACTGTAATAATTTTAATTTATTTAATACATTATATAGAAATATTTGTGTCACAAAGTCTATATATTGTAGGAAAAATGTTTTTGTCATGATGTGACAATTCATATGAAATAGATTTTCTCATGATAGCTTAAAATACACCATATTTGGCTTGTATCATGACATGTGAAGAATTATTTACAAAATTTTGTTTCATATGGTTGTAAACATGACAAAATAAGACTTATTTTGTGTCAAATCTCCTCTTCCTTTACTGTTTATATTTAACTTAATGGTGAAATCACGAACTTGAAGAAAATATAGAGATCATGTAGAGTGCATATTTTATCCTCTTGAGTGCCACTTTGTAGTGCTTAACTAAAGACTTAAGATAATATATTTTCTATTGTATCTTCATCATGTTGTTGATAAATTAATTTTGGATACCTCTTAGTTTCAATAATAGTATTTTACAACAAGCTAAAAAATTATCAAATAGAGATGAAAGAAAAAATATTAGACCTCACCACCCTTCTATATTTTGTTTCTATTATCAAACATATGATGTATAATGGAACTAATTTTATACCAAAGTATATTTGATTGTATATCATGGTATTTTATTTATATAGTTTTCAACTCTTTCTCATAGGAGAATTCACCTCAATTTAATCATTCATTATAACCACAAAGGCCATGGACAAATGCCCCTTTTTCTTCCTTAATTTTATTTTTCTTACATGAAAAAATAGTTTATATACATTGTGTATTGTATCCTCTTATGTGCCCTTGTATAAACCATTCTACAAGGAAAATTGATTTAGAGAGTAAAAATATTAATAAAATAATATATGATCAAACAAAAAAAGGGAGAGTTAAATAGTAATGGCGAGAGCCTACAATTTGGGAAAAAAATAAAATGGGATAAGAACCAATATAGAAGTGAAGGAAGCTATTTTTTTTAGATGATAATATATTTTTTTCATGCTTTTTATCACCTGAAATCACTAAGAACAACACAAGCAATTGGTGAGAATGTCATTATCATAATAATACAAGTTATCCACGATAATTAAATCAGGAAATCAAAAGCAATGAAAAATTATAAAAAGTGAAAATCATTGATGACGATTAACCATTAGCCTGAAAATATAATATTCTACTATGTTTCATGCATATTTTATATTTAGGCCTTTCCGATGCACTCAAGAAGGAAAAAATGGGCTTTGGGGTGCATTGGTGCACTTTGAAAGGCTAGAGAGTTGAACAGGAGAGGCTTCGGGGCTTCAACATGTGCTCATGCACTCAAACGAAGAAGAGAGTCAAGACAAGGCACATGGATGAAGTCCTAAGGATGAAATGGAAAGCTTTAGGCTTCTCAAGTTCATTTTTCACTCAAGGGAGTGATGGAGGGCACAGGACGCACTCCTAAAGAATAAAGGAGTAAGGATTTAGGCGTTCAGGGTACGCTCATGTGCTCAAGAGGACTAGAAGGGTACATGGCACAATCCTAGAGTCTAAATGTTGGTGCCTTATGCCTTCATAGTTAGATCATGCGCTAAAATATTCCACAACGACGCATGATTCATCAGGGAAGGATAAATGGAAAATATTAAGGCCTTCAAGGTTCACCTATGCACTCAAGGAGAGCACAATTATTTGAGTCGAAGGAGTGCACTCAAGGAAGAATTGGTTTTTTTCAAGGGCGTATTTTGGTGTAAGGAAGGGGGAAGAGAGTTAAAAAGTGTGCCATGTGCCCTTGGATGGTGCATGGAACACTTCCTAACAATGTAGGATTCCCCAGCAAGGCTTCGAAGTGCACTCATGAGCTCTTCGCCTTAATGAGTTCACTTTGATCCAAAAAATTGTCTAAGTATGAGATATGGGGCGAGGGGTAAACAAGATGATTTTAGACATAGAACCAACTCAGACACGCACTAATTCATCAATAAAACATATAAAATCTTGAACAATGGTAAATTTTCATATAAACTCCACTTTGTACATATTCCCCAAGTGCAACAAGTGTAGTGTGTGCGACTATGACCCAAAATTGTCGTTTTAGGGCAATAAATATGCTATGGCCTCAAAATGCACTAAATGATGTTTTATAAATGAAAATATGCTTGATACCATCCAAATACCATTGAAACACATCAAAACAATATTTGGTGATCAAAGTGACTCTAGATACATCAATGATGGCATGTAGCAAAATTTTGGAGGGTGTTGTAGTAGAGACAATATTTAGCAACACACTGGGTGGACTTCCACTTCTCTGTCAGGAATAGCTTCCAATTAAGTTTTATAGCTTCATTAAGTATTTATTTCCTTTATTTCCCCTTTTTGAACTATTTTTGTACATAACATATCACTTTTCTCAACTTGGTGGAAACACACATAGAAGATACACCATACCACAATGGATGTCCAAAATGAGCTCAAGGGAAAAGGTCAATTATTAAAATAATATTCAATTGTAGTAGACCTCATGTATGAATGGGGTGAAAAGTAACCTAATGCACCATTTGACTTATCTAGAAAGCATAGAATGGGTAAGGAATGAGATGAAGAAGAATTTTGGATGCCTATGCAATCCCAAGAGAAGTTGGGAAGAGATGTCGCTAAGACATTAAGTATATATCAGAAACTTCATAGCACATTAGAATCCCTTATCGGGTCTCACAAAATAGCTTTCATTGGAGTGTGAGGAATAGTAAGACTAGAACAAGAAATCTGGAATAAAATTAGGAGACTGTGGATGTAATAAAATAGGTTATCGCTTAGAAGGACCTGAAACCTACGAGAGAGGCCATTGCAAAACGCATGGTGGAACCCAAGAAGTTGCACACAATTATATTTACAATTTTCAACCAAGCACAAATAGATAGAGAACAATGATACTTGATGCTCTTGAATGTGAAATCGGATTAGAAAATTTGAGTTCCAACAAACTTAGATCCATTGCATCCAACTACAAAGCATGGCATATTGTTGGGTCCTTCATTTTTGGATAATTTTTTATTAAATTTTTATCAGAAAATGGTTCTAGGAATGTCTAGTGCAAGAAGAAAAGTAAATGATCAAACCAGCTAGAATTCGAGAACAGAAAAAGGACAATGGAAACTAAGAGTTAAAAGTGGTTATTTCAGGACTTGGAGAATTTGTGAAAAATGGATCTATGCACTGGATTTTGAAGAGATCAAAGAGATGCAGACCAAAGCACTAGTTTTCATCAGAATTTACCGAATCAAGCCAATGGGATCAAAGTGATTAAGATGGACCAAATCAAGCAATCGAGATTGAAGGGAAATCTATAAAAGCTGCAAGCAATGAGCATGAGAGATATAGATATGAAAAGATGATACTGGATTGAATATTAAAGCTTTGAATTTGACTTTAGATTTTAATTTGGTCTCATTTGAGCCTCACTCTATTATGTATTCTAAATGACCTTGAGAGCTATCACGTATCTATAATGTAAGGGTCCATTTATAAAAATAAATGAGTTGTGAGGATTAATTCTTTAATGGTGCATATGAAATAATTATGGTTTGTGCACTCGTTTACAAAAATTTCTTATGATGTGTTGTTTTATATTATTTTTTTCACCGTTGTGATTGTTTCTATCTTATTCATATATACATAATGATCTCTAAGTATTTATACTAGTGATGTACATATGCCTACTCACTAAATTATCTATTTGTAAAGTTGCTTATCATCACTATCCTATGATCCCTTCCATCGTTTCATGTCTCGGCATGCCTCAGGTGAGATGTTTCTCCCTTGCGGATGAATGAACATTTCAGCAATGTGTTAGAATATAGTGAAAACCTTTGTTGGCAATCAATGGAAAAACCCTGGGTCTTTCAAGCCTTATTTCACACCAACAAATGGTTCTATTTTTTAGACACATATATTTTGAGGGGACGTATATCATGGTGTCAAGGATTTTCAAAAAGGCGATATTCAAGAAAAGTGGTATGAAAAGATTGATCCATTTTTTCTACATCAAGCTCAACTAAAACAAAATAATTTAGAGTGGGTTAAGGAGGAAATCTTGTATGCAGAACCCTCCTGTGATTAGTATGAATTTTTTTTGTGCAAATTTTATAAATAACTACATAACTTGTTGTGTATATTGAAAATCAAAGCAGGAGTTGGGAACCAAATTAGACCCTGTTGAGCTTGGAATACAACCAATTTAGATTAGTTGCATCGGTTGGATATTGAGTTAACTAGAGTTGTCATTTCTGGGTGCATGCAACTTTACAAGGTTATTTCATTGAATTTGTCACAGAATATCACCAAACTTTTCCAAAGCTGAATAATTATTCAAGTACGGGTTGCGGGGAATATTGTTGAATGAAATCCCCTTATGGATTAAGGTTTTGATGCAGAAGAAAACCTACTACTATTTCAAGAAAATAATATGGTAGCTTAAAATCCTAGGTACTCGAGATAGGGTTTAGGGGAGAAATGATACTCGTTTTTCAAGGATGAAGTTCCATTGTGATGGAAGTAGATGAATCGCCAAGAGCTTGAGACTTAAAGGAAAATAGAAGAGTGTAGATACTAGACGAGTAGAAGGAAAATATGTTGCGGGAAATTTGGATATGACAAAGAGAGTTACACTAAATAGGAGATGTGTTGAGGAGTTTGAGGTTTCAAATAGAATGGATAAGTAGCTCAGAGTTATGAATAATAGAATTCAATAATGGGGTAAATTATAACTAAATAGTAGGTGTTGGAATTAGTCCAGTAAGAAATATGAATGGAAGCATTGGAGCCCACCAGGAGTCATAAGGAGTCATAACGTTGGAATCGCCTAGATAGTCAGTAATTGTAGACCAGAGCACTCTCATTTATGATGAAATTAGTTTTGTGATGGGGATATTTTTTTCTAAAGATTATGTATCTCCCACAAGTACCATTTTGTAGATTAATAACATTGGTGTTTCTCCCCCTAACCTCCCCCTAGTACTTTATCAAAATCCTACTTCTTTTGTTTCAAAGATAGTTATGACTTTAAAATTCCAAAAATTCCATATTATGTACACAATTGGTACTTGTAGTGGTGGTTTCCAAATAAGTTCCTCAGGATCTTTGTAATCTATTTTATAATGATTTATATCGGTTTCACCTAGTCATTCTACACTAGTTGGTAACGTAGTAGGTTCATTCACTTGGTATCCTAAATTTTTAAGGCGGGGGAATGAGGGTGTATAATTGCATTGGTATTTGTGCAAAGCCATATGGAGGCCTAAACAAAATCTAAACACTACTAATATTATTTATTTTCAAACGGCTTTGAGAGATAGAGTGCTCAAGTGGTTTATTAAATGGCTTGCATTGCATCAAAATACCAATCTTGATGAAGTTGAGAAATAATTTATCAGGAATTTAACCTCCCCCAAACAAATAAATAAGGGTTATCTAAACTATGGGATATTAAACAACATGAATAATAAATGGCATAGGAAAGCATGCAACAATTCAAAGATAAAATTGGTAAATTAATTTATAAGATTGATCCTAATCACCAAAGATATTGGTTCATTAAAGCCTTGTTTCCATTGACCATAACCCCCTTCATGCAATAGAAAATTGATACTCTACAAGATGCACTTGAGAAAGATATGAATATTAAATCAACGGAAAGATAACTTCCTAAGCATAGGGGGTTATTTCTTCTAGTACCCTACCATCATTGGGGTACAACTTGAGATTGCTAATTTGACAAAGAGATTGAAAGACATGTATGAAGCATAGCCATTGTGTCCTCATGTATGGTACACTAATTTGCATGTTGAGGGGAATCATGCCACTGAGTGTCGATAGTTGAATAGTCTAGGACCAACTATTATGCCTATAGGGTTGACTCCACCACTTCCTATTGTTGGAGTTGTGCAATTTAATAAAAATTCTTTGAATCAAGTACATACTCAATATCATGCTTTTCCTAATCAACTAGGTACATTTTCCAATGAATATTATGATATTTTTCGTACTTATGGACATCCACCTCATCTTTGTCCTATTTTTAATAAGTCCTCAAATGTCCCAAAAAACATATTTTGTGAGTTATGTGGGTCCATGATGATCACCATATATACCAATGCAGAGCTTTGGATGCTTTGTTCGATCATCTTAATCGTACTACGTTTATATTAAATGAAGCTCCTCAAGGGAAAGGAGGAGGAATTTCAAAGGGAGGAGAACTGGAGGAAGATGCTTAGTCATTTTCTATAATTACGATCAATAAGTCACATTTTCCATGACTATTTTTTACCCAAGAGGCCTTGGTGATCCCATTGTAGAGTAAATATCCATGCAGCTGAAGCTTGTCCTGAACTGATTGCCCGCTAGGAAGAGAACAATAGGAAAAGAGGAGCAAATTTTATCAATGCAAAACCTCAAGGACCTAAACCAGATCCAATTCCTAACATTAATATCCTTACTATATTAGGAAATATGATTGGAGCAGATAAGGAGAACTCTTACCAACTTGCTATAATAAAGCCTGCATCACCAAATATGTCTTATGGTCATAACAACAAAAAAAGAACACTACAAAGATGCAGCAAATTTTTTTAATCAGTTGGTTTCTTATTATAGTCCTCATGTGGAACAACAAGAGAGGGTACAAATGAGGAGTCACAAATTTTCTCAAGAGACATCTCATCCTGTTATGGAGTGGTTGAAATTATTTTTTCATACTATGAACAATGAAAAATTATATGGCCAATTGCGCAACAAGCTCAAGAAAATTTCTAAGGATGAAGAATTCTCTAAAAAAAATATTTATGCTAATCTTCCTGAACAAAACTCTAGATGTGTCTATCAAAATAAGAGAAGGATGGGAAGAAAATTTTGTGTTGATGCGCAAATTACAGGATTTCAGATTAATGATTCTATGCAAGACTTGGGTTCGGATGTAAATATCTTGTAGAGGAAAACTTGGGAGGAATTAGGGAAGCCCAAGTTAGTATTTTCTCCTATTTAGTTATGTATGATAAATAAATATTGTGTTCTTCCCATCGGTCATCTTGAAAATTTTGGAGTTGATATTGCAGGAGTGAAGAAATATGTAGAATTTGAGGTCATATATATCATGGTAGATAAGGATACTAACCCAACCTTATTGTAGATTGAATGGGAATTTGATAATTATGTTTTTATCGACCACAATCTAGAGACTGTGACATTTGAAGTAAATGGAATCCACGTTATACAACCATTGGATTTGTAACAAGGCTCGAGGTTTACAGTGCTTGTAGACAATGTTGAAAGGCCTAATATTTTGGATCAGTTACATCAACTCATTGTGGTAAAAAGAGAAGACTATATATTAATCCTATATTGGATGGTTCTATTATTTGGAGTAGTGTTCAAGCACAGAAGTTGGTTTAGATTTTGTGATAGATGATTGGAAACAAGGATATCATGAGTTGCACTCCATTAATTATGAAATTGTTCTTTGTGTTCATTGGATTGGCACTAAGGTATGGTACTTTCCTACTTTCAATGGTATAGGATTTGTTGTTAATTTTATTAAGGAAATATATTTGCATATTTAGGAAGTGCAAAATATCCCTTTGTTGGATGTTTCTCTTCAATCAAACCCTTCAATATGGTGGGGAACTCATCACAATCAGTTTCATGACTGGAATCAATTGATTTTACTATGTTATATCGATTTTCTATTTTGGAGAAGCCTTCAGATATAATTCCTATATATGAAGGTTATACCAGTCCACAGAAGCATATTCAGACTTGTAGTGCTATTTGGACAAAATTTGGGTTACCTACCGAAATGTGGGTACATCATTTTATTCACATACTAGGGACATTTACGCAAGCCTGTTACTTTAAATAAGAGATGAAGAGGTATAAAACCAATTGGGAGTTGCTAATAGCTCAATTTTGCATTGATTTGTCATTTTGAAATAAATACACAAGGATAGCAGAGGTGTTGAAATCCATTACAAGAGTGTTGTTTCCTACTACGAAACCTATTGAAAGGGTGTTTTTTCCTACTGGAAAACCTACTCTTGACTATAGCAGTTCTGGAGATTATGAAAACTTATATGAATATGTATTTCATGAAGATGTTACTTGCAGTGAAATCAATAAGGGGCCGAAAGATGATGATCTGGAGAGACTAAGGCATTTGCCTTTTTAGGAATCCAAAGGAGAATGAAATATAAAGGATGATCCTATAAAATATGCTCTTCATTTAAAGCCTCTGAATTTACGGAAGAACGATATTGGAACTTAATAGAAACCTAAGCTAGCTTCTATCAGTGACTATTGGGATGAGAAAACTACAAAAGATATTTTTGACTTATTAAAAGGATATGAATTTTTTTTTCCTACATCAGTTTCAGAACTCAAGGGAATCAAGGAGATCTAGGGGAAATGAAAAATGTTTTGAAGCATGATGAAAGTCAATCAAGCACTACCCATAATTTTTGAATCCATGAGTAAAGGAGAAATTGAAGAAAGAAATTGACAAAATGCTAGTTGTGGATCATATTTTCCCAGTTGATGAAGCAGAATAGATAAACCTTATTTTCATTCAATATGAAAAGGATTCAAATGATATTATGGTCTGCATAGACCATATAAGTCTTAATAATGTCTGCGTCCATGATCTATTTCCTACTCCCTTCAGCGATGGAGTATTGGACAATGTTCTAGTTAATGAGAGTTATTCTTTTACTAATGGATTTCCTTGGTATCATCAAGTTTGTATTGCAAAATAAGATAAAATAAAGACTATTTTTACAACCAAATGGGGTCCTTATGCTTATCAAGTCATGTCATTCAACCTCAAAAATGCTTTGCCTCTGTTCTCTACAATTTTTATTACTTCTTTTAGAGATTACATTCATAAATTCCTTGAAGCGTACATGGATTATTGGATAGTATATACCTCTTAATGAAGCACTCTAGCTTATTGCGGGTAATGTTTGATCGTTGTGGACAGTTGTAGATTTCATTAAATATCAAGAATTGTATTTTTATTTTTATATTTGGTACCTTTCTTGGACATATTGTTTGTAAATATGGTGTTTGTGTTGATCCTGCCAAAGTTGCAGTAATTTTAAATATGTCACCACCCACAAATGTTCAGTAGTTGCAGTCTACTTTGGGACACACAAGCTATTATCTTCAGTTTATCCACAAGAATGTCATAATCACTACACCATTGGAGAAGTTGTTGAAGAAATTTGAACATTACGTATGGATTTTTGAATGTGATGTTACATTCAACACCTTAAAATTAAAGCTTGTGGGTGCTCTAATTCTAGTTTACCAATATTGGAACAAGGAATTTATGGTTCATATAGATGATTATGTTATTGCTTTGAGTGTTATTTTAGCATAGTTGGGAGAAGGTAACTTAGATCATCCCATCTATTCTTCTAGCGGATAAACTCCACAGCTGATAATAATTATACTACCACCGAACAGGAAGCTCCTGCCATGGTGAACTCTGTCCAAAATTTTAGACATTATCTTCTTGGTGGTCCTTTTAAATTATTTATTGATTATTTTACTTTAAATTATCCGGTTAAAAAACCTGTCTTGGAAGGGAGAATATGCAGATGGACTTTGTTGCTTTAGAAATTCTTGTTTGAAGTTATTGTTAAACTAGGTCTCTCTAATGTGGGCCCAAATCACCTTTCTCAGTTGGAGTTTGGCAAAGAGGGAGGGTCAGTCAATGACTAATTTCCTAATGCATATTTGTTCTAAATTGAAGTAGTACCAAATTATTTGGACGTTATCAGGCTATTTCTAGAAACCGGTAAGTGTTATGATGAATACACAATGACTCAAAAGAGGCATATGGTAGTACGAGCTGCAAACTATCAGCTTATTGCGGGTAAGTTGTACAAAATGGGGCTTGATCATATTTTGCGCAGATTTTTTTTGGATCATGATAAAGAAATTTTTTTGTGGGAATTCCATTCTAACATTGCAGGAGACCATGTTGGAGGAAAATCTACTACAAGGAAGATGTTACAAGCTCAAATTTTGTGGCCTACTCTTTTTAGAGATGCAAAGGAATATGTCAAGAAATGTGATGTTTTTTTGTGGGTTGGGAAACCATCTCATCATGATGAACTTATAATGCATCTAGTCTGAGCTCTTGAGGCTTTTGAGAAGTGGGTTATTGACTTTGTGGGGGCCATCAACCCTCCTACGCAACATTCTCATTCCCCCTACATTATTACCGCAATTTACTATTTAACACGTTGGGTTGAAGTAGTTATTATCAAAGATTGCATTTTTTATACTACTGCAAGGTTTATATTTGAAAATATCATAACTAGATTTGGTTGTCCAAGGAGCCTTACTAGTGATCAAGGATTTAATTTCATTAACGAGACAGTTGCTACACTGAGCAAAAATTCATGATCCAACACCACTAAAAAAACCCATATCATCTGCATGGAAAATGGAATGGTTGAATCCTTAAATAGAATTTAGGAAAAAGGGATTACTAGAGTTTTTTCCACAAACCAAGATGGTTGGGATGAATGAGTTCAAGCTACTTTATTTATGGGCTTACCGTATAATCGTGAAACAGTTGCATAAGTATAAAACATCTCAGCTTGTTTATGGATGAGTATCTATGGTACCAGCTAATTTTATTGTTTTGAATGTTTTCATTACTCGGGCTACTCAAATCTTTGATGATGAATCCCTTAGAGAATGAATATAGGAATTGTGGGAGTTGGATGAGGAGTGGTACCTTGTAGATTTCCATCAAATTATCGAGAAGGAACGACAAAAATCCGGGCATGACAAACATATAAACAAGAAGTATTTTTATATTGGAGATGAGGTATTGCTTTAAGAAAACAATTATCTTAAGCATCCTGATAAGTTACAAATGCAGCAATTGGGTTATTTCTTTTTTTTCGAAGACAAAATATTCTGGATTTATTAAGCTTGCTCAACTTGATGGAGTTATTTTTCCTAGTTGGGTTAATGGTGCACGCCTAGAGCACTACTACATCCAAATTTAGTCTTCTGGAGTTGAAAAATCATGGGTTTTTCTTCTCTATTCAAACTTCTTATTTCTCATATTCTTTTTTAATTCCCTAGTCCTCTACAATTCTAAGAGATTGCCTTCATAACTTATGGATCTTGCACACCCCTCTTAGGAATAAATCATGAATTCCTATTTATTTTCACTTCCGGTGAGTAATAAATGCTTCTTTGATTGATTTTTGAGTCTCCAACTCTCAACCCTCATTAGATTGCTCAAAGAAAATATCTCTATTTGATAGTCTTCTTGTTTTTCTGTGTATCCTTTCCACAAGGATATCACTAGCAATATCACTTCAAGAGATCTTAATCCATTGGAACATAATAAAGAGGTTTGATGGGGGTCTTTGGGGAGAGAAGGGTTTATCCTTCTTTTGATTCTTCTTCCTTTGGAAATTGCATAGGGATTGGGATATCTTCAAGTGAATTCATACCTTCTTCCCATTGCTCTCTTGGGGAAGCTTCCTTCTCATGAACATATTCAAAAAAATTGTATGTTTCCTCTATATTCTTTATTCCATTTAGTACTTCAAATTGGTTTTTGAGAGATCTTTTACAACTAACTTGCATATTTTATAAAGAGCGATACCATAAAGGATGTTGAGGGGAAGTGATACCTTATGACCAATATTATTCTCAAGGGTCTAAGGGGTAATTTGTGGCCTTGAGGGACCTCTTCTTCTATTAGTATTCTATCAATTATATCCTTCTTCCTTCTAGGAGGGGCATTTGAAGATTTTGGATGATTTCTAGCAAAATGACCATATTCATGATAGACCTTGCATGTGAAGGGAAGTAGGTCATAGTCAACTTCCTAGAGGAAGGTCCAATTATTTAAATATAGTTGTTTTAATTTTGAGAGGAATTTCTAAAAATAAAATTCAACACAAATGTGGGCACAAGAAAACATCATATCCTTGGTTCTATTCTATCTAAATACATTCTAAGGGCATTACCAATATTTTTGAAATTTTCATAATTCTGGTGGTGGAGGGGAAAATAGGGGAGTTTTACCCAGACAAGAATAGTAAAAGGGACATCATTTTTAGGGTCTAAATATGGACTCCATCTGTCTAGATATAAGCCTTGAGCTCCCTTAAAATAAAGAACACTTATGAATATTAAGTCACTATCAGATTTATCTACAAAATAAAAGGTAAAAAAAAACCTTTCCACAAAAGGAGGCTAAGGCTTTTCCTTTAATCAAAGGCCTCTATTTTTTATCTAGCCAAAGGTTCAAGGATTTGGGGGAGTACCAAATCCTTGTGAACTAGCACACCAAACTCTGATCCACCAACTGAAGCATCGTAGTGTGTGATTTGAAATTTCTTCTGTCTTCTTCACAAATTTGGCAAGTCGCAATCTTGGGATTTTAGACCGCAACAATATAACAATGTTAAACACATCAATGTCAGGGCCTAAGGGGGGTAGGCCCCGCAGAACCAAACGCCATCAAGGATAGAAAGAGGTCAACTAGGATTTTGGAGATTCATAGCTCAAAACTTATCATCGACATTCAAGATGGAAACTCTTGATGTTATATCTAATTATTTTTATAAATAAAATTATAGTGTTTTTATTTCTTTGGCCAAAGGAAAACAACAAAACCAAAAAACTCTAAATATATTAAATATTCATAAACATAATTAAGTCGATAGGTGTGTCTCTTTAAAATAGTTCTTCTAGAATTTTGATTACGTCGATATGCATGTATATTTGAGAATAGTTATTCCATAATTTTAAATTAATTATCAATCATTATTTGGTGGATGGTATAGATTTAACCTCCATGGAATATGTCAAAATATGCATAGTCATATACAGAAATCAAAATTTTAGATCTATGTCTAAGTTAGTTATGCTCTTTTAATTAATTTATCTCAAATTAATTAATTTAAAAAAATATCATATCAACACCTCTTATATATAAGCTTTATTATCAAGTAAATACTTGGATACTTATCATGAATTGATATCTCCAAATATTTATATTTATATAATTACTTTAATATATAACAAAAATAACACTCAATAGCTGAAAAATATCATTCAAATATAATAATTATATTTGAAGAGACACTAGTGAGAGATCAGTGAATTAAATATTAAATTAATTCACATGTAGTGATCTCACATGCAATTGAAGATTTACTACTGTTAACTACATGCATTTCAGATCCAGTGGACACCCAATTGAGATGTAGGTGATAGGAATAGTTGACTATCAATTGTACTATATTGGGTTGCACTTAGGCAAGCCAAACACACATTGGATATGCTCATGAGGATTGCGCAGTCAAGGAGGGAATGATTGCATCGAATTGGTCTTTGTAATCATCTTGGATTGTGCAGTGGAGGCAGACTGTTGGTAGGCAGAAAATTGGCTAAGGCATTGCCAATTTCTACAAGAGAATGTGACATGATTTTATATTGTACTGAGAGCTCTTGGATTAGAGTTTTGTATGAGATTATTTCATGATCCATGATATATACATAATATATAATAGTCGGGTTTTTATCTTTACGCTTTCCCGGTAAAACATTTGTGTTATGTGTGATTGATCTTTCTTCTTGATATTGCAATTAGCGATCGTGTTTTAAATTCCGCACAAGAATTTTATAGAAGCGATCATGTACTTAATAGTGGCATATAATTGTTAGATAGGGATAATCTAGGAAATACATAATTGTATTAAATTTTCTACATATTATTTTCATAAGAAAATATTATTCATTATTGCTCGGAGAGGTGCATTCTACAATCCAGTATGGGTCATGTGTAAATATATACTTAGAATAAAATAATAATAAAAATAAAATAATTAAATTTGGCCCTAAAATAAAAGGAAAAAAATATATATAATAGAATTATCTCATGGGTTTAATAGTTCTTTTATGATATACTTTGAATTTGAATGGATCATAAATTTACCTTCAACAATTTTTTTTACCACATTAAAATTCCAAATTAGGTAAGATTTTAAACATATTTACTCTTTACTAAAGCCAATACCATTTCTTAAATCAAAGGAAAAAGGTTAATTCAATACAAATAATAGAAAATATTGCTCCAAAATATTTTAATATTGATTTTAATTAAATATTTTTAAAATTACTTCAAAAGGAAAAATCATATCTTATGGATATATTAAAATATTTAAAGTTATAAATATTTCTACGTGAAAGTTGTAATCTTTGGAAATAGTAATGTAGTTTTATTATAAATTTTGTTATCATGCATTGTAAAACACATTGTTAAATCTAATATTAATATTAAAAGATTAATATTTATATTTATATTATTAAATACAATATTAATGATATATATTAAGATATCATGATATATATTAACTCTAGATATATATGGGAGGGAAGAACAAAGAAATAGAGTGATAGAGGAGGAAAGAGGGAGGGACAAAGAGATGGTTTTTCTAGGTGAGAGATGGGGGGAAGAAGAAATACATAGAGAGAGAAAGGGGGGGAGCGGCCAAGGAGAGATGGAGAGAGAGTGTGTATGTTTGGGGTGAGATAGAGAGACAAAAAGGGAGAGATGGGTAGAAAGATGGAGAGAGTTAGTGACATATAGAGAGAGGGAGATGAGGGGGAAAGACAGAGGGAGGTGGGAGAGAAAGGGCGAGAGAGGAAGGAAGAGAGAGAGCACGTGTGAGAGAGGAGAGTGGGAGGGAGAGAGAGAGATGGAGTTAGTGGGAGAGAAAGAGGGAGATAAGAAGAAAGACAAAGAAATAATGGTGGAGTGAGAGAGAGGGAATGATAAGGTATAAAGAGAGAGAGGAAGAGAGATAGAAGGGGGGATAGAGAGAGATAGAATGGGAATAGAAAGAGAGAGGGAGAGGAATAAGGAGGGAGAGGTAGATAGATAGAGAGAAAGAGTGTGTGTGTTTTGGGGGTGATATAGGGAGACAAAGGAGAGACAAATTTAGATAGAGATATAGATGGAAGGTGAAGAGTTTGAAGAAGGTAGTGATATAGAGAGGGAGGGAGCGAGGGAGGGATAGATAGATATGGAGAGAGAAAGTGTGTGTGTTTGGGGGGATGGGGTGGGGGTGAGGTAGAGAGACAAGGAACGAGAGGAGGAGGGATATATATATATATATATATATATATATATATATGGAGGGGGGAGAGAGGGAAGAAAATTTCTTGCACTTGAGACATTGATTTCAGTTTAGATGATGATTTATGATGAGTTATATTGTTATCTGATTTTAATATTTATAATTTGTTTTAATTAATATTTTTACACTTACATTAATCATTTTAATTTTTGTGTCATGTAGATTCTTATTTTATTGTAATAATTTTAATTTATTTAATACATTATATAGAAATATTTGTATCACAAAGTGTATATATTGTAGGAAAAATGTTTTTGTCATGATGTGACAATTCATATGAAATAGATTTTCTCATGATAGCTTAAAATACACCATATTTGGCTTTTATCATGACATGTAAAGAATTCTTTACAAAATTTTGTTTCATATGGTTGTAAACATGACAAAATAAGACTTCTTTTGTGTCAAATCTCCTCTTCCTTTACTATTTATATTTAACTTAATGGTGAAATCACAAACTTGAAGAAAATATAGAGATCGTGTAGAGTGCATATTTTATCCTCTTAAGTGCCACTTTGTAGTGCTTAACTGAAGACTTAGGATAATATATTTTCTATTGTATCTTCATCATGTTGTTGATAAATTAATTTTTGATACCTCTTAGTTCCAATAATAGTATTTTTCAACAAGCTAAAAAATTATCAAATAGAGATGAAAGAAAAAATATTAAGCCTCACCACCCTTCTATATTTTGTTTCTATTATCAAACATGTGATGTATAATGGAACTAATTTTATACCCAAGTATATTGGATTGTATATCATGGTATTTTATTTATATAGTTTTTAACTCTTTATCATAGGAGAATTCACTTCAATTTAATCATTCATTATAACCACAAAGGCCATGGACAACTGCCCCTTTTTTTTTCCTTAATTTTATTTTTCTTAAATGAAAAAATAGTTTATATACAATGTGTATTGTATCCTCTTATGCACCCTTGTATAAACCATTCTGCATGGAAAATTGATTTAGAGAGTAAAAATATTAATAGAATAATATATGATCAAACAAAAAAAGGGAGAGTCAAATAGTAATGGCAAGAGCCTACAATTTGGGATAAGAACCAATATAGAATTGAAGGAAATTATTTTTTTTAGATGATAATATAAATTTTCATGCTTTTTATCACCTGAAATCACTAAGCACAACACAATCAATTGGTGATAATGTCATTATCATAATAATACAAGTTATCCACGATAATTAAATCAGAAAATCAAAAGCAATGAAAAATTATAAAAAGTGAAAATCACTCATGACGATTAACCATTAGCCTGAAAATATCATATTCTACCATGTTTCATGCATATTTTCTATTTAGGCCTTTCCGATGCACTCAAGAAGGAAAAAATTGGCTTTGGGGTGCATTGGTGCACTTTGAAAGGCTACAGAGTTGAACAAGAGAGGCTTCGGGGCTTCAACATGTGCGTATGCACTCAAACGAAGAAGAGAGTCAAGGCAGGGCACATGGATGAAGTCCTAAGGATGAAAGGGAAAGCTTCAAGCTTCTCGAGTTCATTGCTCGCTCAAGGGAGTGATGGAGGGCACAGGATGCACTCCTAAAGGCTAAAGGAGTAAAGATTTAGGTGTTCAGGGTACACTCATGTGCTCAAGAGGACTAGAAGGGTACATGGCACAATCCTGGAGTCTAAATGTTGGTGCCTCATGCCTTCATAGTGATATCATGCGCTAAAATTTTCCAAAACAACACATGATTCATCAGGGAAGGATAAATGGTGAATATTAAGGCCTTCAGGGTTCACCTATGCACTCAAGGAGAGCACAATTATTTGAGTCGAAGGAGTGCACTCAAGGAAGAATTGGTTTTTTTGAAGGGCGTAGTTTGGTGTAAGGAAGGGGGAAGAGAGTTAAAGAGTGTGCCCTGTGCCCTTGGAGGGTTCATGGAACACTTTCGAACAGTGTAGGATTCCCCAGCAAGGCTTCGAAGTGCGCTCATGAGCTCTTTGCCTTAATGAGTTCACTTTGAACCGAAAAATTGTCTAAGTATGAGATATGGGGCGAGGGGTAAACGGGATGATTTTAGACATAGAACCAACTCATACATGCACTAATTCATCAATAAAACATATAAATCTTGAAAAATGGTAAATTTTCATATAAAATCCACTTTGTACATATTCCCCAATTGCAACAAGTGTAGTGTGTGCGACTGTGACCCAAAAGTGTCGTTTTATGGAACTAAATATGCTATGGCCTCAAAATGCACTAAATGATGTTTTATAAATGAAAATATGCTTGAGACCATCCAAAGACACTTGAAACACATCGAAACAACATTTGGTGATCAAAGCGACTCTAGATACATCAATGATGGCATGTAGCAAAATTTTAGACGGTGTTGTAGCAGAGACAATATTTAGCGACACACTGGGTGGACTTCCACTTCTCTATCAGGAATAGCTTCCATTTAAGGTTTATAGCTTCATTAAGTATGTATTTCCTTTAGTTCCCCTTTTTGAACTATTTTTGTACATAACATATCACTTTTCTCAACTTGGTGGAAACACACATAGAAGATACACCATACCACAATGGAAGTCCAAAATGAGCTCAAGGGAAATGGTTAATTATTAAAAGAATCTTCAATTGTAGTAGACCTCATGTATGAATGGGGTGAAAAGTAACCTAATGCACCATTTGACTTATCTAGAAAGCATAGAATGGGTAAGGAATGAGATGAAGAAGAATTTTGGATGTCTATGCAATCCCGAGAGAAGTTGGGAAGAGATGTCACTAAGATATTAAGTATATATCAGAAACTTCATAGCACATTAGAATCCCTTATCAGGTCTCACAAAATAGCTTTCATTGGAGCGTGAGGAATAGTAATACTAGAACAAGAAATCTGGAATAAAATTAGGAGACTATGGATGTAAGAAAATAGGCTATTGCTTAGAAGGACCTGAAACCTACGAGAGAGGCCATTGCAAAACGCATGGTGGAACCCAAGAAGTTGCACACAATTATCTTTACAATTTTCAACCAAGCACAAATAGATAGAGAACAATGATACTTGATGCTCTTGAGTGAAATCAGATTCAAAAATTTGATATCCAACAAAGTTAGATCCATTGCATCCAACTACAAAGCATGGAATATTGTTGGGTCCTTCGTTTTTGGATAATTTTTTATTAAATTTTTATCAGAAAATGGTTCTAGGAATGTCTAGTTCAAGAAGAAAATTTAATGATCAAACTAGCTAGAATTCGAGAACAGAAAAAGGAAAATGGAAAGTAAGAGTTAAAAGCAGTTATTTGATGCAGGAAAACCCTGCAAACCCAAAATATCTCCTATTCCATGCATATAAAAAATGCATCTCAATAACTGCCCAAATAAAATTTCAATGTCTGAGCAAATTTACAATCATACATGCGGAAGCTTTCTCTTTCATTTATAATCTCATGGTTTATGAAAACCATCCTTAAACACCACCCCAAAACTCATACTTGATTATAGAACCAGTATATAAGTGGAAACTTGCCAAACCCATATCGACTTTAACATCTTAACCAAAACCAACATTCATATAATAAAACCTCCTCACCGTCACATACATATACTCTTCTTTATCATTCATTTATGCAAAGGTTTCTTTTAAATTCAATACTTTTCATCATAGCATAAGACCAATTGTTATCATAACAATAAACCTTATACCAAAGCATTTATACTCTTCAACCGAATTTATGACTTTACCTTTGCTGACTTCAAAGTGACAGACATGAATACCTCCACACGCCTTCCCATTGGCAATGAGACACAGCATTCTTGCACCAACATCAATACAATTATTTACTCATCTGAAATACTGCAGATTGATACCCAAAAGCCGCTTCATTTAATCAGATTCCTCAGATCTAGTCATTCACCCACACGATTGCAATACCACTCTCTCTGGTTTGGATTTTAACTCTGCTTCAAACCTTCATTACACAGTCATCTTGTGCGGATTTCAACTATTTTTCTCGTGATTCAGTTTACAATCGAATCTCTAAATGATCCTTTGCACCCTGTGCCTTCAATTCATGCCAAAACAGCATTCAATAACATATAAATCAATATAATGTAAACAATTAGATGTTTGCATATCAGAATTGAACTGTACTTCAACAATGCTCCACTTCTTCGACTCAACCTTTCACCAGCCAAGCTTCTCCATTCTCGGCTTCACATAAAACTCAACGACTCTTTGACATTATTTAATCGACGTACCTCTTCATACAGCACCAATGCATTCGATCCAAACTCCTCGGCGCCTCAATTCATTATTTGAACCCAAGGTTCCAAATATACATATGTGCCCTTTACCATTCACTTACCAAGATGTCTCAACGCATGCATTCACCTTACTCCTTTGTGTGTTTTATAATCTTCTGCTCTGACCAAATCGAACAACAGAAGGTTTCCGGATTCGCATTTAAGACTGTCGACTTAACGCCAATGCCTCTACGCACAGTCTTTCACTATTGGCCATTCACATAACTTACGTTGTATTTAAAATCCAAATACCAACAAACTAACACTCCTCCACACGATGGCAACAATGATTTCTCTATGTTAAGACTGACCCATCGAATGAATTATATCAGTAACGAACGGATTCCGGAAAGAACAGAGCTTCGCGCCCAATTCAATGCTTTCTATGTTCCACCAATTGCATTATGGTTTTAATAATGTCAAACATCGATTATTCAAATTGATCCCCCAATACTTTATGAAATTCGATTCATTCAATGTATAAATCGATTTTAACTGAAATCGATTTCCTCCTCCTATACTTATTTCACAGATATCCAAGCATTCGTTAAACAGAATTTAACCAAGAATATATATACAATTCACACAGAAATTCCAAAACAACCCCTTATAATAAAATGTAATTAATTACAAAAATCCTCTTCGTCCATGCCCAGATTTTCAAATCAATGGCCCTTTACAAAAGCATGTAGGTTTACAACCTTGTTGTCCAAACCACACCTCTAATCACTCTATTCTTCTGACCTATTTTTCCTTTGAGGCTCATAAATTTATACAAATTGAATTGAACCAATTTAGGTTCAAATCCCCTTAATCACTCAACAAGCCCTCAAATATCTCAACAAATCCTACAATCTAGATTTATCCCAAAAATCTTGAAACTAAATCTAACTTAGGCTCATAATTAATTCTCAAATATCTAAAATCTATTTCTCTCATGTTCTCCAAATTATTTTGGGAACATTAACAAATCCTCACATATAATTAATTAAAAATATAATTTAATCACTCAAAAATCTCATTAATATTTACATAAAATTAATATTTTCTCAAAAAAATAAGACCCCTAGTTTAAATAAAATACAAGGTATTTTTCCGAGCTAATGCTCCTGCATCAGACTCCTAAGGTTGAAAATGATCATGATCTCCTGATCATGTGTTTAAGTCTTTTTCCACCTAGATCCCACACTTTGTTCTGTAACTCATCAATTTCTATTGTCGTATGCTGCTTTTCTCCAGGTCTCCATATCTTATGCTGCCTTGCTCCACTCGCTTCACTTTCATAGTCTGTCTCTGTCTTCATTTTGTTGTTGCTGCTTCTCTTCCTTGATGATGTCTTCCTCTGAGACACTTTCAACATGATTCTTCTGACTAATTCAATTTCTTTGTCCAATAAATCTCCAGATTGCTGATCTCTTACTGCCTGCTGAGCTCTTACTTGCTCAGTTCTTACTTCTATGCTTGCTTCTGTTCTTACTTGCTCAGTTTTTACTCGCTCCGTTTGTACTGCCACCCAATCATCCATGCCCTCTTGTCTTATATAATAGAAAACTTCTTCTCTCCCTTCTCCTATCAACAACTTACTGGACTGGTACATTGTGTACTCCTTTCTGCTATCTTCATCTCTCTGCATCTTCCATTCCCAATTCTGAAATTGAGATTCTTCCTGCACTGAATTTTGACTATTCAGCATCATTTCCAACAACATAACGTCCTCATCCCATGGATTAGTTAATTCCATGGAATTTTCTTCTTCCTTCATTTGACTACTCAACTGATTCAAATGTTCTTCAGTACTTGCAATAACACCTGCATTCACAAAACACTTGTTAAAATAAAATTCATAAGGCTTCAGTGCCTTACTTCCCTCTGCCAGCACCTCAATATGTTGTTCTAAATTTTCCATCTCAATCAGCACATCAGTATGCTGATCCAAACTTTTCAAAGAATTCTCTGAAGAAATCTCAAGATTGTTAACCAGTCCTTCCTTCTCATCATCTGTTTCCATGATGTCTTCCTTCTCTTGTTCACTATACTGAACTCTGCCTTCTGCTGCAATCTCCCTGTCATACTCTAAATTCTCCAAAAAATATTCCAACAATGCAATTTCTCTGTAGCATTGCTAAAGCATTTCACCATCACTTACAGTCCCTGCATTCACACACAAATCTTTAGTTTGTAAATCACAAAGTTCAACAGTCTCAACTGTTGGTTTATATACCAGCTGATCCTCTTCTTCATTCACATGAACTTCTTGTGTTGTAATAGCTCCAAGTACAACTGCAACACTTCTTTCTTATTCAAAGTATTTATCTCCTGAAATATTCTTTTCCATGCTTGTGACAGCTTCACAAGATTGCGCATCCTCCTCAACAAAACCTGTAATCATATCACAATTGTCAACTACAAAAATACACGGTTTTATATTATCCAACTGATCTGGATTTACCCAATATTTTAAGAAATCATCAATGATCTCCTCTTCTGTTTCATCAATGGAAACCTCCACTTTCAACTCATCTGCTCCAAGTTGTGTACACTCCAACTGTACATCCATCATCTGCTCGAGCTCCCTCGGCTCTTCTGTTAACTGCATGTTTATCTGTTGATCTCTTTTCTGTTGTAGCCTCTACCACTTCACTCTCTTCCTCATGAGCCAACCAACTCTCTAGCTTTCCTCTATCCTCATCTTCAGTTTATCAAAATGTTCCCTGATCTCAGCTAACTCTTTGTCATATTCTGCATCAGCTAACTATTGGCTTATGCCATTTTCCTTGGCATCTTTCTCCCTCTTTCTATTGTGGCCTCTCTATAAACCTCTGCTCTCTCCTTTATGACTTTCAGTAGTCATTTTCCTCGCCATGAGTTTCTCACCCATGAGTTGCACCAAGCCTCTACAATAGCAAGCTCTCTTGCTGCCACTTGCCTCACCAATCCCTTCCTCTAGATCTGGTCTTTTGGTAATCACTGGTCCTCTGCTGGAACCTTTTGAGCACTCTCTTCTGCTCCTTTAGGCTTCACTCATCTGCAACTTTATTCAACCTCTGTTGAATATTCAGGTTCGGCCACACTCTCTTCGAATCCCTATCGGACTCCTTCATCACTGCACTCAGTTGTGATCTAATTCTTTCTGCTGAGATTTCTTCAACTTGCTTGCAATCTGAATTCTGCAAACAGTCTTCAAACTAGAGTTAAACAATACTTTTTCAACTCACCTTCAAGATCCTGTTGATCTCGCTTCACTTCTTCAACTGCACTGCATCTCTGTGCTGCAATATTCATTAGTTTCAAAAACTGATCTTAACACATGCAATTAATTTAATTTAAAAACTTGAATCTTCACACAGAGCTATTCCAGCTCTGATACCAAAATGATGCAAGAAAACCCTGCAAAGCCAGAATCTCTCCTATTCCATGCATATAAAAAATGCATCTCAATAACTGCCCAAATAAAATTTCAATGTCTAATCAAATTTACAATCATACATGCGGAAGCTTTCTCTTTCATTTATAATCTCATGGTTTATGAAAACCATCCTTAAACACCACCCCAAAACTCATACTTGGTTATAGAACCAGTATATAAGTGGAAACTTGCCAAACCCATATCGACTTTAACATCTTAACCAAAACCAGCATTCATATAATAAAACCTCCTCACCGTCACATACATATACTCTTCTTTATCATTCATTTATGCAAAGGTTTCTTTTAAATTCAATACTTTTCATCATAGCATAAGACCAATTTTTATCATAACAATAAACCTTAGACCAAAGCATTTATACTCTTCAACCGAATTTATGACTTTACCTTCGCAGACTTCAAAGTGACAGACATGAATACCTCCACGCGCCTTCCCATTGGCGATGAGACACATCATTCTTGCACCAACATCAATACAATTATTTACCCATCTGAAATACTACAGATCGATACCCAAAAGCCACTTCATTTAATCAAATTCCTCAGATCGAGTCATTCACCCACACGATTGCAATACCGCTCTCTCTGGTTTGGATTTTAACTCTGCTTCAAACCTTCATTACACAGTCATCTTGTGCGGATTTCACCTATTGTTCTCATGATTCAGATTACAATCGAATCTCTAAATGATCCTTTGCGCCCTGCGCCTTCAATTCATGCCAAAACAGCATTCAATAACATATAAATTAATATAATGTAAACAATTAGATGTTTTCATATCAGAATTGAACCGTACTTCAACAATGCTCCACTTCTTTGACTCAACCTTTCACCGGCCAGGCTTCTCCATTCTTGGCTTCACATAAAACTCAATGACTCTTTGACATTATTTAATCGACGTACCTCTTCATATAGCAGCAATGCATTCAATCCAAACTCCTCGGCGCTTCAATTCATTATTTGAACCCAAGGTTCCAAATATACATATGCACCCTTTACCATTCACTTACCAAGCTATCTCAATGCATCAACACATGCATTCACCTTACTCCTTTGTGCATTTTATAATCTTCTGCTCTGACCGAATCGAACAACAGAAGGTTACCGAATTCGCATTTAACATTGTCGACTTAACGCCAATGCCTCTGTGCACATTCTTTCGCTATTGGTCATTCACATAACTTACATTGTATTTAAAAGCCGAATACCAACAAACTAACACTCCTCCACACGATGGCAACAATGATTTCTCTAAGTTAAGACTGACCCATTGAATGAATTATATCAGTAACGAACGGATTCTGAAAAGAACAGAGCTTTGCGCCCAATTCAATGCTTTCTACGTTCCACCAGTTGCATTATGGTTTTAATAATATCAAACATCGATTATTCAGATCGATCCCCTAATACTTTACGAAATTCGATTCGTTCAATGTATAAATCGATTTTAACTAAAATCGATTTCCTCCTCCTATGCTTATTTCACAGAAATCCAAGCATTCGTTAAACAGAATCTAACCAAGATTATATATGCAATTCACACAGAAATTCCAAAACAACCCCTTATAATCAAGTGTAATTAATTACAAAAATCCTCTTCGTCCATTGCCAGATTTTCAAATCAATGGCCCTTTACAAAAGCCTATAGGCTTACAACCCTGTTGTCCAAACCACACCTCTAATCACTCTATTCTTCTAACCTATTTTTCCTTTGAGGCTCATAAATTTATACAAATTGAATTGAACCAATTTAGGTTCAAATCCCCTTAATCACTCAACAAGCCCTCAAATATCTCAACAAATCCTACAATCTAGATTTATCCCAAAAATCTTGAAACTAAATCTAACTTAGGCTCATAATTAATTCTCAAATATCTAAAATCTATTTCTCTCACGTTCTCCAAATTATTTTGGGAACATTAACAAATCCTCACATATAATTAATTAAAAATATAATTTAATCACTCAAAAATCTCATTAATATTTACATAAAATTAATATTTTATCAAAAACATAAGACCCCTAGTTTAAATAAAATACAAGGTATTTTTCCGAGCTAATGCTCCTGCATCATTATTTCAGGACTTGGAGAATCTGTGAAAAATGGATCTGTGCACTATATTTTGAAGAGATCAAAGAGATGCAGACCAAAGCACTAGTTTTTGTCAGAATTTACCAAATCAAGCTAATGGGATCAAAGTGATTAAGATGGACCAAATAAAGCAATTTAGATTGAAGGGAAATCTATAAAAGCTGCAAGCAATGAGCATGAGAGATATAGAGATGAAAATATGATACTGGATTGAATATTAAAGCTCTAAATTTGAATTTAGATTTTAATTTGGTCTCATTTGAGCCTCACTCTATTATGTATTCTGAATGACCTTGAGAGCTATCACTTATCTGTAATGTAAGGGTCCATTTATACAAATAAATGAGTTGTGAGGATTAATTTTGTAATGGTGCTTATGAAATAATTATGGTTTTTGCACTCGTTTACACAAATTTCTTATGATGTGTTGTTGTATATTATGTTTTTCACCATTGTGATAGTTTCTATCTTATTCATATATACATAATGATCTCTAAGTATTTCTACTAGTGATGTACATATGCCTACTCACTAAATTATCTATCTGTTAAGTTGCTCATCATCACTATCCTACAATCCCTTCCATTGTTTCATGTCTCAGAATGCCTCAGGTGAGATTTTTCTCCCTTGCGGAGGAATGAAAATTTCAGCAATGTGTTAGAATATAGTGAAAACCTTTGTTGGCAATCAGTGGAAAAACCCCGGGTCTTTCAAGCCTAATTTCACACCAACAAATGGTTCTATTTTTTAGACACATATATTTTGAGGGGACGTATATCATGGTGTCGAGGATTTTCAAAAAGGCGATATTCAAGAACAGTGGTATGAAAAGATTGATCCACTTTTTCTACATCAAGCTCAACTAAAACAAAAGAATTTATAGTGGGTTAAGGAGGAAATCTTGTATGTAGAACCCTCCTGTGATTAGTATGAAGTCTTTTTGTGAAAATTTCATAAAGAACTACATATCTTTTTGCGTATATTGAAAATCAAATCAGGAGTTCGGAACCATATTAGACTCTGTTGAGCTTCGAATACAACCAATTTAGCTTAGTTGCATCGGTTGGATATTGAGTTAACTAGAGTTGTCATTTCTGGGTGCATGCAACTTTACAAGGTTATTTCATTGAATTTGTCATAGAATATCAGCAATCCTTTTCCAAAGCTGAAGAATTATTCAAGTACGGGTTGTAGGGAATATTGTTGAATGAAATCCCCTTATGGATTAAGGTTTTGATGTAGAAGAAAACCTACTACTATTTCAAGAAAATAATATGGTAGCTTAAAATCCTAGGTACTTGAGATAGGGTTTAAGGGAGAAATGATACTCAATTTTCAAGGATGAAGTTCCATTGTGATGGAAGTAGATGAATCGCCAAGAGCTTGAGACTTAAAGGAAAATAGAAGAGTGCAGATACTAGACGAGTAGCAGGAAAATATGTTGCGGGAAATTTGGATATGACAAAGAGAGTTACACTAAATAGGAGATGTGCTGAGGAGTTTGAGGTTTCAAATAGAATGGATAAGTAGGTCAGAGTTACAAATAATAGAAGTAAATAGTGGGGTAAATTATAACTAAATAGGAGGTGTTGGAAGTAGTTGAGTAAGAAATATGAATGAAAGCATTGGAGCCCACTAGGAGTCATAAGGATTCATAACGCTGGAATTGCCTAGACAGTCAGTAGTTGTAGACCAAAGCACTCTCCTTTATGATGGAATTAGTTTTGTGATGGGATATTTTTTTCTAAAGATGTTGTATCTCTGACAAGTACCATTCTGTAGATTAATAACATTGGTGTTTCTCCCCCTAACTTCCCCCTAGTACTTTATCAGAATCCTACTTCTTTTGTTTCAAAGATAGTTATGACTTTAAAATTCCAAAAATTCCATATTATGTACACAATTGGTACTTATAGTAGTGGTGGTTTCCAGATAAGTTCCTCGGGATCTTTGTAATCTATTTTATAATCATTTATATCGGTTTCGCCTGGTCATTCTACAATGGTTGGTAACGTAGTAGGTTCATTCACTTGGTATAGTAAATTTTTAAGGTTGGGGGAATGAGGATGTATAATTGCATTGGTATTTGTGCGAATCCATATGGAGGCCTAGACAAAATCTAAACACTACAAATATTATTGATTTTCAAACGGCTTTGAGAGATAGAGTGCTCAGGTGGTTTATTAAATGGCCTGCATTGCATCAAAATACCACTCTTGATGAAGTTGAGAAATAATTTATCAGGAATTTAACCTCCCCCAAAAAAAAAAATAAGGGTTATCTTAACTATGGGATATTAAACAACATGAAGAATAAATGGCATAGGAATGCATGCAACAATTCAAAGATAAAATTGGTAAATTAAGTTATAAGATCTATCCTAATCACTAAAGATATTGGTTCATTAAAGCCTTGTTTCCATTGACTAGAACCCCCTTCACGCAATAGAAAATTGATACTCTACAAGATGCACTTGAGAAAGATATGAATATTAAATCAACGTAAATATAACTTACTAAGCATAGGGGGTTATTTCTTCTAGTACCCTACCATCATTGGGCTACAACTTGAGATTGCTAATTTGACAGAGAGATTGAAAGACATGTATGAAGCATAGCCATTGTGTCCTCATGTATGGTACACTAATTTCCATGTTGAGGGGAATCATGCCACTGAGTGTCGACAATTGAATAGTCTAGGACCAACTATTATGCCTATAGGGTTGACTCCACCACTTCGTATTGTTGGAGTTGTGCAATTTAATACAAATTCTTTGTATCAAGTACATACTCAATATCATGTTTTTCCTAATCAACTAGGTAAATTTTCCAATAAATATTATGATACTTTTCGTACTTATGGACATCCACCTTATCTTTGTCCTATTTTTAAGAAGTCCTCAAATGTCCCAAAAAACATATTTTGTGAGTTATGTGGGTCCATGACGATCACCATATATACCAGTGCAGAGCTTTGGATGCTTTGTTCGATCATCTTAGTCGTACTACATTTAGATTCAATGAAGCTCCTCGAGGGCAAGGAGGAGGAATTTCAAAGGGAGGATAACTAGAGGAAGAGGCTTAGTCATTTTCTATAATTATGATCAATAAGGTCACATTTTCCATGACTATTTGTTACCCAGGAGGCCTTGGTGATCCCATTGTAGAGTAAATATCCATGTGGCTGAAGCTTGTCCTGAACTGATCGCCCACTGGGAAGAGCACAATAGGAAAAGAGGAGCAAATTTGATCAATGAAAAACCTCAAGGACCTAAACCAAATCCAATTCCTAACATTAATATCCTTACTATATTAGGAAATATGATTGAAGCAGATAAGGAGAACTCTTACCAACCTGCTATAATGAAGCCTGCATCACCAAAGATGTCTTATGGTCATAACAACAACAAAAAAATACTACAAAGATGCAGCAAAATTTTTTAATCAGTTAGTTCCTTATTATAGTCCTCATGCAAAACAACAAGAGAGGGTACAAATGAGGAGTCACAAATTTTCTCAAGAGACATCTCATCCTGTTATGGAGTGGTTGAACTTATTTTTTCATATTATGAACAATGAAAAATTATATGGCCAATTGCGCAACAAGCTCAAGAAAATTTCTAAGGATGAAGAATTCTCTGAAAAACATATTTATGCTAATCTTCTTGAACAAAACTCTAGGTGTATCTGTCGAAATAAGAGAAGGATGGGAAGAAAATTTTGTGTTGATGCGGAAATTACAGGATTTCATATTAATGATTCTATGCTAGACTTGGGTTCGGATGTAAATATCTTGTAGAAGAAAACTTGGGAGGAATTAGGGAAGCCCAAGTTAGTATTTTCTCCTATTTAGTTATGTATGATAAATAAATATTTTGTTCTTCCCATCGGCCATCTTGAAGATTTTGAAGTTGATATTGCAGGAGTGAAGATATATGTAGACTTTGAGGTCATATATATCATGGAAGATAAGGATACTAACCCAACCTTATTGTAGATTGAATGGGAATTTGATAATTATGTTTTTATCGGCCACAATCGAGAGACTATGACATTTGAAGTAAATGGAATCCATGTTATACAACCATTGGATTTGTAACAAGGCTCGAGGTTTACAGTGCTTGTAGACAATGTTGAAAGGCCTAATATTTTGGATCAGTTACATCAACTCATTGTGGGAAAAAGAGAAGACTATATTAATCCTCTATTGGATGGTTCTATTATTTGGAGGAGTGTTCAAAGCACAGAAGTTGGTTTAGATGTTGTGATAGATGATTGGAAACAAGGATATCATGAGTTGCACTCCATTAATTATGCAATTGTTCTTTATGTTCATTGGATTGGCACTAAGGTATGGTACTTTCCTACTTTCAATGGTATAGGATTTGTTGTTAATTTTATTAAGGAAATATATTTGCATATTGAGGAAGTGAAAAATATCCCTTTGTTGGATGTTTCTCTTCAATAAAACCCTTCAAATATGGTGGAGAACTCATCACAATCAGTTTCATGACAGGAATCAATTGATTTTACTATGTTATATCAATTTTCTATTCCGGAGAAGCCTTCAGATATAATTCCTATATATGAAGGTTATACCAGTCCACAGAAGCATATTCAGACTTGTAGTGTTATTTGGAAAAAATTTGGGTTACCTACCGAAATGTGGGTACATCATTTTATTCACATACTAGGGACATTTACGCAAGCCTGGTACTTTAAATAAGAGATGAAGAGGTATAAAACCAATTGGGAGGTGCTAATAGCTCAATTTTTGCAGTGATTTATCATTTTCAAATAAATACGCAAGGATAGCAGAGGTGTTGAAAGCCATTACAAGAGTGTTGTTTCCTACTACGAAACCTATTGAAAGGGTGTTATTTCCTACTGGAAAAACTATTCTTGACTATAGCAGTTCTGGAGATTATGAAAACTTATATGAATATGTATTTCATGAAGATGTTACTTGTAGTAAGATCAATAAGGAGCCGAAAGATGATGATCTGGAGGGACTAAGGCATTTGCCTTTTTAGGAATCCAAAGGAGAATGAAATATAAAGGATGATCCTATAAAATATGCTCTGCAGTTGAAGCTTCTGAATTTATGGAAGCACGATATTGGAACTGAATAGAAACCTAAGCTAGCTTCTATCAGTGACTATTGGGATGAGCAAACTACAAAAGATATTTTTGACTTATTAAAAGGATATGAATTTTTTTTTTCCTACATCAGTTTCAGAACTCAAGGGAATCAAGGAGATCTAGGGGAAATGAAAAATATTTTGAAGCATGATGCAGGTCAATCAAGCACTACCCATACTTGTTGAATCCATGAGTTAAGGAGAAATTGAAGAAATAAATTGACAAAATGCTAGTTGTGGTTCATATTTTCCCAGTTGATGAAGCAGAATAGATCAACCCTATTTTCATTCAATATGAAAAGGATTCGAATGATCTTAGGGTCTGCATAGACCATATAATTCTTAATAATGTCTACGTCCATGATCTATTTCCTACTCTCTTCAGCGATGGAGTATTGGACAATGTTCTAGTTAATGAGAGTTATTCTTTTACTAATGGATTTCCTTGGTATCATCAAGTTTGTACTGCAAAATAAGATAAAATAAAGACTAGTTTTACAACCAAATGGGGTTCTTATGCTTATCAAGTCATGTCATTCAACCTCAAAAATGCTTTGCCTCTGTTCTCTAGAATTTTTATTACTGCTTTTAGAGATTATATTCATAAATTCCTTGAAACGTACATGGATGATTGGATAGTATATACCTCTTAATGAAGCACTCTAGCTTATTGCGGGTAATGTTTGATCGTTGTGGACAGTTGTAGATTTCATTAAATATCAAGAATTGTATTTTTATTTTTCTATTTGGTACCTTTCTTGGACATATTGTTTGTAAATATGGCGTTTGTGTTGATCCTGCCAAAGTTGCAGTAATTTTAAATATGTCGCCACCCACAAATGTTCAGTAGTTGCAGTCTACTTTGGGACACACAAGCTATTATCTTCAGTTTACCCACAAATATGTCATAATCACTACACCATTGGAGAAGTTTTTGAATAAATTTGAACATTATGTATGGATTTTTGAATGTGATGTTACATTCAACACCTTAAAATTAAAGCTTGTGGGTGCTTTAATTCTAGTTTAACCATATTAGAACAAGGAATTTATGGTTCATATAGATTATTATGGTATTGCTTTGACTGTTATTTTAGCATAGTTGGGAGAAGGTAACTTAGATCATCCCATCTATTTTTCTAGCAGATAAACTCCACAGCTAAGAATAATTATACTACCACCGAATAGGAAGCTCCTGCCATGGTGAACTCTCTCCAAAAGTTTATACATTATCTTCTTGGTGGTCCTTTTAAATTATTTATTGATTATTTTACTTTAAAGTATTTGGTTAACAAACCTGTCTTGGAAGGGAGAATATGCAGATGGACTTTGTTGCTTTATAAATTCTTGTTTGAAGTTATTGTTAAACTAGCTTGCTCTAATGTGGGCCCAAATCACCTTTCTCGGTTGGAGTTTGGCAAAGAGGGAGGGTCAGTCAATGACTAATTTCCTAATGCATATTTGTTCCGAATTGAAGTAGTACCAAATTATTTGGATGATATCACGCTATTTCTAGAAACCGGTAAGTGTTATGATGAATACACAATGACTCAAAAGAGGCATATGGTAGTACGAGCTGCAAACTATCAGATTATTGCATGTAAGTTGTACAAAATGGGGCTTGATCATATTTTACACAGATGATTTTTGGATCATGACAAAGAAATTTTTTTGTGGGAATACCATTCTAACGTTGCAGGAGACCATGTTGGAGGAAAATCTACTACAAGGAAGATGTTACAAGCTCAAATTTTGTGGCCTACTCTTTTTAGAGATGCAAAGGAATATGTCGAGAAATGTGATGTTTTTTTGTGGGTTGGGAAACCATCTCATCGTGATGAACTTATAATGCATCTAGTTTGAGCTCTTTAGGCTTTTGAGAAGTGGGTTATTGACTTTGTGGGGGCCATCAACCCTCCTACGCAACATTCTCATTCCCCCTACATTATTACCACAATTTACTATTTAACACGTTGGGTTGAAGCAGTTATTATCAAAGATTGCATTTTGATACTACTGCAAGGTTTATATTTGAAAATATCATCACTAGATTTGGTTGTCCAAGGAGCCTTACTAGTGATCAAGGATTGAATTTCATTAACGAGACAATTGCTACACTGAGCGCAAATTCATGATCCAACACCACAAAAACAACCCATATCATCTGCATGGAAAATGGAATGGTTGAATCCTTAAATAGAATTTAGGAAAAAGGGCTTACTAAAGTTTTTTCCACAAACCAGGATGATTGGGATGAACGAGTTTAGGCTACTTTATTTATGGGCTTACCATATAATCGTGAAACAGTTGCATAAGTATACAACATCTCAACTTGTTTATGGATGAGAATCTATGGTACCAGCTAAGTTTATTGTTTTGAATGTTTTCATTACTCGAGCTACTCGAATCTTTGATGATGAATCCCTTGGAGAACGACTATAGGAATTGTGGGAGTTGGATGAGGAGTGGTACCTTGTAGATTTCCATCAAATTATCGAGAAGGAACAACAAAAATCCGGGCAGGACAAACATATAAACAAGAAGTATTTTTATATTGGAGATGAGGTATTTCTTTAAGAAAACAATTATCTTAAGCATCCTGGTAAGTTACAAATGTAGGGATTGGGTTCTTTGTTTTCTTTTGAAGATAAAATATTCTGGAGTTATTAAGCTTGCTCAACTTGATGGAGTTATTTTTTTTAGTTGGGTTAATGGTGCACGCCTAGAGCACTACTACATCCAAATTTAGTCTTCTGGAGTAGAAAAATCATGGGTTTTTCTTCTCTATTCAAACTTCTTATTTCTCATATTCTTTTTTAATTCCCTAGTCCTCTACAATTCTAAGAGATTTCCTTCATCACTTGTGGATCTTGCACACCCCTCTTAGGAAGAAATCATGAATTCCTATTTATTTGCACTTCTGGTGAGTAATAAATGCTTCTTTGATTGATTTTTGAGTCTCCAACTCTCAACCCTCATTATTTTGCTCAAAGAAAATATCTCTATTTGATAGTCTTCTTTCTTTTCTGTGTAGCCTTTCCACAAGGATATCACGAGAAATATCACTTCAAGAGATCCTAATCCATTGCAACATAATAAAGAGGGTTGATGGGGGTCTTTGGGGAGAGAAGGGTTTATCCTTCTTTTGCTTCTTCTTCCTTTGGAAATTGCATAGGGATTGGGATATCTTCAAGTGAATTCATACCTTCTTCCCATTGCTCTCTTGGGGAAGCTTCCTTCTCATGAACATATTCAAAAAATTTGTATGTTTCCTCTATATTCTTTATTCCATTTAGTACTTCAAATTGGTTTTTGAGAGATCTTTTACAACTAACTTGCATATTTGCTAAAGAGCGATACCATAAAGGATGTTGAGGGGAAGTGATACCTTATGACCAATATTATTCTCAAGGGTCTAAGGGGTAATTTGTGGCCTTGAGGGACCTCTTCTTCTATTAGTAGTCTATCAATTATATCCTTCTTCCTTCTAGGAGGGGCATTTGAAGATTTTGGACGATTTCTAGAAAAATGACCATATTCATGATAGACCTTGCATGTGAAGGGAAGTAGGTCATAGTCAACTTCCTAGAGGAATGTCCAATTATTTAAATATAGTTGTTTTACTTTTGAGAAGCATTTCTAAAAATAAAATTCAACACAAATGTGGGCACAAGCAACCATCATACCCTTGGTTCTATTCTATCTAAATACATTCTGAGGGCATTACCAATATTTTTGAAATTTTCATAATTCTGGTGGTGGAGGGGAAAATAGGAGAGTTTTACCCAGACAAGAATAGTAAAAGGAACATCATTTTTAGGGTCTAAATATGGACTCCATCTATCTAGATATAAGCCTTGAGCTCCCTTAAAATAAAGAAAACTTATGAATATTAAGTCACTATCAGATTTATCTACAAAATAAAAGGTAAAAAAAACCCTTTCCACAAAAGGAGGCTAAGACTTTTCCTTTAATCAAAGGCCTCTATTTTTTATCTAGCCAAAGGTTCAAGGATTTGGGGGAGTACCAAATCCTTGTGAACTAGCACACCAAACTCTGATCCACCAATTGAAGCATCGCAGTGTGTGATTTTTCAGTGTTCAATGTGACTTTGAAATTTCTTCTGTCTTCTTCACAAATTTGGCAAGTCGCAATATTGGGATTTTAGACCGCAACGATATAACAATGTTAAACACATCAATGTCAAGACCTAAGGGGGGTGGGCCCTGCAGAACCAAATGCCATCAAGGATAGAAAGAGGTCAACTAGGATTTTGGAGATTCATAGCTCAAAACTTATCATCGACATTCAAGATGGAAACTCTTGATGTTATATCTAATTATTTTTATAAATAAAATTATAGTGTTTTTTTTGCTTTGGCCAAAGAAAAACAACAAAACCAAAACACTCTAAATATATTAAATATTCATAAATATAATTAAGTCAATAGGTGTGTCTCTTTAAAATAGGTCTTCTAGAATTTTGATTACGTCGATATGCATGTATATTTGAGAATAGTTATTCCATAATTTTAAATTAATTATCAATCATTATTAGGCGGATGGTATAGATTTAACCTCCATGGAATATGTCAAAATATTCATAGTAATATACAGAAATCAAAAGTTTAGATTTATGTCTAAGTTAGTTATTCTCTTTCAATTAATTTATCTCAAATTAATTAATTTAAAAAAATATCATATCAACACCTCTTATATATAAGCTTTATTATCAAGTAAATACTTGGATACTTATCATGAATTGATATCTCTAAATATTTATATTTATATAATTACTTTAATATATAACAAAAATAACACTCAATAGCTGAAAAATATCATTCAAATATAATAATTATTTTTATACAAACATATGACATAAAATCATATGTGGAGTTCTTATGAGAGCTCATATTTTCAAGTGTGTGTTTGCAATTCAAAATGATAAAGGTGAAAGTGTAAACCATTGCAATTCAAAATGATAAAGGTGATAAAGGTAAAAATGTAAACTTATAAAGTAAAAATGTTTGAGATATTTATCGGAGAGTGTGTGGTGTCAAATTTGAGTTAATAAAAAGCTGATTGTTATTAAGTTGGACATTTTGTTAATTTAGTGTTTTCTTTTTATACTAAATAAAATTAGTAAATAAAATATATTCCAATTTTATGAATGTGGTTAGACATTTCTTGTCTTTGTTAGTTAAAATATATTCCAATTTTATTAATGTGGTTAGACATTTCTTTTCTTTGTTCATGTCGGCAGATACCCAATTAAATTAGTGGATAAACGTATTAATTCTCTCTTAAAAAATACCATCCACCGATAGAAACAAATTCTCGCTTAAACCTCTGAGATTTGATTAGGGTTTGATTTCATTGTTGTAATTCCAATTCCATTAGTAAAGACACGTGTCACGCACATTGCAAAAGCGTGTTCTATCTCAAGTTCCTGGTTCGAATCCCATCTAGTCGGTAAAGCACCGAAAATACAGAATACTCGGGTATTGATCAGGAAAAATGACGGAGTCAATGAAGGCGGTTGACCTTCCCGACTGGCAGGAAGAGCCAGGAAATGACAGAAAGGAGGACGACTGGGTGATGCTGCGGGTGGGAGGTCAGGTGTTCGAAACCTCGCGGACCACTCTGTGCGCGGACAAAGATTCCATGCTCGCTGCCCTGGTGCTCCGCCATTGGCCCAAAGATGATAAGAATAACAAGAATTCCGTCATCAGAATCGACAGAGACGGTCAGAGGTTCGCGCACGTCTTGAATTATCTCCGCAACGGCACCGTGTGGCTGCGCGACGTCTGCCTACTGCGTGAGCTCCAAGAGGAGGCTGATTTCTTCTGCCTCGCCGGCCTTAACGACCTCTGCGAGGAAAAAATACAACAAATTGAGGAGGCGCAAGAATCGAAGTGGAGTATGCATAGAAGTGCCTCGCCGAGGCGAATCACAAAAAACTCCGCCGCGGCGGAGAGGGATCCTGGCAGATCAAGGCCTCGCCACCGCCTTGGTGGCTGGGTTTGAGGTGCGAAGGCAAAGAAAATACAGGGTTCGGCACAATGAGGATTTTCAGAGAATCTTTGAATTTGTCACTTCTGTGTTTCGAACCCTGGCCGTTTCGATTCCAAAGATGGTAAGGTGTTCATAATTTAAGATCAATTAGAAAGTCTCAGTAGAGTTTAAACTTTTGTAAAGACGTGTAAATATTTTTAAATATTTATATTAATACTATTATATGGAAATTTTGTATGTTTCTATATTATATGTTTTAAAACGTATAAATATATAAAATGATATTTTTTTTAATAAAAATTATAGTTACATATTTCAAATTTAAAACTATTATTATTTTTTAATATAAATTTAATTTAAAATTTATATTTTCTAATTATTTATTTAATAATTATTAAACTTGTGAATTTACCTTGCTTTTACATGGGAAGTGGGAGAGAGAGTTTGTGTAAAGAGAGAATGACTAAACCATCATATTATATAAATTAATAATATGTAGGTATTTTCTTAATTATAATAAAATTCATTTGTTAAAGACTAATATATAAGACGTATTTTTATTTTTATAATAAACTTTATTGCTTAGAGATGTTCTTAAAAGTTTAATAATATTTGTTTTAATATTTAATATTTAATATTTTTTAATTTAATAATTAAAAAAAGCAATTATAAATTTTAAAATTTCCAAAATTTTAAAAGTACTCAAAAGAATTGGATTCAACATGTATGATAATTTTTAGAGATCCTCCTTATCTGATTGGATGATTGTATTTTTCATTACATTTATATTTTTTTATTTTTGAAAAACATATCATATTTATGTTATGTTTAAAAAAAATGTAAATGTAATGAAAAATATTTATTAGATGTTTGCATATATATTAGATTTTTTAAGTTATGAGAGTTTCAACAAAGTTGAAAGAAGAATATTACATGTATATTTAAAGATTGAATATTACATGTATATTTAAAGTTGAAAGAAGAATATACATGTAATATTCAATCTTTAATATACAATATGGATTTTAAGAGGTTTTTAAAATTGTTTTAATTCTAAAATTTTCACTTTAGGCTAAGTGAGGGTGGCATAAAGATGTTTAGTATTGACTTGACCATTGAGAAATAAAAAATAACATCTTGGAAAATATGAATAATATTAAAAATGTTTTATAAAAAATCTTTTACTAATTATTAATATATTATTATTCTTACTTTTGTAGTTAAAATCTAAATGTTGGGAAGTAATTCTCTATTTCACCACATTATTTATTCTCATGCTAAGATGAGACTCTCTAAGTCATGATGATGAACTACAATGATGAGTTGATTCAACAACTCATCATGATCTTAATGTGATTTTTTATTGAAATTGTTTTCAAATATACAATATGAATCACAAAACCCTAAATTTAGAATATTAAAAATATTATTACTTCTAAATTTAAGGAGAAATTATGTGGAAATAAAGTGCTTGAGGAAAAAAATTAATTATGATGCATAAATATGTAAATAGAGAAATTTGAATAGTTAGAATGGGCAGATACCTTGGTGTGTGAACCGCAAAGGTCACCTCTCTTTGTGTATATAATGATGTTCACATTAATGCAAATCATACAATTGGGAATTACCTTCCTGACCTCATATGGTATTAGAGTGTAGGTCCAAAATTTAGTCATTCTATGTCCTATTTCTTACTCATTGTCTATTCAATGCCATCTCACGTTGCGAACCTACTACACCTGAAGGATTGTATGTCATCTTTATCCGCTAGTCATTTTGTCTCAATATTTGACTTGCCCTCCTAAAAATTTAACAGTTCCTACGGAAGTAATGCTCCTATCCTATGTTTGTTAATCTTGGTATTGGTCTCTACAAGAAAAAACCAGGTGATATAACCAAGTAATCTTGGTTATATAACCAAGATTACTTGGTTATATAAAAGAGTGTATAACCATGTAGCTTAAACACATGAAAAGAAGCGGAAATAATAAGAGTGTATAACCAAGTAGCTTAAACACATGAAAAGAAGCGGAAATAATAAGAAAACATGAGATCAAAGACACAAGACGATTTGATTACGGAGTTCACCTAGTGTGGGCTACGTCTTCGGGCTTTGTTCAATGTGGGGAGGTAGGCCCTAAGACGTAGGCCATTTTTACAATCAGGGAACCTCTGATCAGGGACAAGTGTTTGCAATCAATTTACAAATGGACACCTTATACGTCCACTTTCGGCGATGGCCTAAAAATGGGAACCTCGGCTGGAGAAATGAGATGCACAGTTGGATTCTTGGCAAAATATTCTGTAAAAATGACTAGAAACTTGTCCCATTTTGACACTGGCACTTCTAGACCCCATAGCAATCTTTTCAACATCAAAAAAGATACCATGTTTAGGATTCTGCCCCCTAAACGACTTCAGGTTTCGCGCTGGATCCCGCTCCACTCCTCTACCTATCGAATGGGAAAAGTTGAGGTTTAAATAATGTTCGTGGTGCATACCAACCAATGTTGGCCTGTTGGTGGCGGTGGAAAATAGTATGGGGGCAGATCAGGGTCAAAACCTAGCCACCCCAAACATGGGGCGGGATTGTTGTAATACGCGGCATGGTTTTTGTTTTGATTATAATATAGATGGGTCTGCCCGATTGGCAAGCCGACCCACTCAAGTTGAGCAAGTTTAACCTCGGCTGACTCCCCTTCATTTTGGTAACAGCAACACAGTGGTCGCATTGTTTGGTGGGTTAGGCGGGCCCGTCAATGGGTGGGCTGCCCACCACATTAATATAACATATATTAGTTGGTTTGGCGTGCCAATGCCATATTCCTTGTAGTTAATACTTGTGGGTTAGCAGGGTTTGACCACCCGCCAACCAGTTTGGCTTTGTTTTAATTTTAATAATAAAAATTGTGTGTGTGTGTGTGTGTGTGTGTCAAAATTTCAGTGGTTATTTTTAAAGGTCACTGGGAAAATTAATGAGGTGACAAATTCACCAATTCTAGTGGTCGAATTCTGTGCGTCGAGGCTCTGCCAAATTGTTGCCTCGTTAGTGATTACTACTTGGCCTAGTTTAGCCAGAACTTTTACCGGCTATAACTTGAACATAGTAACTTGGATTTGAGTGTCATTCATGAGTTGGAATCAAGATGATGAGCACTATTATATGGTCCTGGTTTCACTTAAATCTAATGACTTTTATTTTTGAGCTATTTCAAGGCCAAAACTATTTCTCGAGCCACCCGGATCATTCCTCCCCACTAATGAGCTTCTGGGCCACCAAAAGCTTTATCGATCAATTGGAAAGTGAGGTAATTTCTCCCTCACTTTTTCCTTTTCAATCCATCGATCCTTACTTGGATGCATTCCCTTGAAACCAATACGAATGTACTCCACGTCTCGCCGTCATAAATTCCTGGTCTTCCTCTCAAGAATGATATCCTCTAGTAGCTTGTCCAAGTATTCGGGTGCAAAGTCGTCCATTGTAGGACCCTGTCTAACCTCTTCAGTGTCCTTGATCAAAGGAGGTTCATAAAATTTCAAATTTTCAACGTTCACCACTAAGTACATCTACATGTACGCTGGAAAATCGAGATGAGAGGCACTATCTCCAATCTTCTCTAATATGGTGAATGGGCCATGTCGGATTAGTCTTGACTTATATCCTTCTCCTTTCATCCTACCTTTGCTGATGCGGAGCCACACTTTGTCTCCAACCTAGAATTGGTGATCGACTCAGTGCTTGTCATGTCGAGCTTTATATCAAGCTTAAATTTTCTCCAACTTCTCCTGCATTTCCTGGTGAATCATCTGAATCAATTGAGTGAAATTTTGTCGTTTTTCCCTGTTATCTTTACCATTGGAATCTTCATCTCTACCAAATACCATGTCTAAGGGGTCCTTTGGAAAATATCCAAACCATGTCTCAAATGGTGAGCTTTGAGTGGAAATTTGCACTGTCCGGTTGTATGCATGTTGCGCATAAGGAAGTTGCTTGTCCCACAACTTGGGATGCTTGCCAAAATAGCCTTGGAGTAAGTGTACCACTATGCATTTGACAACCTCTATTTTTTCATTGGTCTGCGATGAAATTTTGTGCTCCTATTCATTTTGGATTCCATCATTCTCCACAAACTCATCCAAAACTCTCCAAGAAAGCCAAAGTCTCAATAAAACATAATGGATGTGGGCAACCCAAAATGGACCCATACAAATTGGAAGAAGAGATGAGTACTTTTCTTTGTAGTGACCTACTTCTTACAAGGCATTAAGACACACATTTTGCTAAATTGATCCACAACAACATACAAATAAGCATGACCTCTCCTAGACGAAGGAAAATCGCCAACAAAATCCATTGATATTCTTTCCCATGGACGATTCGGAACATAGCGTGGTGTGTAGAGCCCCAATTTTCTATTAGAGGGCTTGCAAATTGAACACAACACACATCCCTTTACATATTGAGTCACAGTATTTTTCATGTGAGGAAAATAAAAAAACCTTTGTAAATAACACAACGTTTTTTCTACACCAAAATGACCTAACACAATAGAGGTATGTGCCTATCTGATTACATGTATCCTTTTACTAGGGAGAATACAAAGTTTGCCAAGATGGTACAGCAATTTTCCATGCAAATGATTATTATCCACTTTCGATCCATGCATCAACTTTGCATAAATCTCCTTAAAATCGTCATCATTAACATATTTTTCAGCATAACTTTCAAAAGATAAATAAGCATTTTGAAAAATTATAGATGCAAAAATTGGAGGGCGAGAAAGCATATCTACCACTTTGTTATTGGTTCCCTTCTTCTATTTTATTACCAAGTGAAACTATTGGAGGAATCCCATCCATCTGAAATGACATGCCTATTGAAGCTTGGTTTACCACTAGAGGTACTGCAAGAGCTGGTGATTTGTGTGAATGATGGTCTCCTTGCCAATCAAATAGTGCTTTCACTTCTTCACACTTTAAACCAAGTCATACAACTCCTCGTCATATGTGGGATAGTTCACAACAACTTGGGAGAATGTCTTTGAATGGTAACATACATGTTTCCTCTGCTGCATCAACACTGCTCCCATGGCATACCCACTAGCATCTATCTCAATCTCAAAAGGTTGTTGGAGGTCAGGTAAGGCCAAAATTGGTTCAGTATTGATCTTCTCTTTCATTGTATCAAAGGATTTCTATTGCTTGCCTCTCTAATGAAAGGTTTTCTTCATGCTTGTCAATGCATGTAATGGGGATGCGATGACGAAGAATTTTGCAATGAACCTTCTCCAGTATTTCACTACACCCAAATAGCTATGAACCTTTGTAACGGTGGTGGGTTTAGGCCACTTTACAATCACATCAATTTTAGAAGGATCTATTTTTGAATTTCCACCTCTGACAATGTGACCCAAGTAAACCAAATAAGTCTTACCAAATTCCCACTTAAACATTTTGACATATAATTTTTCCTTTTGCAAAACATCATGCACCTTTTTAACATGACTTGGTGATCTTCCTATGTCCAATGTAATCAAGAATGTCATCAAGATACAAAAGTACAAAATCATGAAAAAAAGGACTGAAAATATCATTCATCACCCTCATGAATGTGGCTAGAGCACTACATAGTATGAATGACATCACTAGCCATTCAAAAAACCCTTGTTTTGTTTTGAATGCAGTCTTCCATACATTCTGTTCTGCAATATCGACCTTATGATAGCCACTGCGCAAGTCTAGTTTTGTGAAATAGACATCCTTTTTCAATCGATCTAACAAATCATCAATACGAGGGAGAGGTACTGATTTTTCACCATTATTTTGTTGATTTATTTGTATTTCACACACATTCTCCATGTTCCATCCTTCTTTGGCACCAACACATTAATAAGTGAACCGCATAGAGAAGAACTACATCTTATAACCCTTTAGTTCAAAAATTCTTACACCTGTTTCTTTATCTTCTCCATTTAACAACTTATACATAC
Organism: Pinus albicaulis; assembly: GCA_034641835.2. NCBI lineage: Eukaryota > Viridiplantae > Streptophyta > Pinopsida > Pinales > Pinaceae > Pinus > Pinus albicaulis. Next base: position 1,054,877,857 of record CM076570.1, on the reverse strand, counting down.
CAATGTTGGGTAAAGGAGCATCCTACTACAAGTGAATCTCATGTTGGATCTCATGCTTTGGAGGCAACTCACTTGGTTCCTAAAAAATCCCATCATAGTTAGAAACATTTTCATACAATTCCCTTTTATGACTGGGATCATGACCTTGGAAAGCTTCTTATGTCTCTACATATTTTTTTCTCACAACCATGAGCTTGCACCCTTTGCTGGAATTTACCAACCTCTTCATCTGACCTACACTTACAATATTGGCATTGATTTTGGCATAATTAGCTCTAACAATGTATTCCACCTCATCTTTCATGATATGATACTTGTTTTCATGGAGAAAAAAAATTCATTTCCTTTCATACAAATATGGACTCCCCAATACCATGCCACAGATATCCAAAGGTACAACATCAATATCAACCTCATTTACTAGTTTGGATGCAATCACAAATCTAGCCCAACATTGTTTGGTTACATGTAATTTGGCTTTATCACACACTCAAGCAAGAGGGTAAGGTTTTGCATGAGGCTTGGTTTCCAATCCTAATTTCTTAACCAAGTATTTTGAACTCAAATTTACTTGTGAGCCCAGATCAAACAAGGTTTCCAATGTAGTATGTTTCATTACAACTCTTATGTGGAACAATTCAATCCTCTTTTGTTCACTAACAAGAGGCTCATTTTAAGAACTTGTGCTTGATGCAATTCATAATTTTCATTAGCATGAAGAGAAAGTTTACCTTGTATGCCCACTTTTGTGATCTATGTCTCATCACCGAAATCGGAGCCAAGGTCCTGATGTACAATTGCCACCATATTTTTCTTATTCTTCCCACCAAATCTCTTTTGTTTCAACTCCATATGCAACTTCCAACAATGTTCATCATCATGGCCTTCCTTCTTGCAATCTGTGAAAGATGGATTTTCTCCTTCCACCTTCTTGTCCTTTCCCTTGCCTTTTCCTTTGAACTTGTCATTATGAGGTTTGAAAGACGATTTCTTTGGTTGCTCTTCTTTGTCATTCTTTCCCCTACTTTCAAGGTAAATAGCCTTCACATTGGTCACATCAATAGTAGCAGGCTAAAATAACAACAAATAATGCATGATGTAACTATGTAAAGCATCAATATACTTTGTTACAGTTTCAAGTGAATCAAGTGGAATGTTCAAATTCAACACTTGTTTCCTAAACTCTTATGTGAAGCTTTGTACATTTTGACCCTTTCCTTGTCTCAAATATTTTCATTCCATTAAAGCCTTTTGTCGATAACCCAAAGGATAAAACTGATATTTTAATGCAGAAACAAAATTGGACCAAGAAGAAAGGATATTACCCAAGTATTTGTTGCCTTTCTACAACTTTCTCTCTGACCAAACAAGAGCAATTTCATTCATCTGAAGGGATGTTAATTTTATCTTCGCCTCATCCTCCTCGATCTGTTGAATCCCTCAATAAACCTCTATTTGTCTAATCCAATTTTTTAGTTTCTTTGCATTACACTCTCCATTATATGTGGGAAAATCAAAATTTACATCTAGCTTAAAAAATGGCTTCTTAGATGTATTTTATGGTGCTTATTAGAATGATGAGAAGAGGAAGAAGAAGAATTGTCATTGGTGGATGGAGAGGGAAGAGGCTCTTCTCCTCCACCTCCATGGTGTATAAATGTATGATCATCAAGCTCTTTTTTCTCATGCCTGATTGTTTTCTCATATTTTCCAAACAACTTGTCAACTTTCTCTGTCATGGTGAAGAATATCTTGTGATAATTTCTCACTTCTTCTGCTCTTGCATCCTCATCTACCATGTTTCATCTTCATGTTTCACGCCCCACTTCGGGATCAAAGGATTTGAGTTTTCCTTCTCCTCTTTGGAACTTGTTCCTGGTTAGCATTCACTCATACAACTCACATCAAGAAGACCTGATCTGATACCAAACTTGATCCAAATATTTTACATCATGGATCCATAACTCAATTTCTATTTATATACTGGAATTTAAAAATATATATATTTATTTTTTTAAAATGTATTTTATTTATATTTTATGTTTTTTAATATATAATTATTATTATTATTTTATTTTTTTTAAATTTGTTATTTTATTAGTTATTGATTAAATTGCGTAGATGATGAAAATAAATTTTATATATATATATATATATATATATATATATATATATATATATATATATATATATATATATATATATATATATATATATATATATATATATATATATATATATATATATATATATATATATATATATATATATATCGTCTACACAATTTAATCAATAACTAATAAAATAACAAAATTTAAACAAAAAAATTTCCGTTTCAAACAAAATAAATGCTTAAGTAGTCAGTAGAACTGAGGCTTGTGCAGGAGCTCGAGACCTTGTAGAGCTTCTAAAACCAAGTATTTATTTTTATTTTTATTTTTGGTAAGTTTTAAAGCTTATATTTATGATAAAAAATGAAGTACATCTTATATAATCATTGCTCTTTTTCTAGCACATATATTAACAAGAGCATAGTTGATAGTAAAGGAGACATAGAGAAGCCTAAGAAACAATTACAAAAGAGAATCACCTAATTTGGGGCAAATCCTCGGAGCGACTTTTCCTTCCTTTATTTTTTGAAACCTTAACCCTACTTGTTGAAAGGAGTTTTTCGAAGTGATCTAAAGATTATATTTGCGCGTTGAAGGAGAACCCTTGCTAGGATATAAAGAAGAAAATTCATGAGCTCGCTTCAATGTGCCAGAAGAAGCATTTATATTTGTTAACTTTGTACTTTTCAAGGGAGAATGGATCACAAAATGATCCTCAGGAGACTTTTGAATCTTGTATATTACAAGAATTTCATCATTAGATCCTTCATCATTCTTTGTTCGAATCAAAGGAAGCCTTGCTCTAAATAGGAGGTGGTTCATAGGGCTTCCAAATTTTAGCTCTGGAACTACAAATTTTCACTTCTAGATTTGAGAATAGGAAATATTTCTATAAGTGACATGTTTGATGACAAAAGCAACAATGAAAAGCAATATTCTCATAGTCGAGATTCTAGTTCCAATGAAACTCCGTTATTTTTAAATTGATTTGATCTGGTAGTCCTTTAGTGATATTGATTTCAATGCATATTTTACTAAAGGTGTAAACGCCAAGCTTCATACGAGAAACACCAATTATAAGGAAGCATCGAACAAATTTTGAATGCCCTTAACGACTGAGAAGTACCACAAGTGAGCAAGTAAATTAGGAATCCAGACCCAAATTGGCAGCTTGGTAATGATTGTTTTGGAAGGGTCAGAATATGAAAACTATGTAGTTAGGAAAAGTCCAACATTGCCCTATAACCAAGGCACTTTAGATAAAACTTTCTAGTAGTATTTGGATTCAACAAACAACACAATGAAGAAGCCTTTGGAGCAAAAAATAACTTTGCAATTCTTGGTCCATGAAGAATGGATCCATCGGTAAAGATCAGTCGAGCACTTCCATAAATCGTTGAAATGACATATAAGGGTCAACTCTACATAGATTTCATAGAGATCCTCAATACTAGGGTGAGAGATTTCTTAGGGGACTTCCTCTAATTTTTTTACTAGAAACAACCCAAGAACTACCTAGGATTGCGCTTCCTTTGGGGAGGGCTTAACATGGACAACATATTTGTAGGAAAAATCCTGAGAAGAGGAAGGGTTTTCCATAGCCCTCCCTCGTAAATGAAAGGCCATAAAAACAATGACATATTTACCAATATTATAGACATAATGAAGGGAAGAATCATCCAATTTTTTACCTTTGAAAAGCAAGCGTTGGATGATAGAGGGAATACCCACCCATAATTCCATGAAAATATTTAGGTCCAATACCAAATATGTGGAACAAACCCTAAGGATCAATAAACACATAGAGAGAAGCTTGAAAAAAACTTTAAAAAATAAATTGAGGAACCAGTAAACAACCTCCTCGCTACACATGAGAAGGAGGCTGCCACTTTACCCAAATCGGTCCCTCTATGAACAACTACATCTCTTTCTTATAAAATCTAGTGCACAGTTGTCAAACCATGACCATAATGGCTTCTATATTGCACAAGATAGAAATTATTGTGAGGGAGCTTAGCAACAAAGGCAAGAATTGTAGTGCAATCATCCCTCCCAAATACAGATCTTGTTCAATGGGTTTTCTTAGAAGTGACATAGTCTGAAACCCCAGTGACCGCCATCATTCCTCCCTTAGTGTCAATGAGATGACCAAACTTATAAAAAACATTTCAAAAATCCTCCCAAAGGTGCTCCACGACAAGCCTCCAATGAAACAATGATATTATGACGTGTCTAACATGGATCAAAATTATTTAGAAACCCTATTAGCAAATAAACTTGCCTCAATTCCTCTTTAAAACCAAGGCTTCATTAAAAAAAAAAATCTTGATTAACATAAACGAGGCATTCATCAAATTTACTTAACTTATAAAAACATTTATATTACAATTTTCTTTTGTCTCTTCATAAATTTATACATCATTATATTTAGCATTTTGGCATTGTTTATTATTATAATGATATTTAATTTTATTAATAAATTATAACTCAATAAATATTAATGTTTATATATATATATATATATATTAACGGTTGATAAATAGATAAATAATAGTAGACATTAATAATTATGAACATAAGCTATATATATATATATATATATATATATATATATATATATATATATATATATATATATATTAACGGTTGATATATATATAATAAAAATTCTTATCAAAAGAAGTATAATTTACAAACTTTTACATTAACATACTCCTATATTATAAGGATAAAAATCATACATATATGAAATAAATGAGAGAGGGAAGGAGAAATTAGTGGATTAAATTGGCAGAGAGAATTTTGTTGAAAATGGGAAATTGTAATTCCACATCACATGACAGCTTGTACGAGTTAATTAAGTCATGAATACTTACTTATCTTAGTCAATTCAAGTTGAGGGTCAAATTAGAGGCATGTAGAGTGTTCCCTAAGTTTTAGGAGGCCCAGATGCACTGTATTTTGAGTTGTAATGAATTAACATAATTATTTGAGCTAAAATCAGTTTAACTAGTTCTAATTGATGGAGGAACTAATGAGAGGCCTGGTGGATTAAATATGATTTAATTCACATGCATTGATCAATAAAATAACTGATAATTCACTAAAAATAGTTCATGCATGTCAGTTCTAATGAAGACCTAGTTGAGATTCGAGTTAAAGAGAAGTGTATTATCTTTTGTATAATTAGAAAATTGTACAGTTGGTGCATGGAGTCAGAGGAAGAACCTTGATTTATTGTGAAATCATTATTGAGGAATTTCCTAATTAATAGGGGCTAAAATACCCAAGAAATTTCCCAAGAAAATAGGGAAGCCTGAGGCCAAGAAATTGGTTAAGTATTGAACCACGCTAGCCTAGGAATCAATGAGATAGATAGAGATAGTGCAAAGAACTATCAAGCCTGAGAGGAGAATTTTATTATTCTCATATTCTTTGACTTACGCAATATGCAGATAGTGAGGTTCTTAGCTGAGGCTTTCCCCAGATAAATATTTGTGTTGTGTGATTGAAATTCTTTCTCTTTCTTGTTCATGTGATCTTGTGATCGTAATTGGTTTCCTCAATTTGTAGATTAGATTCAAGTATTTTGTTTTAAAATATTACAAATATCAATTTGAATATACATACATTTTCTACATGGTATCATAGCAGGAATCACTATAGAAGAGAAGAATATGAGTTTGTTTTGAGCAGGTGAATCGAATTTTCATATCTACACTTCAAGACCAGCAACAAGATTAGGATGTCTTTCTGTGGATTGAGACTCGAATATTCACTTGAGGGTAGTTCGAATCATATATCTTGGAAGAACAAGATGGAAGCAATGTTGAAATACAACAGGTTGAAGGATTTCATAGACCATATGATATTCCCATGCCCACAACAACAGATGCTCAAAATCTGGATGCATGGAAGAAGAATGTAGCAAAGGCGAGAAGGATTCAATTAGAAGGAGTTTGAGAAATATTGTCTCAAACCTCCATGGAAAGGAAACTCCATATGTTATGTGGAAGGCCTTAACAGATATTTTTTCAGAAAAACAACAACCACAAGAAGCTGGTGTTGAAGGAAAATCTCAAAAAAATCAAGATGGAGAAGGGTGACACAATACCAAAATACTTAACTATGTTCACTCAATGTAGATATGATCTTGGAAGTGTTGGTGTTACAGTTTTCGAGGATGATCTGATGAGCCTAGCACTTCTAGGCCTTCCCAAGAGCTGCCAAAACTACCAATATTTAGTGAAAAGAAGGGAGAAGCTAACAGAGTGGGAGTGATTGTGGTCTAACTTGGTACAAGAAGAGATTCGATGGAATACCAGAGATGGATCATCATTAAATAATAATGATGAGGATAATTATTCCTTGGTTGGAAAATAATGTAAAGGTAAAGGGAAGGTGCCCCATTCCAAATCAGATGTTGGCCAAGAAGGCAAGAAGGACTTGTCGAAGATTAAATGTTTTCACTATCCAGAGGAGGGACATTATGCCACAAAGTTTCTGTACAAGAAGGTTGGAAAGAAGTCCTCAGGAGGAGCAGGTTTTTCACCTCTTGCTTCAAAATTCAAGTTGTATTTAGTTTTCATCACATGAATGGTGTCATTGGTGATGGGTTATGTGTGGTACCTGGATAGTGGAGCTTCATTCCAAATGACCGACAAAAAATAATGCTTCAGCAAATTGGAGGAGAAGGATCTCTAGATGCACATTGAGATGGGAGATGACGGGAGGTATAACGTAACCGACATAGGTATTGTTACCTTTCAAAGGGATTCGATTACTCCTATCACATTAAAATATTTCATGTATGTTCCCAATTTAAAGAAGAATATAGGTTTCAGTCGTTATGTTAGAAGACCCTGGCAATGATGTGTTATTTAGAAAAGGAAAGGTGTTTGTTCGTCACATAGCCATGGGAAAAGTGAAGAATATTTGGGTTTAGGTAAAGAAACTCTACAAATTGGATGTAGAAGATTGTGTTGCCTTCAACACGAAAGTAGAGAAGGTGTAGAGCCAAGACATTGGTGAGTTATGGAATAGAAGATTTCACATACACACCATGGTGCTTTTAAGATCATGCAGTAGATTTCTACAGGACTTCCCAAGGGTGCACTTGAGCAACGAGATACATGCAAAGGGTGTACAGTGGGTACGTACACCAAATCCACCTTTCATGATAAGGACAATCAAGTGAAGGAGATCCTTGAAATAGTTCACACAGATGTGTGTGGACCGTTCTCAATAGCCTCCACAATAAAACACATGTATTATGTGATTTTTGTAGAGGATTTTTCACGCAAGTGTTGGATATTCTTGATACAGAACAAAGATTAGTCATTCTCAAAATTTTGTGATTTCAAAGAAATTTTCAAGAAATATACAGGGAGGAAGGTGAAGGCTCTCGGGAGCGACAACAGTGGAGAATATGTGTCGAATCAATTCAAGAAATTTTGTGCTTCAGAAGGCATTCAACATGAATTGATAACACCTCATGACCCACAATAAAATGGGGTTTCAGCAAGGAAGAAAATAAATATTGTGGGAGCAACGCGAGTGATGTTGCATGAGTAGGGCCTACCGTTGCACTTGTGGATGAAGCATGCAAAGCATCATTATTTGTGTAGAACATAAGTCCTCATCAGATTCTCAAGGTGAGTACACTGTTATCACTCTGTAATTTCTCAAGGCTAAAGAAATAAATCACCGAGGTAACCACAAACCTACTTTGGAGTTTAGGATCTAGCCCTTCTAAACTCATAGAGGGCTCTCTCTATATGATTTAGCTTTATTTGAAATAGATATTAGGCTAGTTAATAAGTACAGAGTTGGTTTTTGAATTGGTTTGGTTGGAAATGCAAAGGAAGGCCATTGGGAAATGGATTCAAGGAGGCTTGGGTGATCAATTTGCAGAAGTATCAAGTTTAAATGAAATAGGGAAAGGTAGAAATTACTACTGGATCCTTTAGATTTGGATGATATGTAATAAAAGAAGAAGGGAGACTCAATCGAAACTAGGGAGCATTTAATAATTCCCTAATCTGGATATAAGAATAGACATTCAATCGAAACTAGGGAGCAATGAAGAATTCCCTAATCTGGATATTAGAAGAAAACATGTAAATTACTAACAATTAAAGGCATAGTGTATGATCTCAACAAATTCTACAGTAATACTTCTGTAAGAGAATTCAGAATTAAGAAAACAATAAGATGGAAACAAAGAAATCACATATACAGTGAGAAAAACTTCACCAATGGATATGGCACATGAATCCTAAAACAACTACTCTTTTATTAATGTAAATAGTCACTTAAACTTAGTGAAATAAATCACACTAAATGGTGAGGTTCCTGGTAAGAAATCCCAACCAACACCCATGATACTTTGAATGATGAAGTATATAGAGAGAAATATTACAAACGGATTACAATTTACACTGTCTCAAAAGACAATGTATTTGAAAAATAAACTCTAACAAAGACCAGATAATAGGCTTGACAGAGTGGACTAATATCGTGGCACTGTTTTGGAGGAAACAGTTGTTGAGTAGGCCTATTGGTAAGGCTTTGTTGTCAGAAATGCTTTGTTGTCTCCTTATTTAACTGTATTTTGTTTATGACTGTTTATTTTCTTTTCATCATTTTATTATTGTCATAATATATTTTGGAAAAAATATAAATATCATTTTCCAAAATATTCGATTAAATTCATGAATGAAATTTATAATCGAAAATTTCAACATAAAAACCATCATGTATTTCAAATCTGTGTAGTTTTCCCTTTCACCTTTTCTCTGTAATTCCACCTGTTAATTCCTTTTATCCCTGTAAAATCATGTGGATAAATTTCCAAACCATGTGTTCTTTTTTTAGAAACCATGGGTTGTTTTCTCTTCTTATATTTTTACAAAACCAAGTGTAGTTTTGTGAATCCATGGTTAGTAAAATATTTCATTTTAACTTTTTATCCCTGTAAATCAAAAATATTTTTCTTCTCTGTGAAAACTAAAACCAAAACAGTTAATGGTTTTCTCACGGGAGGCAAGTAGTATGTGGTATTTGGAGGGGGGGTGTGAGAGCACGTGAAAATGACAACTGGTAAAACCTAGTAATAATAAACTGCCCCGCCATTGGTTAAATTTTGGAGGAGCTAGGGTGCAAAACATAATTTTAACCGTTCATTTATCGAGGCAAATAAAATGAAGGGGGTTTAATTCTTAGTGCAGGGTGGGCCATAGGTTGACTTTGCAGGGGGACCATAGGTTGACTTTGCAGGGGAAGAGGTAGTATAGGTTTGTGGGGAGAAATTAATATAAAGTACAAAATTTATATTAATGGGGTTTTTGAAAATATAAATAAACTCATGGAATTTTGGGGAGAAATTAATATAAAGTCCAAAACTTTATATTAATAGGGTTTTGTAAAGTAAGGGGTAAAAAGGGGATTTAATTAGTATAAACTTTTGGATAGTTTATACTTAGGATAGAATATTTCTCTGCTCTCCTTCTTTATTAAATATTTGGAGTTCTTAATTCAAGATAATCATAATGATGCTTTTAGCCAGGTTTGTACCTACCCATTGCTTTTCATTACTAAAATGGGAATCATTTGCAGAAATGCAAAGTTTGCACAATATTACATGGTAACATCATAGCCAATTCAAAGTTATGATTCTCTATAATTATAGGACCCTAACATACACCATAGGAATATTTTTTAGGTAATAAACTAGATGTGGCACACTTTAAAATTTTTGGTTCATCAGTTTATTGTCATGTAACAAAAGATGTCAGGAAAAAACTATAACCAATAGTGGAGTTCGGAATATTTTTGTGGTACATTGATACACCTCACAACTATCGTGTGTACATGCCATATCACAATATGACAATGGTAAGAAGATATGTGAAATTCAATGAAGAGAACGCCATGCAAATTTCACTTAAGAGGGAGATTTAACTGCATGCAGTTGAGGAGCTCTTAGCTCCGAAGAACCTCAAGATGTGGAGTAGCCACAAGAAAAGGAACATAGACGGAAGGAAATGCACCAAAGAGGCTAAAATTTTAGTGCTTTATGCTAGAGATAATGTGGGAGAACACACATCACAATGTAGGCAGAGAAGGTCCCCAAAGTGGTACATTTTCTACATGGATCTTATGAGTGAGAGTGAAGAGATTGGGCCATCCTCATTCTAGGAAGAAGTGCATCAACTAGTATGGGTTGATGCCATCAGTGAAGAGTATGGCAAATAGGATTGTTGAGAAACACAAGGACATATTTGTGGCCAGAGGGTTATCTTAGTTGGAGGGAATTGATTACGAGGAGACATTTGCTCTAGTTGCAAGGTACTCATAAATCATATCTATCCTTTCAATTTCATCACAAGTGGCATGGAAGATACATTAGATGGATTTAAAGACACCTTTCCTCAATGGAGTGATTGAGGAAGAGGTGTACATAGAGCAGTTAGAATGATTTGAGACCTTCAACAGAGAGTCACATGTGTGTAGCGTCAAGAGAGATTTGTATGGACTGAAACAAGCACCTCGAGATTGGTACACCAAGATTGAAAACTACTTCACTAGATTGGGCTTCACCAAAAGCGAAGTAGATTTGAACCTTTACCATATTGTGGTAGAAGGTAAATTATTGATTATTGTTCTATATGTCGATGATTTTATTCTGAGAGGTGATGAGTAGTTGATCAAATATTTCAAAGAGGATATTGCAAGAGAATTTGAGATGAAGGATATGTGATCTTGCATTATTTCCTTGGTTTGGAAATTTGGAAAAGAGATGGGGAACTATTTGTATCTCAGGGAAAGTATGCCAACAATATTCTGAAGAATTTTCAAATGGAGAGAAGCAAACCCATGGAGACTCCTCTAGTAGGGAATTGGAGGAAGGAAGATGTTACTTCAGGCGAAGTGGTAGAAGATACCATCTACAAGTAGCTTGTGGGTTCACTCATGTACTTGGTGAACACGCGACCAAAAATATGTTATGTGGTTAACCAGCTTAGTAAAACTGTGGTTAAGCCTACGAAGCTCTATTCAAAGGCAAGCAAACATTTGTTGAGATACCTCAGAGGCATCACTCATTTTGAGTTATGGTACAGGCAGACAAAGGGATTGAAGCTTCAAGGCTTCCCAAATGCATATTGGGAAAGGGGTCCATACGACAGGAAGAGCACATCAGGGGGAATCTTCAGTATTGGGTCACTAGCAGTTTCCTAGTATAGCAAGAAGCAGATATTAGCTGTACTTAGTTCAGCAAAGATGGAGTACATGATTTCTAGTTAAGAATATTGTGAGTCTGTCTAGATGAGGAATATTTTTTTTTGGTTTTTTGGTCAGTAGATGGATTCGAAGGTGATTTATTGTGATAACCAAAGTTGCATCAAACTCTCGGCTAATCTAGTTTTTCATGACAGGTCTAAGCATATTGATATCTGGTATCACCATCTCATATATTGTGTGTTGTGAAACCAGCTCCAAAAATAGAAGAAAAGAGATATCAACGCCTTAGAAATAAGCCACTTCGAGGGGGGATCCTTCAATACATTACATGAATGAACAATTCTTGAATGATACAAATGAAAAAACCTCCTCTCTATATATAGGAGTCCATGGGGCCACAATGTAATCCTAGCCGACCTAACAATAATAATGTAAGGGCACAATAATAAAAATATGGGGGTTACAGGGTTACAAAAATAATAATAAGGGGGGATCTACTAACATAATAAGATACTACACTAGTAATATAGGGACTTAACATGCCCTTTCCTTCAAACAAGTGTTGTCCTCAACGCTTGATGATTCTGTATAAAATTCTCATCCTCCCATGTGGAATCTTCTACAGGAAATATCTTCCGCTTGCGGAGATACTCTAAAATTGATCGTACTTGTTGAGTTCTTGTTTTTGTGACTGCTTCAGAATTTCTTTCGATGTGATGTTGATCTTCCTGTTGTTTCATTTGATTCTACACCAAAGTTAGGTTATCCTTTGAGAGTTGGAGAACTTGTTTTTGATGCTCGATGTGATATTCCACTACTTTACCATTCATATTAGATTTCATTTGATCCTTCAAGCCATCCAACTTAGCCTTCGTTTCTACTTTTAAACCATCTATGTCATCTTTAGTTGCTCTTCATAAGATCAAAATTTTTTGCACTTGGTACCGTAATTTTGATATCTCATACTGCAATTCTTCCTCTTCAGGCATCATAGTATAGCTTTCTGAGGGCTTAATTGGTATGGATGTATTTTTATGTGGCATTTTAGAACCCAATACTGATATCTATGCTTCAATGTGCCCTTGGAATCACTTCAAACTGATTTTTCACACAAGACTTATACAATTCGAAAAAACAAATACAGACATTTTTCTTGCTTTTGAGGAGCTCGATATTGAAATGGAACTATATCTATGATTTAGGAACTTCAATATCTAAAATTCAGCCCCAAATTAGCCCTCTAAATATTCTTTTGAATTCCACAAGTCTCACCTGATTTGGATTCTTCAATACAAAGTTATGTCCAATCTCCCACGATGACCTAATTATGGACTAGTTCAGTAGAGAGAAATTGTACGACTTGCCATGTGTCATTGTTTCCTCCTTCGGCTCTAAAATTGATATACCAAAAAATACAGTCCATTTACTTGTGACCACTTGTTACATAATCCCAATCTGATGCTCAAAGAGGGAGTTATGATGTTTTTCCCACGGTCGCCTCTGTGAGATGAAATTCGGGAGCCTAAAATAGTCCTAATTTCCATGGATCATATCTCCAAAAATATTGCGAACCAATATCTAAAGTTTTTACAGGAGATTCCTCAGGATTTCAGCTTCGTTTTATGAAAATTTTAGCTTCTGAAACCTCGTATAAAAAAAGTTATAGCGAAAATTCCACGATGACTTGTTTAGGTTAAATTCAAGAGCCTGCAAAAAGACTTAAATTCCACAGATCATATTTCTGAAACTATTGCGAACCAAGCTCTGAAATTTTTCGACAATGTTCCTTAGGATTTTGGATTCGCACTCTAAACATTTTAGCTTTTGAACCTTCGTAGAAAACAAGTTATAGCGAAAATTCCATGATGGCCTGTTTGGAGGAGCGACACCCTAGAATCCAAAGCTCTGATACCAAATGTTGTGAAACCAACTCCAAAAATAGAAGAAAAGAGATATCAACACTTTAAAAATAAGTCACTTCGAGGGGGAAACCTCCAATACATTACATGAATGAAAAATTCTTGAATGATACAAATGACAAAAAATTTATATATAGGAGTCCATGGGGCCACAATGTAATCCTAGCCAACCTAACAATAATAATGTAAGGGCACAATAATAACAATATGGGGGTTACAGGGTTACAAAAATAATAATAAGGGGGGCTATACTAACATAATAAGAGACTACACTAGTAATATTGGGACCTAACATTGTGTTCAAAGGAGAATTATTTCATTAGATTATATTCCTACAAAGGATTAGGATGTAGACATATTGACGAAGGCACTGTCAAGAGGTAAATTCTAGTTCCACAAAGGACGGATCGGGGTAGTATACAATCCATTTATTGTTGAGATAGTGTAGAGAGCTCTCAAGCCTGAGAGAAGTATTTTTTTGTTATCATATTCTTTTACTTATGCAATATATAGAAAGCAGGGTTTTTAGCTGAGCATTTCCCCGAATAAATATTTATGTTTTTCGATTGAAATTCTTTCTCTTTCTTGTTCATGTGATTTTGCGATCATAATTGATTTCCACAATTTGTAGAGTAGATTCAAGTATTTTGTTCTAGAATATTACAAATATCAATTTGAATCTACGTGGATTTTCTACAAATTTGTACATTTTCATAGGTATGAGATAGTTAGGAGGTATTTTCTTAGTTATAAGATTTATTTGTTATAGATATGTCTTAATATATAAGTTAAGATGTGATCCGAATTTATTTAGGAATGAAAAAGAATAAACATATAACCATAAATACAAAGATGCAGCAGAAATAACACTTCATTTCATTAATATCAAAGAACTGAAATTTGCTTATAGACAGAATGGAAATAAAACTAGCTAGGGCGCTGGTAGCTATCTCTGAGAAGAGATGTGGGGGCTACCAGCCTCTGAACTGAGTTACAATGAGGCTCAAGGGCCTATTTATTATTGAGAAACAATGGATAACTCTAAACATCCAAAAACCTAACCCTAGGAGATGAAGCGCCAAAACTATGGGCCCCGTTTGGGTAAATTGGTGTTTCAACTTCCCAGGGACATAACTTTGGCATACTATCTCCGTCTGACGCACATGGTGCATCATTAGAAATATCTATCCGAGGACTAAAAATTTAGCCACAAACATCCATTACAGAATGATATTCACTGGAGGTGTGATGCCCAAAAAACGTCATTTAGGGCCTCAAAACGGTTTCGGAAGTTCAGAACCCAAAAAACTGCTAAAAATAGTAAGTTGTGCCGAAACTGAAAAATTGAAAGAGGAAATGGTGGGGCCCCAAGTGGAATAGGAGGGTGGCCACCAATATCCACCTGTATCATTCCTCCCCCCCTAGGAAGCAATGGTCCCCATTGCGTTGAGTTCATCCATGAGATTAGGAAACTTCTGCTGAACTTGGTCCCTGGTGAACCACTTGCCTTGGTGCAGGAGTTGGCCAACTTTGACAACCCGATACAGTTGGATGTTCTTTTGGTGAGTGCTCTTTATTTTCATGTCCCTGATACAATCTATGGTGGCCTGTTCCATGTAGTCTAGGTTTAACTCTGTTGGTGTGAGTTGTTCTGCAATGTCTGAGCTGTCTGGTAGAGGTGGGAAGTAAGGACAAAGGCGATCCACATTGAAGACTGGGTGCAAACCAAGGAATGGTGGAATACTGAGCTCGAAGGGATTGTTCCCTACAGCCTTGGTGATGGTGTATGGCCCATATCAGAGTGGGAAAAGCTTGTGGTGGGGTCCAGTGAGGCGCTCCTTTTGCAAATGTAGCCATACTTTTTCGCCCACCTAGAATTTGTGTGGCACTCGGTGTTGATCATGGCGTTTCAGTACTTGGCATTGGCTCTGTCCAATATATCATGAACCTGCTGGCAGATTTGTTGAATGCGCTCGATGAAGCTACTTGCTTTGTCAACTTCATAATGGACATGAGCTGAATCAGTCT
>CM076570.1:1054797319-1054862456 GCA_034641835.2 Pinus albicaulis | reverse complement strand
GGACAAGGAATGCGTAACAAGTAAAGTAGTTGATATACGCATCCTTTCCATTGTAATTAGTGTTTGTATAAAAGTTCATTGGCTGCGGTAGTGTCGGTATCTTCATCCCTCCGTTAGTGATCAAAATTCTCTTGTTGCATTGCATATTAGGTGTCTCACTCGGTCAGCTGCATTCCATTAGGAGCATGGATCATCTGACGGTAGTGGCTTTCTATACATTTTCCCTCATGTCCTTTACCTGCTGGCCCATTTCCTTTCATCCAGATCATCTGCACTCACTTTTTGTCCTTAAATTTTTAAGAGTCATTTCTAGGTTTTTCAGTCCCATTAGGTCTAGGGTTTCATTAATAAGGTCTTCAAAATTCCCAATAATGGTTAGCAGGCGCATGAGGAGTTTGAATAAAGTTCCAGTACTAAATAATTTTCATCATCATATGCCTAGAAATGTATTTTTCCTCAAAACTCTGTTTTGAAGAAAAATAGAGTATTTTATCTTTTATGTATAAATTTGATGTAATTTCAAGTTTTCTCATATGTAAGAAATTTCAAAGGCAACCGTGGTCACCTTGTCAAACTTCAGTAGCTCCATCCCCTGCAAGGCAAACAAAAATCAAGTCATTCAGTTCATTAAAGGCACAAATGAAGTAAACTGCCCAAAAACAGAGTTGAAAGGAGCTCATTTGCATTCAAAGAAGAAAGATTGAGCAAGAGAAGGCCGTGTTGAAAAAAAGGAGCAAAATTGCAGCAAAACTGTTCAATTTCGTTGGCGCGGCGCATTGGCTGAGAGGTGCGGCTCATAGAGCCGGCCTCCACAGTGTAAAAAATACACTGGCGCGGCGCATAGAGCTGCAAGCCCGATTTCACCTATAAACTTTCTCAAATTTCCAAATTTGCTCAATCTTATGGTGTGCAAGTAAGTCAAGCCTTTTTCCATTGCAAGTGAAGATTTTTTCTTAGAATTTATGGTCGTTTAGTGTGTGAAAACTCAAACCCTACCTCCTTCCAGATTTTCTCAAAAACAATGGCTTAGAGTTTGTCTTTGTGTTTTTGTTACCAAATCCACTCCATCACTCCCTCACTTTTTGACTCCTCCATTAATTCTTCACTTTAATCCATTCATTCCCTAATTCCCATATTCCTTAAATCCCACTATCCTAAACCCTAATTTCTATCCCAAAAGCCTAAAAATTGTCCCTAAAACCCTTCAATTCCCCAAATTTCAATTGACAATATTCCCAACACTCCCCTTATCCTCTCCCTTCATAGTCCCTCACACATTTCCATACATTTGGTAGAAAAAACCAAAGACACCTAAAATATCTTCATACTCATCTAAGACAACACAAACTTTGGCAAATATGGAGTCAGATTCCTCTTATGACCGAGATGAAGAGACACACAATGATTATCGAGGAGGCGAAAAGAGCAAAATAGACTTCAAATCTTGTTCAAGGCTTCCTTGGCTCAACATAGCACATAATGGAGGACACTCAGCCCAAATTTCAAAAAATTTGGGACACTGTTTGCATTTTTGAAAATTTTGGCCTAAAAACAGACTTTTTTGCTCTATGCGCCGCGCCACTTGGCGCACGCTTATGATTGGGGGCTCCTTTTGATGCAAACTCAGAATTTTTGGATTTTCATGGAAAAATATGCATGCCTACCTATGGACAAGAAATTTTGACAGGTTTTGGGCTTCCAGAAGGGTCAAAAACACCCCAAAAATGACCTTTCTGCCCCTTTTTTGACACACAGGAAGCAGTGTTGGGAGAAATCCGTTTTGGAGGGGAAAATGGAAGTAAAGGAAGTAGTCAGAGGAAATTCCGCATACTTGGAAGTAGACGAGACAAAATTTCCAACAAGCCCACTTGGAGCAAATTGGACAGGGGAAAGGCCTCCAAAATCATCAAATTGGGTGACACACAGAAATCAGACGCGGCGCATTGGAGGTTTTTGCTCATTTTTTACTCAGAAACTCTGTTTTTCGCCTAGTTTTTGACATTTTGACTTTCTTACTTCCAAATGTCCAACTCATGATGTAATGTGATGTAATTTGATGGATCTTGATGTAATTTTGTTAAATTTTTACTCATGGAGGTAGATTCATCCATCAAAAGGTGATTTGCAACTAAATGAATTAGTTTCCTATCTTATAGAGGCAAGTTGTTCCACTGCCTATTTTCTAGTTCTCAGTTTAGATCTTGTTGGAACAGCTCCTAAACTTGTGAGCTCGACCTCTAGAGGCTGGGGATGAGTTATTTTTTTTCTATATCTTGTGGTTTTTCAGTCATTAGCATGGTTGGACTCTTGGGAATGCTTTGAGCATCATTGTACATTCATCTCTACATTTTTGGCAAAGGAATAGACCAGGGTTTGCAGCACTCCATGGGATTCATGTGGCATTTTGTTTTGATGATGTGTTTCTCTCTGCAAATGTAAGTCTACTGGCGCTTGATGTATACCATTTTCTCTCTTATTTCTTCTTAAATTAAACAAACAAGGACAAAGGTAGAATTCATTAAAATTTGCAGTGCTCTACCTAGGGTTTGTTTAATTTTCTATGTTTTCAGCTATTTGGAGAGGATCCCTGAAGGTTTCTTGCCCTCTTCAACTCCTCACCTCTCTCAACTCTCCATTTATTTCAAATTGGAAGTGTCAAATCAATTTCCTATCTTTCCCCTTCAGATCTCTGCAGAACTGAGCCTCATTCCCCAGACCCAAATTTTCCTTTCCTCTTGAGCCAAAAAAATATTCATTAAATTCAAATCAAGACTCTTTTACATATATACCTAGCCTACAATCAGTTTTCATTTCAGTCATCTCAAGCCTCATTGATCATTTTTTGCTGAGATTGACAAAGAGAGAGGCCTCTCCCGATCTGGTAGGGCTAGCTACCAGGTTAAGCGTGGTTTGATGTTACCCTAGATTCTGCCTTTATTAGCCTGAGGTAGATTTAGGCTATAACATAGTGGCGACTCCACTGGGGAAACAAGATTTTTTGTTTGTTAGTGTTATTCATTTTATAAACTACAGATGGAGCCTGAAGTTATGCCAGGTAGCCTTCGAATTGCACATTTCTTTGCAAGTGCATAAGTAGATAAACGCTGCTTCAGTCAATCTCCGGTCTAGTTTTATAAATGTAACATTTGACTTGAAAATTTCCCCAGTACATGTATCAAGTTAGATATGATGGTTGATGGTGGAAAATGATCAAACATAGGAAGGCTGAAATCATTCACCTGGCGATTCCAGTGTCGAAGAATCCCAAGTTTCAGAATTTTTATGGCGACTCTACTCTTCAAGAATCAGTAGCCTGAGGAATTTCTTGGTGAATTCATTGTTATCAAAATGGTTTCGCTGGATCGAAGGTATGCTCCCATGAGCCGAGATCACATTCCAGGTTTTCCAAATAAAATTCCTAAGGTAGATTGGCAAAGGAATTTGCCTACGTTTAAAGATGATGATAAGAAGGATGTTGCTTTACATCTGGTTAGATTTCACATACATATTCGCAAGTTGAAGGTTGATTTTCCTGAAGATTTCTTGATGAAGATATTCATGGCCACTCTAGAAGGTGAAGCCCGATCTTGGTATGAAAGTTTGTCGCCTGCTTGTATTTACTGTTTAAAGGATTTTCATACCATGTTCTTTGAAAGGTATAAAGAATCTTATCCATCCTTGACTTTAGTTCAGAACTGTTGTAGCCATGTTCATAGTTTTATTGAAAATCTTGAAAATTTTTATGAAGATGATGACTTCATGGACGATGAGATCATGGAGGCTCTGTACGAAAATCCATTTCAGCAGCATAAAGAGAACTTAGAGGATACCCATCAAGATGCTCAGGAAAATTTGCAGCAGGATCAAGATCTTAGTACAATGGAAAATGATGAAAGAGAAGGTTTTGTTTCAGATCTGTCCATAGAAGAAGAAAATATGCAGGAAATTCAAGTTTCAATTTCAGAATGTGATAAAGTCAAGTCAGCTATTTCAGATCTAGATTTATATCGTGATGATCAAGAATACCTTGTGTTGAATCCCATGAAGGAAAAGTCTGTTGTTGAGATCATCTGGAATGAAGAAGATAGAGTTATTGATCCCAATGTTCTCATTTCATTAGAACAAAGCCTTCATGAGGAGGTAATCCAGTCAGTTCATGAAAAACAAGATGAGATCTTTGTTCAAGTAAGTGAAAAATCTTCTTTCAATAACTCAGTGATAAATGATAATTTGATTGCCATGTCATATGAAGATGATCAACAATGTTTTCAAATTTCAGAAGATCAGGGAATTAAGGACTGTTATTCAGGTTTTTCATGTTTTTCATGTTATTTCATGAAGACAATCATTGTTTGAGCAAAAGAAAACAAAAAGTATTATCTCCTCTATCTGAAGATGAGATAGATCAACTCCTGAAAGGTCATGTTACAGCCCAAGCTAAAGCAGATTTGCAGTGCCCACATGGTCAAGAAAGTGTTGGTGAAACTTCTTCTTCTTTTGAAAATGATGACGGTCTTGTAATTAGCTTTATAGATCAGCAAACAGATAATATTTTCTTTCATGAAGATGATAAGGCTGTCATGTTTGATAATCTTGAAGATTGTTTTTTGTTTAAGAATGACCTAGACCATGAAGTTGAGGAATATGAGCTTGAGAGAGACAATATGCCATAATTTCTCATGGTCAAGGAACTTACAGCTAACACTCAGATGGAAGAAGCTTATACCTCTCTGTGCCTTCCTGTCACTCGACAATAAATTGTTCTTTCAGATCAGAATGAAGGGAGTACTTGTATCTTTTCTGTTGGATCTCAAGACAAGCCAGTGCTTCAGGATTTTCAAGATCCCTTCGGCATTCTTTTGAAAGCATCAGAAAAGATAAATGCTGCCTGGTTCATTATCATAAGCCTTGGTTTCAGTGGTTATTGTGAGTTGCCTACATGTACATCGTTCTACCTGCTCGAGAAAAGTGAGAGCAGAATTTTGGTATGTAGCCATCTGCTGGATTGGTTACATTGGAAGGCTCACTACACATGATTGTACATATTCCATCAGTAGGTAGTTGGTTGTCATCATGATTTGAAACCCTCAAATCTCGATGGACTGCTGCCATTAAAAAAGCTTTGTAAGTACTAATTTCAGTTAAGTAGGTCTTGAGTAATTTTTGTTTTAGTCAGTTTCAACATAGTTTCAGAGCAAGTGTGTATTGTTTTCATTCTTTTAGTTTGGGGCCCGAGGTGAAGGCTATAACGCTGAATATTGATTTCAGTTTTGGTTTGGTTTGTTCGAGTCAAGTATTTCAGTCAATTTCAGTATTGAAATTGAGTCAGTCTTTGAGTCAGATTTCAGTCCTAAAATTGAGTCAATAGTCTGGTTTTGGTTTGTCGAAGTTATTGATTCCATAGCCCAAGTTTGCCTAATCGAGAGATACGCTAGTTCTTGGCACCTCCAAGGGAGAGATACCATCCCCATTGGAGCCAATTTTAGTGTCGATATCTTCATCCCTTTGTCGGTGATCAAAAATTCTCTTGTTGCATTGCATATTAGGTGTCTCGCTCGTGTTGCATTCCAGTAGGTATGGATCCTTCGTGATGGATTTCTTGTTGATTTTTCCCTCATGTCCTTTACCTGCTGGCCCATTTCCATTCATTAAGATCATCTGCAGTCACTTTTTGTCTTATAGTTTGCAAGAGTGATTTTTCAGGGTTTCAGTTTCATTAGGTCTAGGGTCTCATCACAAAGGTCTTCAAAATGTCCAATAATGGTCAGCAGGCGCATGAGGAGGTTGAATAAAGTTCCAGTACTAAATAAGTTTCATCATCATATGCCTAGAAATGTATTTTTCCTCAAAACTTTGTTTTGAAGAAAAATAGAGTATTTTATCTTTTTATGTATAAATTTGATGTAATTTCAAGTTTTCTCATGTGTAAATAAATTCAATGGCAACCCTAGTCACCTTGTCAAACTTCAGCAACCCTGCAAGGCAAACAAAAATCAAGTCATTCAGTTCATTAAAGGAACAAATGAAGTAAACTACCCAAAAACAGAGTTTAAAAGAGCTCATTTGCATTCAAAGAAGAAAGATTGAGCAAGATAAGGCCGTGTTGAACAAAGGGAGAAAATTTGCAGCAAAATCGTGCAAGTTCGTTGGCGCGACGCATTGGCTGAGAGGCGTGGCGCATAAAAGTGGCGTAGTGCATAGATCTGGCCTCCACAGTGTAAAAAATACACTGGCGCGGCGCATTGAGCAGGCACGGCGCGTTGGGTTTGTGGCGCGGCACATAGAGCTGCAAGCCCGATTTCACCTATAAACTTTCTCAAATTTCCAAATTTGCTCAATCTTATGGTGTGCAAGTAAGTCAAGAATTTTTCCATTGCAAGTGAAGAGTTTTTCTCAGAATTTATAGTGGTTTAGTGTGTAAAATCTCAAACCCTACCTCCTTCCAGATTTTCTCAAAAACAATGGCTTAGAGTTTGTCTCTGTGTTTTTGCTACCAAATCCACTCCATCACCCCCTCACTTTTTGACTCCTCCATTTGTTCTTCACTTTAATCCATTCATTCCCTGATTCCCATATTCCTTAAATCCCACTATCCTAAACCCTAATTTCTATCCCAAAAAGTCTAAAAATTGTCCCTAAAACCCTTCAATTCCCCAAATTCCAATTAGCAACATTCATAAAATCCCTCTTACCCTCTTCCTTCATAGTCCCTCATACATTTTCATACCCTTGGCAGCAAAAGATTAAAGACACCTAAAATCTCTTCATACTCATCTAAGACAACACAAACTTTGGCAAACATGGATCTGATTCCTCTTATGACCAAGATGAGGAGACACACAGTGATTATCGAGGAGGCGAAAAGAGAAAAATAGACTTCAGATTTTGGCCGAGGCTTCCTTGGCCCAGCATAGCACATAATGGAGGACACTCAGCCCAAATTTCAAAAAAATTGGGACACTTTACCTTTTTGATTTTGGCTAGGCTAGATTTTCGGCTACGTAACTGTACTTCGGTGCACGCTTTTTGATGGGGAGCTCCTTTTGGTGAAAAATTTACATTTTTGGATTTTTCATGGAAAATTATGCATGCCTACCTATGACCAAGAGATTTTGACAGGGTTTGGGCTTCCAGAAGGGTCAAAAACACCCTAAAAATGACCTTTCTGCCCCTTTTTTGACACACAGGAAGAAGTGTTGGGAGAACTTAGTTTTGGAGGGGCAAATGGAAGCCAAATTCAGAAATTCCACTTTTTTTGGAAAGTAGACAGGTAGAAATTTCCAAAAAGCCCACATGGAGAAAATTTGGATACCAGGAAGGCCTCCAAAATCAGCTCCAAACTGGTGCGACGCATAGAGAAATCAGGCACGGCGCATTGGAGGATTTTTCTCATTTTTGACTCAGTAACTCTGTTTTTCGCCTAGTTTTTGACATTTTGACTTTCTTACTTCCAAATGTTAAACTCATGATGTAATTGGATGTAATTTGATGGATATTTATGTAATTTTGTTAAATTTTTACTCATGGAGGTAGATTCATCCATCAAAAAGTGATTTGCAACTGAATGAATCAGTTTCCTATCTTATAGAGGCAAGTTGTTCCACTGCCTACTTTCTAGTTATCAATTTAGATCTTGTTGAAACAGCTCCTAAAATTGTGAGCTCGACCCCTAGAGGTTGGGGATGAGTTATTTTTTTTCTATATCTTGTGTTTTTTCAGTCATTAGCATGGTTGGACTCTTGGGAATGCTTTGAGCATCATTTTACATTCATCTCTACAGTTTGGCAAAGGAATAGACGAGGGTTTGCAGCACTCCATGGGATTCATGTGGTATTTGGCTTTGATAGTGTGTTTCTCTCTGTTAATGTAAGTCTACTGGTGTTCTATGTATATCATTTTCCCTCTTATTTCTTCTTAAGTTAAACAAACAAGGATAAAGGTGGAATTCATTAAAATTTGCAGTGCTCTACCTAGAGTTTGTTTAATTTTTTATGTTTTCAACTGTTTGAAGAGGAATCCTAAAATTTTCTTGCCCTCTTCAACTCCTCACCGGTCTGAGCTATCCATTTCATTCAAAATTGAAGTGTCAAAACAATTTCCTACCTTGCCCCATTCAGATCTCTACAAAAACTAGGCCTCATTCCCCAGACCCAAAATCTGCCTTTCCCTTTGAGCCAACAAAATTTAATTAAATTCAATCAAGACTCTTTTGCATACATACCTAGCCTAAAATCAATCTTCATTCAAGTCATCTCAAACCTCACTGATCATTTTTTTTGTTGAGATTGACAAGGAGAGAGTCCTCTCCCGATCTTGTAGGGCTAGCTACTAGGTTAAGCGTGGTTTGATGTTACCCTAGATTCTACCTTTCTCAGCCTGAGGTAGATTTAGGCCATAACAAAAGTTCATGAAATTTATGTAGAACAATATAGAATTGATGATGATTTCAAAGATGCTTATGAATCGCTAACTCATGATGCTCAGATAGAAAGAGTGCAGGTTATTCGAGAAGTTCATCTTTCTCAGATTGCAGGATATTTCAGCGTAAGAAATACTACGACACGAAGTAAAAGGTATTGTTACTGGCCTCATATGTACGAAACAATTGTGAAGTACATAAAGGGATGTGTAATGTGTTCGAAAAGAAACCCAAGCAATCGAAATATTGGTTTGCACATGCCACTTCCAGTGCCTTTGCAACCATGGGGCAGCATGGATTTGGTTCAAGGACATACATAAATGGTGAATAGGACCGGGATACATATTCTTCGAGGTAACTGCAGTAAAAATCCTAAGTTGTGGGATGAATTTTTAACTTATGTGCATCAAGCTTACAATCAAGCCTTACATTTTTCTGTGCCACGACAAGCATTGAGTCAAGTCAGGTACAAATTGTGCCATGATAAGCATCAGTATCAGGTCGATGATCAGGTATGGTTGTATGTCATCAAAGTCAAGATGAAAGTGAGAGAGTTGTATTCTCACTTATTGTCAGCTTAAAATCAAGCTTTTGTGGTCCAAAAGATTTTAAGTGGAGAGGATTGATCCAAGAGGATCTTGATTAATACAAATTGATAGAGTTCCAAGTACAATCGACGTCCAGATCAATCTTCATACATGCAGTTTCACCAGTTTTGTCAATGAAAAGGTCCTTCAGTGTCATGGTCGTCATGTGTTTCGAATTTGGATGAAAAAAGGTGTAAAAGGGGACATGGTATTTATGTACCTAGTTCTAAGGTTTCCTATGTTGAAAAACCTTATGAAATTGTAAAGTCCTATTCCTAAATACCTAAAACATATGCACTAGTCCTAAACATACAAACCTATGTTGAAAAACATAAACCTAAGTGCTAAAATCCTAGCGGAAATATAAATCATGTTAAAAACATAACATAAACCTTTAAATTTAAAGGTTCAGGTGTTTAAACATGATTATAAAACTTTAATATAAAAACAAATTAAAACAAATGTTACACAGTCCTAAAACCGTGTTGGAAAAGCTTAACTGCCACCATGTGAGCAGAGGAAAAGGGAACCGCAGTAGAAAAGGTAACAGGTTTAAAGACTGCAGTGGAAAACTGTAACCACGTGGAAACTGTGTCAGAGATTTAATGACATGTGACAAGTATCGTTGGAACCGCAGAGGATAAAGCTGAACCGCCGAGGAAGACCATAACCTTCGACAAAAACTTATCCACGTAAAACAAATAGCCTCGTTCCACATGCCAAAGATCCATCTCTCCACCCTAAGAAGCCTAGCCGTCGTTTGGATTTTATTATATGGTTGATTTTTGGGTTTTTGAATTAAATGATGCGCTAAGGTTTATCAACTTATCCCTAGGTTCATGTATGGAGATGGGGATTCAATACCCTTATCACATAATTTATTCAACCAATTGCCGCTTTGGGCTTCGTGAGGTTCAATGCAATATTATAAATCCATGAAAAATACATTCAAAGACAATTGTGTGGCTTAGAAACCAGCTTTAGAAGGACATATGCAAATTTGTTAAGAAATCATAAAGATTGCTCAACCATTGGGTGTCGAATCTGAACGCAGAATAAAAATTATTAAAGGAGAGAGTACTTTGAAGAATGAGTTCGGGCGCTCACAGATGTCATATTCCGTCTCATTTCTGTGTAAATATATTCCTCAAGATCAATCCTAATAAAATGGATGCCCTCTTGAAAGCAAACCCGGATATGTCCTCCACCAGGGACGAACTCTGTAATCAAACTGTTTTCTTCTTCTTCTCTCTGATTATTGTTGTGATTTAGTCATTTATTTGCTGCTAGTTTATGTCATCTTTCCCTTAAAATTTTTCTTTCGTTAACAGTCAATCTAAAGGACAAAATAATAAAACTACTTAAGCACTTTATTCGATCACATTCATATCACCCCTACATAACAATATAACAATAAAAATGTAATCATTCAATAACTAGGGCTTAATAAGGGGTTTTAGGATTATGTGGGCCATATATAGGGCCTAACATGCCCTTCCCCTTCAAAGAAGTATTTTCCTCAAGACTTGACTATCTGCAGATGTTTTTGCATGAACAACTCATCTTCCCATGTTGATTCTTCTGCCAATAGGAACAAAGTTACCAACTTAATGAGAATCGTACCGAGTTCTCCTTTTTTAGAGATCACATCAAATCATGATTTTCATGTTGATATTAAAAAATGTTGATGCAACATCAACCTTATTTTTGGAGAAGCATATTTTGGACACTTTAAATTTTCTATGTATTAAGTATAGACATTTTATTTAAATGTTGGTGATTTTCATGGCAATTTTGAAAAGTGTTGATGTAACACTGACCTTTTTTTGGAGGAGCATATTTTTGACACTTTAAATTTTCTTATGTCTTCACATTTCTTTTTTAAATGTTGTTTATTTAACCATTTTTCAAATTGTCTTCTTCTTCTTTTTTCTTCCTAAGATGTTTGTTTATTAAGAGTTTTTCAAGTTTGAGTTTTTTGATTTTCTTTGTAATGATTTATGTAATCAAATTTTCATTTTTTTGCAAAGTTAAAAAATAATAATAAAAATATTAATTTAAAATTAGGATTTTATATATATTTATGTATCATTAATTCACACTTCAATACACATAAAATAATTGTCACTAAAAATAGTAATTTAAACACTTGACAAAAATACATAATATATGTATATACACACACATTTGGTGACCCTTTCACTAAAAAAGAAATGTCAAATAAAATATTTTTATGAAAAAAATAGAACATAAAAAATTGAAAACGTAGCAAATTTTATGTCCAAATTTGATAATATTTGAAAGATTTTTAATTTTTTTTGGCCCCAAGATTAACAATTCACATAAAATTTTAAGTAAAAGTAACAAAAAAAAATATAAATTTAAAAAAAATAAAAACAACTTTAACAAAAAAGGTTGAACTCAAATAGGCCATTTAAAAAAAAAATTGAAACAAAATTAGAAAACAAACATTAAAAAAAGTTAAACAAAAATTTGAAAAAAAGCCCCAAAAAAAGGGAAAAAAGCCAAAAAAAGGAAAAAAATTAAATAAAAAATTTGTGACTTAATATTTGAAGTTTTTCTTTTCCCTCCAAAAATAATGATTCACATAAATTTTTAACTAAAAATAACAAAAAAAATGTTTAAAACAAATTAAAAACAATTTTAACAAATTGTTTTTTTTTTTAATTAATTAGAAAAACATTTAAAACACAAATTTGAAGAAAAAAACAAAATTGTTTAGCCAAAAAAAGGGAAAAGAAATTAAATAAACAATTCATGACATAATTTTATAGTTGACTATGGATGGTCATGGTTTCCCATGGTTGACTATGACTGGGTATGTTGGCATGGTTGCCCATAGTTACTTTGTTTGCCATGATTGACCATAGTATAGTTATCTAGAAGCTACCATAGTTGATTATGGTCAACAATAGCTAACCATAGTAAGCCATGGTGATCATAGCTAACTATGGTTGACCACATTGACTATGGTTGAAAATGGTTGACTATGGGTCACTATGGTCACTATGGTTAATCAAAGGTAACCACGATTGTTCATGGTCAACTGATGTTGATGATGGTTGACCACAATTGACTATATGTCGATTATTGTCGATTGAAAATGGCCATGCTTACTCATGGTTGACTAAGGTTGACCATGGTTGACTATGATTTCCCATGGCTGACTAAAGTTGACTAAGATTGACATGGATGATTATGATTAACTATGGTAAATTTTAGTCCACTATGATCAACCATGCTTTGACTTTTATTCATCACATTACATTACATTGTAATTTGACAAACAAAACATTACAATGTTATTACTATTTGTAACATTGCGATGCGATTTTTTTGATTATCACATGCGAGGTTAGTTTTTTCTCATCACATTGTGATGTCGATATTATTCATCAGATTATGATGTTGATATTTGTTTCATACATTGTGACATTTATATTTATTTTTCATATTGTGCTGTCAATTTTTAAACATAGTTGTATATGGTCAGCTTTGGTTAACTAAGGGTGAATATTATTGGCCATGGTTGTCTATATTTAATATGGATGAATATGGATAATCATGTTAACCATCGATTAGCACCATGATTGACGATATATGAGTTGATTTAACCATAGTTGAATATAATTGCCTTGTTAAGAAAAGTTATAAAACTCATATAAAAAATTAAATATTGACAAAAACTTAATATTAAATAAACCTTGAACCTTATTAAGTATAAATATTAAACCTTATTCATAAGCCTTAATATTAATATTATAAATAAATCATATTGATACTAATATTAATATTATTAATAATACCATATTTTACTTTGATAGTAATATTAATATTATTAATTATATAGTGAAACCTTTATAATAATAATAGTAAACTTTATTAATATTCATATTATTAAACAATTTTAAACCTTGACTATGACCGAGAAAGGTTCACTATGGTTAAATATGGTCGAATATGGTTGAAAAATATTGACTATGATGGGTGAAAAATATTGACTATGGAAAACATATGGTTGACTATTTAAACATTAACTATAGAGGACAAAGGTTGACTACGTCTTAATGTTGTAACATTATTATTTGTTTGTCACATTGTGACATCTTTTTTTTTATTCGCGACGTTGCAATGTTGATTTCAATTCCTCATATTATGCTCATGGTCGACTAATGTTGACCATTGTTGACTATGATTTCCCATAGTTGACTAAGATTGACATGTATGACTATAGCTAACTATGGTAAGCCTTAGTCAACCATGATAAATCATGCCTTGATTTTTGTTTTTCACATTACAATGTTGATATTTTGTTTGTTACGATACAAAGTTGATTATTATTTGTCACATTGTGATGTGTATATGGTCAACTATGGTTGACTATGGGTGAACATTATTGACCATTGTTGTCAATTTTTAACTATAGATGAATATCGATGACCATATTAGCCATGGGTTACCATGGTTGACCATAGTTGAACTGGTTTAACCATAGTTGAATATGATTACATTATTGAGAAAAATTATAGAGCTTATATTAAAAATGAAATATTGAAATTATATTAAATAAACCTTAAACCTTATTAAGTATATATATATATTAAATCTAATTTATAATCCTTATTATTAATATTATTAATAAACGATATTAATAAATATATGGCAAAGTAAGTTTGACCATGGTTGATTATTTAAACATTGACTGCAAAGGTTGACTATGTCATCACATTGTAACATTGTTATTTGTTTATCACAATGTGACATCATTTTTTCGTTTGTGATATTGTGATGTTGATTTTTTGTTTGTCACATTGAGATGTCGAATTTTGCTGTGGTGTTGAGTTCTGTTCGTCACAATGCCTCATGAATGTTTTGCTCAACTCATGCAATGCCAATTTTTTTCACCACATTGTAATGCCAATTAAATATTAAATAACCAAAAGCCTTATTCAATATAAATGTTAAACCTTATTTAGAAACCATAATATTAATATTATTAATAAAATTTATTAAGAAAACTTAATATTTAAATAATTAATAAACTTTATTAATATTAATAATATTTTTGTTAATATTATTTAAAATTGAATGTTAAATAAAGTTTAAATCTTATTAAATATAAACTTTAATATGAAACCTTATTAAATATAATACCTTATTAATAAAAATTAAACTTAATAATACCTTGTGTATTGTTCACTATGGGTGACTATGGTTGTCAATGGTCTACCTTGGTTTGACTATGATTGCCATGAATTTACTATGGTAGACAATGGTTTGACTATGCTTTACCATGGTGTCATTATGGATTGACTATGGTTGACCATTATTTGACTATAGTTGAGCATGGTTTGATTATAATTGATTTTGATTTACTATGATTGAACATCATTTGACCATGGTTTGACTATGATTGAATATAGCTAACCATGAGTTGACTATGGTTGACCATTTTTTGATGATGGTTTTTCTGTGGTTGACTACGATTTGGTTATGGTTACCTTTCTGATGGTGGTTGTTGATGGTTTGACTATGATTAACCTTGGCCATTTGTAATATCTCGATTATAAATTTTTATAATTTTTTCGGGATTTTACTGCATAAAAATATTGTCTCAAATTCGATAAAAATATTGCAAAAATTAAACCATAAAATTAATGACAAACAAGGAAACGTAATCTGCACTAAAAAATAGACATTATTTACTTTCATAAAAAAGAATTTACAAATATGGAGGATATTTAAGATGGGATCCTCCAATTGATTATGGCCTCAAGATATATCTGCTACAACAACATTGGATTTGGCCTCCCAAAATAGAACTGTAACTAATAAGTGCTCCTATGAATTTTAGATGAATTCACCAAGGGATGAGACACGCTTTCCTCCGATCTCACCGAATCACCCAAGGGTTTCCGTGCTGGGGCTACTGAAGCAGAGAACACGGTTCTCCAACCCTCAATAAAGACAAATGCACAAATCCACCCAATGTCACAAAGGATCTCCTCCTTATTTTAAAGGCCTGATAGATAGATCTCCAATATTCTAGAGGTATTTTATTTTATTATTTTATTATTATTCTAGAAGTTCCTCCTTGAATTCATCTTAATTGAATTTTTATTTTATTTAAGTCACTTTTGGCCTTTTCCCCTTTTAATTAGGTGACTAATTAAAGTCGCTTTTAATCTAGGAAAATTGTAAATCACCCACCATATTTTCTCTAGCCATTGGAAGTCAGTTGTTGGCATATCATCCTATAGGTCATCTCTTTCTGGTTCCAATGAACTATTACACTGAGGTATTCCATAAAATATTCCTCCCGAAATTCCACCTTAAGCGTAATTAATTATTTTATGCTCAATATTAACCCCATTTTATGGAAATTATCTGAAAGCAATGGAGCCAAAAAAAAGTTGTGCGAAATTGTTTTTAATGATGAATTTGTCAAGCCAACGCCGCTAGATCCCAAAAAATTCCTCAAAACCCCTCTGAGACCCATGATGATGTAATCTTTCTCCTGTGGTCTAGCCATCACATACCCAGGAAATCCATCCTGGCTGTGCTATAGAGAAAAATGAAAATGGGGACATTACAAGTCTTCTTGCCCCAATATTTCTTGCCCTCAAGAAATCTATATCTGACCACTACAGAGGAAATTGCGTACCTATACCAAGATCCCATAAAAAACATTGTGTCACATCCCTCTGTGTCATCCAATCATGCATGGATCCCTTAATACTTGTATCTTAAAGAGATATCTGGCCCACCCTTCTATCAATAGATCCACCTCGATCCCAATGCCACCTTCTCTAATCATCTTTTCCCATATCCCATGGCTCTAACTCTGCTTTGTCTCTGGCCATAAATTTTACTCCACTTATAGAATACCAGGTCATCACCTCTCTCTAATACAATCCTTGGCATGGACCAAGGTCAACCCCATAAAGTTGATGTTGGGCTAGTGCAATTAGATTGTTGATGAACTGTTGGTCCACATCCATTGAACTACTGGAACATGTAGTATCTAAGGGCCCCTATTGTACTATTCCCCAGTCTAAGAATGACACCCCATAAGTAGGGTACCAAATCACTATATCTCACCAATCCATCCCATTGGAAGGATCGTAAGCATGATCACCTACACAAGGTACCTTTCCACTATGCCCAAACTGATCCATGCCCAGGGCACACCACTCCACCAATAAAATCCATCTAGAAATCATTTCCCATTTATCTCGAATGGAAAAATGTGTGAAATCAATGTTGCAACCCCTATCGATGTACTCTTGAAGAGGGCTACTCTGAACCTCCAAAGTATACTCCTCTTGTTGAAATGCTAATAATGTTACCCAACCCTTAATGCAAGGGAAATTTTTTGCTGACTCAATACACTTCACTCTAAGCTCCTCAATTTTATTATTCTATTGCAAGATGGTGCCTCAAAATTTCTGAATCTTTTTCTTCAATTCCATAATATATGTCCTAAAATGCTTAATATTTTCCCGCTGGATAATGGCTGAAAGCACTGCATCCCTGCTAGTTACCTCTACATCGATTTTCACCTCATTGATGGGGTGGATACTAAAACACCTCAACCATGTCTCCAACTT
The DNA here is from genome assembly GCA_034641835.2 of Pinus albicaulis. NCBI lineage: Eukaryota > Viridiplantae > Streptophyta > Pinopsida > Pinales > Pinaceae > Pinus > Pinus albicaulis. The sequence goes on along the minus strand of CM076570.1, from coordinate 1,054,845,819 downwards.
GAGCCCTGAACTGTCTCTCTAAGGATGGCTCCTCATGCACAACCTCCTCATCTAATTCATACTCCTTTGTACACCTTCCCTATTGGATCATCATCGGTAATTCCTCATCTTAAATGCTTCCTCTTTGGTCTTCTTCACTCATAGAGAAGATTTCTCCTCATCATTCTCATCCATTAAAAATGGATAGATATTGTCAAAATATCCACATGAATACTCATGCTCCTTAGAGGTATGCTTGTGCAAATCAACAGACTCAACTATAAAAGAAGAATCTTCATCAGAAGGATCAGAAGGAATATCCTCATGATAATGCAAGTTGGAGTGTTCTTCATGTGACTATTAAACCCTCTCCTAAATCATTTGTCTTGATATCTATGCTATTTATTGTTCTACATCAACTTTTTTAGTCTTATATGTGTCTTTGGCCCATTTAAATTTACAAATATGATCTAGTGTCCATGCTCCTTGACATGTGAAGAAAATATTCTCTCTTCTCATTTGATTTTTTCTCTTTTTTGGGAGTTTTGGAGACTGATTTTTCTTTGGATCCTTCCCAAATATGAACCCTCCAAAAATTATCTTCATCAAGTTTCTTCTAACGAGAGGTTCAACAATAAGGTCTATAAACTGTCTTAATGGTGCATCCATGGGATAATAAACTTGCAAATCCCTCTATTATTCTGGCAATGAATTTTCTCAATAAATTGTACTCAAAACCTAGAGATCCTTGGTTCTAAAGGCAAGCTAAGATTTATAAAATTAGGAATCTGGCCTGATAGTGATCAGAAGGATATGGCCTATAGAGGACTAGATTCATCCCCTACAACAAATTTCTCTTGACACTTTTGGACCATAGATCAGTCTCAGTAATCAATCTTGGATACACCAACCGATGGCTTTATTTAATCCTAAAATAGAGTCGAGTTTGGTCCTCATATGATAGTTGATTCAACCTTCCAACGATTATTAGATAATGGAGGAAATTTATCCTACATTAGATTTATATCAGTTGTAGAATATCACTTCCAGCTGTCATAAAACACATGTATGCCACTTCCAAAACTGTAAATTCCCTCAGAAATTGATGGTACAAGATACACAAACCTTTTCTCAACAAATGATGTAATTTGTGGCACCCTTAGCAAGCTCAACTATGATGTATCTTAAATATCTCTAAAATCTCTAATTTTAAATGAGTTTTCTAGTGATACATTTAGTTAAAAAATTTGGAGATTTATAGCTGTAGGTTTTCTTCTACCAATAATAATTATTTTAATTAAAATTATAAATTACACAAGCTATATAAAAATTGATGGAAATAATAATATACTTAGATCTGAACTGATATATGTATATAACTGTGTACAAACAACAATACAAGGAACCTGGTTTACATCAGTAGAGTGTTTCAAATCTGTCTATTATAATGTGCCATCTGACTTCAATATGCCCATAAAACACACACAAAGTCCAAACAAAAGCTAACATGAGGTACATTCCATTCACAAGGTTTAGTTACCACACAAAGCAGAAACCTAATCTTCTTTGCTGAAGAATTCATCCTTTTCACTTGAGGTGGCCACATAAACCAAATAGAGCCACTTCAGGTCCAAAAATAAGCTTAGAACATTAAAAAACTCTTCTCCAAGAAAAATACCAAACTCAATCGCCAATCCATGAATAAATTGGCCCTCAGACATATGAAACCCATAATCATTGAGAAAACAATTAAGCTAGCAAACACAATTTTTCCTTGTAAGAGGGGTTATGCAAATTTTACATAATGGGGGTTTTGACCCTGTTGATGTTGATAGTTACCACTAACATACATGGGTTCTACCCAATGTGAAGTCCCAATTAGACCTCACACCGTTTAGAGTAGGAGCCCCATCCAGAGTATCAACCCAAACAAGATAACTTAGTGATTTCCTTGGTCTCAATGGATAATATAAGAGATTATGAACATAATCTTTGAACAAATGAGTAAGTTGACATTGTGAAACACCAATTGCAATGTGTAAAGGGAGGCCTTCATGAGAGGGGAGACAAGAATGAGTCTTTAGAAGGAAAGTAATAATAATATCCTAAGAAAGGCACATGAGAGCAAGGAAAGAATCGTTAGTTATCTAGTGAAGTAGTTCACATAGACACAATCATCATTAATGAAAATACGACACACATTCAACAAGGTTAGCACCAAAGCCAATGAATTATTTTAGTTTCTTTACTACTTATGAAAATAACATATATTGCAAACTTCCAAAGAATAGTCTTACAATATTCATGATACATGCATGAAAATGTGTTGGCTCAATGAGATTCTGATTATAAAGTGAAAGATCCAACTAAATAGTTTTAATTGTGAGCCACTAGCTCTAACAATGGAACATTAAGTCACTTCTTGCTTCTCCAAAATAATGATTTTCTCTCCTATTCCAAGATGAAGAAGCCAAGGCTAGCTCTCTAATGTTTAAGCCTCCAAAAATCCATTTACTTGAGTTATAAGGTTTCTTTTATAAATATAGGAATGACCTTTCATATCCCCTATGACTCTTGAGATACCCTCATGACTCTTGGAATCCTAAATGACCTTTGAACTTCTATACGACTCTTTTTTCCACATGTGACGTTACTTATTCCACATATCACTCTTGGAATTCAACACATTACATTTTTTCATTTTCCTTTTGATAATTACATCATTAAATTCCACATCATGTGGAAAAACAAATTAACACATATGACATTGTGATGACACTTGTACAAGCCATGAATTGGAATTGGTGACATGGAACTTCATAATGCTATGGAAATTCCAAGTTGTTCTCCTTGCTGCTATGTATTGCATTATTGATGGCATATCTAATCAATACTTCATATTCACTCTATAAAGGGCCTTGGATCAACATCGAGGCCTTCTGAGTTAAACATGCAATGTTTTCATTCTATCATGGTCCAATATCTGCTTCATGTCTTCATGTTGGTTCTTCTTTGTGATCCTTCTCTGCAAGTTCTTGAGCATCACCTTGCCATGTTGAGATGGTGCACTTGCCAATGAGTTTCACTCATGATAAGGCAAGATTAGTTTTAAAAACCATCTATTCTATCCCTACTTGATCATGTAATAAAATACTTGTGATGGGCCTGTGTAAGTACTAATAAGGAAGGGCTTTATGAGAATGGCGTGGTTGAACTTAGAAGTGGTTGAAGAAGGCACCACTACTCACTAGAACTACACCATGCACTATAAGAAGGGCCTCTTCAATGAGGGGATGAGTTAGTTGACTAATATTGCACCATGTGCTGGGATCAAGGGAGTAAGAGACAATGATAATGTAGTTAAGCTTGATAGTGAGAGGGATGACCCCACTTCTCACTAAAATTGTGTCATGCGTTGAGAAGGAAAGGCAAGACAAGTCTTGCCGCAATGAGGGAGTTTAGTGGACAAGGGTTGAGGGCTTGTTGACTAAAACTACGTCATGCACTATGAATAAGAGGTAGGCTCAAGGGAAGGCACATTTTTATTCAATAATGATCTAAATAGGTTCACATTATCCACTAAAATTATGCCATGCGCTAGGGAGATAAGTAGTCTTAAGGGAAGGAGATTTTTTCTTCAACAGTGGCTGATTATTCACTAAAAATTCACCCTGTGCCCTGTGCAAGCACAATTTTCTTTAACAGTGGTTGTATGTCCACTAGAAGTGTGCCTTCCACCCATGAAGGCTCACTAGAAAAGGAGATTGCACATTTGGCTAAGGCAAGCAAGAGAAATCAACTACCTTTTCCCAAGGAGTGGCTTAATGCACTATGAGAGGGAAGAGATCGTGTATGGCACACTTTGATTTTGAAGAGGGCCACTAGGAATGATTCATGCACTATACAATGTGAAAATTTTCAAAAATTAGTGTAGTAAGTCAGTACAACAAAAAGGGTTAGGTGACTATGATTGGAGGTTCTCAATATGAAACCATAGGAGATGACCTTAATAAAGACTCGGTGCACAAGTCTAGGAGGGAGAGATCTCATCAATAATGCTCGTGAATAGGTAGTTATCATCACCTAGGGAAGGATTAAGCTTTCATAACTTGCACTGGGAAGTAGGACCAATAAGAGCTCCAAAATGGCTAAGTGTCAGATCAATAGAGTAAGAGAGGGAAAAGCATCCAAACAAGACGCAAACATGGATCACACACATGAATGCTATCAATACAAGCTAGGGGAATTAAAAGGACTTATGGAAAACAATCACACCTTAAATCGGCAACAAAAAGACACTTATTTCTAAGTGTGACAATTGAAATGCCACATTGCGACACTTAGAATACAAGTTGTGACATAGTGTCGACCATGACCAGAAAGTGTGCTAAGATGTAGGAATGTGTCTAGCACATATTATTATGATATATAGGACCATATAATGTATAAGAGTGCACTAGAGCCACCTCTTGGTATGTGCAAAGTTTCGACACATACAAGAGTGAAAATAACTAGAGGCAACACTTGTGACAGTAAGAAAAGATGAAAATGACACTTACAAAAGCTTAATAAATTGAAGGAGACACATGCCAAAGCAAGGATAACATGAAAAATTCATTTTTTAAAGTGAAAAAAAAATATAGTCGTGAATGAGAAAATTACACTTATGAAACAAAGATGCGCAAAAGTGATAATCAAGAAAAATCACTGGAAAGATAACACAATTGCAACCAGGGTGAAGGAGTCCGTTAATGAGAAGTGAACATTGGCTGTCAGCATAGGTTGTGTAGTGTATTTTTTTAAAGATTTCTTTCAAGAGTTGTATAATTCCTGGCTAAATATTGCATAAGAGAGGCAGGTTCATGAATTCATCACAGACTCATCATGTGAGAGCAAGAGACTTTAGAAGAAGAGTTAAAATTTTAGCAAAACATAAATCTACCATGAAATGAATATGGAACGATATATTGTGAGATCCTAAATAGGATTAAAATTTCAAATGAAGGCAAGGTTTCGGAGGGTTTTGATTGAAATGTCAACAAACCCTTAAACTGCTTGCAACTCATCCCAAATATTCAATAAACTCGTCCTTAAGCTGATGAATTCACCTTTGAGAGTTTTGAAAATTAAACCATCCTTAAGATTTCTAGTGGAAGGAATACACTTGGATTTAGACCCCCTTGATGAAAAGTTGAAGAAATTCCAAGGAAATCGTCGAATCAAGAGTAGAAATGTCAACTGGTTCCTTGATGCTCAGAGTTTGACCCTCTATATCTAAAAATAACATATATTTCTAGGTATTCTAATAACACAGTGCCTCGAGATTCTTAATAATTCGACCCTCCATTTTTATATAGAGATTGAGCCTTCTTCGGGGCACTAATATTTCTGAGAATTAGTGAATGATTTATCTCTTGTAGAAGTGATATTACAAACATGACCTTCCTTGGTCATAAACCATGTTTTAATGCAAATATGGAAATTGTAATTAACACTTTTGTCTTTCTTCAAATATGGAGCGTATAGACTAGGAAAGTGCGAAATTTTTAATCTATTAATTGCAACAATTGGAAATTATTCTTCTAACTAATTAAAATTAAGTGCAATTTCAATTTCTATGACAAATAACGAATAAAATCACAATTAATTCTAGTTTTTGTAGCATCAGATAGGTGTTCTAGTCTAAATTTTTTTCAAGTAGGCTAATGAACACAATATCTCCAAAACCCATAAATTTTTTCAAGAGAATACACCTAGACTTGGATCTATTAATCGAATTAATCAATAAGTAAATATTTCCTAAGTATAACTTAAGAGAAATGATTAATTAACAAAAATTAATTGAGAAAGGTGATATTTCTATAGAAAATCACATGGATAGACTCAAAGATGATATTATCCTTTTATGGGGATCTAATCATGGATGTTGGTGAGTCAATGAGATATTAAAAGAGGAGGACGGTGGGGTTGGAGATAGACACACTTGGTGAGTGGGTTTCCTTGAAAGGTCGAGCTACCCAGTTGTAATGATTTAATAGGGAGAGAAGTTTGAGCTAGAAGGAGCACATAGGCTAAGAGGGAGTAGCATAAGTAAATCCAGAGTAAGTTTCCAGTTTCAGAAAGGCAACAACAAGAGGCATAGTTATTCCACTAGAAGCTTCAATGATATTGCGTAGACAACTTCAAAGTGGCAGATCAATTCAATAGAGCAGGGGTCGATTAAGCTTCCAGAGGTTGGGAAAATTTCCTGAGAGCTGGAGGGACACTTCAAAACAAAGAAACAAGTAGGACGTCTGACTTAGAGGCATATTTTAGGAATGTGAGTTACATGTTGCGCAACATCTGTGTAGAATCCTATGTAGGGGTTTTGGAAATCCAGTTTTTCTGAGTGGTGATGTGTCGGGATTTCCTGTGGAGGAGGTAAAAATTCGATCAATAATTTTGGCATATTTTCTTGCCGAGGATTTCTAGTTTTTGACATCCATATTGTACTCATAATTTTATTGCGGAAGAATAATGATAAAACCCTCATTTGCTGCGTTGATTTTCTTGCATTGGGTTTTTCTAGGGACATTTGTCCAAAAATAACTGTGTCAATTTTATTGTGTGTGTGCTAGAATTTTCTCAGTTTTCACATTTTATTTTTCACAACATTTTTATGGTGAAAATTGCAGTTGTGATTTTATTTGTTATTTGTTGTAGGAAATAAACCTCCTTTAATTTTTAATTAGTTATAAGAATATTTTCGAGTTGTTGCAATATATTAAAAATTTCACATGGTATCAAAGTGTGTTCGAGATGGGTTAGTGGCTTAGTGACTGTTATAGACCATTTTGTCACATATTGTCAATAGGCCTGCAAAGCAGATCAATCAATATCCATGGACATGCTGTCATCATCTCTTCCCAAAGCCCTAAGCATGACTCCTCCAAAAAGTTTGAATTTCTAGAAGAAATTACTCAAAATAAATGTTTTTATCCCCATGACACCCTACCTCCTTATCCATGTGCATTCAACGTTGATTTCCTCCTTGTACACTAGAGCTAGCAAACACTAGTTTCTTCCTTTTATAGGTGCTCTGATTCTAGAAATTTGGTAAAATTAAAAATAATTCCGAAGATTCCTCTTTCTGAAGCGTCCAAAGAAGTTTTAACTATTTACCATGGAATCCTATATAATCGTACCTTAGATACTTCACCTCTTATCCCTTGAGCTCATCCTCCCGTCATATGTGGATCTTAAGCCCATAATGGTAAATCCTAAACTACCATCCTTCTCCTATAAATTTATTGCCATACATAGCATTAGGGTTGGATTTTGGAGACTGATAATGCCCTCATGCTACTGCTTTGAACATAAAGGAGTCATCGTATTCATGCATTAGGGTTGGTGTTCAGGTGTGTTTTGTGACAAGGAAGGACAAGTCAACTTGGGGAGTCATCTAAAAAATCAACTGCTATTTATGGTTGTAAACTCTCTCATATTTCTATTAATACAAAGAGTATCTTGTTTTCCTATATGTGTTGTCTCATGTTTATAGTCTCGTATTTCAACGGCTTTCTAATTCATTTAATAGAGTAATTGGATTATGCTACATAGATGTTGTGGATCCTTTTCTTGTTTTAGTCATGTGTGCAAATTATAATTATAGCACTTGGAGATACGATTGGAGCTTACAAGCAAGGAGGAAAGGAAAGCTTGCGACAAATTCGAGGTGGGCTTATTTCAATTCTCTAATTTCTCTAAGGGAAACTTCATGCTTTTTTTCCCTTTTTTTTATAAAATAGATCACTAGGTCTAGGGAATATATCTTGACTCTCTTGGATCCAATCTTGGATTCTAGGAGCCTTTCTTGCTCCAACCATCCTAGCAACAATTGATAGAGTATCATCACATATGGGACCAAAAATGGAGACACACTGAATGCCATATAAAATGTCAGATGGTAACAATGTTCCCCCAAGTGGAGCCAGTGTAACCATGCTCTCTGCTGCTCCGGAACATAGTCTTGCAAGTGGCTTCCCAACAACTTGTTTACTACCTTTTTTTGCCTGTTTCTCTGGGGGGAATGACTGGTACTCGATATCAATTTGGTACCCCCCAAATGGAACAAATCCTGCCCAAAGCCATCCAGGAGGTGTCTATCTCTATCAATAACTATGGTATTAGGAGAACCATGAAGTCTAAGAAGAAGCTTTCCCCCTTGTGAAGAAGTGCATTGTAAATAGAATCCAATGTAATTTTTAGTGATTATAAAAATACAATCCTTACCATGTACTGCTGAAAATTGGTAATGAAGTCCATAGAACTACTCTCCCATTTCCCTCCCGGAAAAGGAAGTGACTGTAACAACCTTGCAGGATAGTTGTTTTCTTCTTCATTATTTTGGAAAACTTTGCACTTCTTGATATGTTGGATCATATCCTCCTTGAGACCCTTCCACGAGAATCTCTCCCTAATGGCCTGATATGCCTTGGTGAAACCTTGGTAGCCTGAGAGGGGTGAATCATGTGCTGCATGCATAATTTTCTCCTTGAGCTTAGAATCTCTAGTCAAGAAGATCTGATCCTACTAGTAGGTGGCCTCATCCATCACTCTATACCTCTTATTGGTTACCTACCCTTCAAGTATCTCATATGTGAAGTGGTCCTTGGAATACTCCACCAACAACTGGGACTCCCAATCTAAATCCACACTCTACAATGACAATGTTACCGGTCTCTGCAATAAGGAATCTGTTACCTCATTACTTCTTTCTTTGACACATTAAGAGTCATATGCCAGATTTCTACTAACACATTTTTGCTGCCTCTCTTGCAACTTCTTTTGCTCAAGAACAGATTGAAGATTGTGATGGTCAATCTCCACTTGGAAGCTATTTCCTATCCAATACTGCCTGAATTTGGCGAATGCATGCATGATGGCCAAAAAATACTTCTCATATAGGGAATACACCCTCTTATGTGGAAAAAAATTCTGTTTCTCAAAGGCTATGGGGTGGCCTCCCTGCATCAATACTGTGCCAACCCCCTCCCTTGAAGCATCACATTCCAACACAAAGGGCTAAGTGAAATTTGACAATACCAATACCGGAAAAATTCTCATCACCTCCGTGAGCCTATCAAAGGCCCTCTGCGCGGTGTTTTTCCAACCAAAGGCTCCCCTCTTGGTAAGATCTATGAGTGGTGCTGCTAGCTGTGAGAACCCTTTAACAAAATTCGAGTATGGTGGCCTCCCTGGTGGAATTTCACCAAATAAGGTAGAGAAATGGTCTAGCATAGACTGCACATCATATTCCTTGCCTCATGCCTCCAACTTACACAGTTTTACTGCCCCTTCTATGTCCCCTCTACGAAAACCAACCTCCATCCTATGTGCTGAGTCTATCCGAGGTGGATAGGTGTGCATGCCCCTAAGCATTTGGTGCTTACCGCTCTTATTATCTGTCCATTCCATTTTCAAGGTCTCCCAATCCGTGGTGGCCTTCCCCAGTGTGATCAACCACTATACACCCAATATCACATTGGTTTCAGAAGTCTCGACCACAACGAAGTGATCTATTAAGGTGTATGTCCCCAAATTTACATTCAATTCCAGAACATACTTCACACCCTGCATGGTTCTAGCTCCTAGAACCAAAACTAAGAATCCTTCAAAATCATTGGTGGGTATGTCTCTCCTCTGCACTAGTTGGGCATCAATAAAATTATGGGTAGCACCACTATCAATCAATACCGACACCCACTCCCCTAAAATGTGCCTTAGACTCTCAATGTTATATACTTAGGAGCTCCCCACAAGGATGAAAGGGCTCCTCCAGTTGGAGCAAATGCTCCATTTCCACCTCCAGGTGGTGGTGGATCTCCTCCTGGTGCTACAACATTGGTATCTCCTTCCAACTCTTCTTCTTCCTCCTCTTCATTATCGAATAATACCTCATAATCACTAAGAGATCCTTTGTCTTGGTTCCCCTTTGAGGGAGGGACCTTCATATCTTTCTCCTTTGACTAAAAGGAGGGATTTTTCTGAAATGGAGCTCTTGCCCTTGGCAAAGAATCTTGTAAATCCCTAGCCTTTTCAATGGCATCTTGGAGCGTAGTTTGTCTAGTGGATTTCACCAACCCATGCAAAGGCTCTGATAACCCATCAATAGATATGTATACTCTTGTAGTTGTAGATAGATTTGTCACCATGACTGAAAGTTTCAGAAACTTAGAGATATAAGTCTCCGGATTTCCTGACTGCTTGAGCTTAGCTAGCTCAACAAAGTGTGCCTTTGGATCTCTTCGGCCAAATATTTCTATCAACCTCTGGGTTAATTCTACATATGCAGTCACACCTGCATGCCCCAATGTAGATAGACCTTGAAACCACCATCCATGTGCTTCACCTTCAAGGTGCAACGTTGCTATCCTAATGGCTTCAATCTTTGAAACTTTGTGCAGCTAGAAATATATATCTAATTTCTCTACCCAAGCCTTGGCTATGCACTTGGGTGACCCATCAAAGGCAGGCATAAAGAATCTACCCATAGTACATTGCAGATCATTGTTCTGCATGTACCATCTACCTCTATTTTTATTATGGGGTCTTCTATTATCCTTGATCCGACAGAACCCTTGGAAGTTTAGATGCTCTTTGAACCTTTGAGATTGAATTCATATTATAGGAAGTAATCACTAAGAGTATCCTCCTCTTGGGGTTCTCTGGTCTCATTTCCCACTATTAGGAATGTAGGCATGGTGGAGTGTTATGAAACTTGATGTAATGTCGGTTGCTTACACCAATGATGTGAGGTGCCAGAACTTTCTCCATATTGAAATCCTATAGGGCATTCCTTCTTTCTTTCTACCCTCATATCCTTGATTTATTTGGAAATATATTGCATAGTTTGGAGAAGAAGTTTTGGAAACTCTTTTTTATCCATTGCTCTAGATGTTATAGATGTAGTGCCCCATAGGTTGAGCCAAGATTATGCTATGGTTCCATTGTAATATTCCAAATTATAAAAAACATGAATATTGAACACAAAACTAGAAAATGAAATAAATATCAAACATGATCATATCATAGAGCCATTTTATTAGATTTCATAGCTGAAAATGAGTATAAGATCTTGAGGAAAAGGACACTCAAGCTAGGCAAAACAAGCCTCAAATGACCCAGTACACCAAAACATGAAATATTGCTACTACAAAAAATTCCAGAAAGCTATCACTGTGCAGTCCTATGGAGAATAATGCAGCTAGAAACTAAAAATATATGGATCTGCTGATATAGTGCTTAGAAAATGTTGAGATCAGAGATCTAGGCTCTCTAGCACAATTCCAAGATATACCAGAAAGGGTTTCTTGAAATACTCTGGATGAAAAATGCAGCCCTAGGGCTGAATTACGCCCTGCAACTAAATAACATCTGGGATGTGGCTGATATGATAAGAAAATATATGATACTCCTAACCACTAAATTTCCGGATGAAGGGCTGCTCCCCTCACTGGAAAACAAGCTCAAGAACTTGGGTTCTCAAGCCTCCACTATAATTGCCCTCCTGAATTGCACAATTCCTTAAGGAGACTACGCTGCTGAAGGTGGTTGAATATTGGCCTGATGCCAGATGATGTAATGAAGCTCAAAGGAACCTCTGATGAGTGGGAACTCGAAGTCCCCTGAGGATGAGAGTGGGATTTTTGCTTGGAAACACCCTTGAGCTAAATAGCACTACAAACTCCGCTAAACAATTGAAGAGTGTAGAAAGTCATAAAAGACCAAAAATAAACAATATTCAGAATGCTCTCCATGGCTGCCATCCCCTTCCTTATATGCATTGTGAGCCTCCTCCCCCTCGGTCCCGCTCATTAAAGATGCTACTCTCATGGAGACTCCCTCCGATTATGACTGCGCTGTCCTCCAATATCTCTCCACTACCTCCATGACTACATTGTTGATTTGGTAAATCTTGCCCCATCCACATGTATTGACCCCTATTCACACCAAGGATTTCTTTATTCAACTAGATACACTGATCCACTTTCACACTAGAAGTGGTTTTATTCCTACTAAAGAGATTTATGGGTCCCTCTACCCTCTTATTCATCTATCTTATTGAAAAAAACAAAATTTAATATTCTAACTAGCTAAAAGCTAATTAGGAATATTACAAGCCAATCCAGGGACACAATTGATTCATTTTTTGGTTCTTAGTTGCAATAGTTGCAACAACAACAACATCATGAGATCAGTTGTAGCACAAAGTAGAGTTGGAAACAATACATGTGGTACAGTGCAGTATCAACAACAATGCATATGCAGGATGATTCAACTATAGAGAGGCATATGAATTAGAGTTGCACAATGGCTTGGTGGGTAGTGACAGGTTTTCATGTTTTTCTGACATCAATAGCATGTATGAAGGATGCTATGGAGATAGAGTGAGAGAGAACACCTTCCTTGCTAAGAGGGAGTGTTATTTTTTGTAGCATCATACATGTTTCCTAGTCTCGACTTTGGTCAGAGAGGCTAAGGAACACAAGATCTCCAAAACCCAGAATTTATTTTAGGATAATACAACTAGAGATGGCTCAATTAAGCTAATTAATCAATAATTAAATATTTCCTATGTCTAACTTAGGAAAAGTTATTAATTAACAACAATTAATTGAGAAATGTGATATCTATCTAGAAAATCACATGGATAAACTCAAAGATGATCTTAGAGGTTGACATGGATCTAATCATGGCCGTTGGTTTGCCAACGAGAGATCATAATAGGAGGTCGATGAAGTTGGAGATAAACATGCTTGGTGAGCGAGTTTCCCAAGAAGATTGAGCTACCCAGTTGCAGTGATTCAACAGGGCGAGAAGTTTGAGATAGAAGGGAAAAATAGGTTGAGAGGGAGCAGAAAAAGTGAATCTAGAAGAGGTTTCGAGTTCCAGAGAGCCAACAACAAGAGAAAAAGTTATTCCACTAGACGTTGTGCAGGGACTACACATGCAACATTAAAGTGGCAGATCAATTTAGCTGAGCAGGGGGTTGATTCAAATTCCAGATGAAGGAAATATTTTTAGAGGGCCAGAGGGACACTTCCAACAACAACACTAGGAGAGACAACTGAATCAGAGGTAGATTCTAGGAGTGTGAGTTACAGGCTGCACAAAAGCCTAGGCAAGGGTTTTGGACAACCAATTTTTCAGAGGTCTTTTGTCAGGATTTCCCGTGGAGGAGGGGAAATTCCCTCAATAAATTTTCCATATTTTCTTGCTGCGGATTGCTAGTTTTCGACATCCAGATTGTAATTGTAATTTCACTGCTGAAGAATAATAATAAAGGCCTCATCTGCTGTATTGATTTTCCCACATTGGGTTTTTTCGAGGAAATTTGTCCAAAAATAACTATGTCAATTTTATTGTGGGTGTGCTATAATTTTCTCAGTTTCCTGATTTTAGTTGAGGTTTTATTCGTTATTTGTTGTAGTAAATAAACTGCAATTAATTTTTAATGAGTTATAATAATAATTTCTAGTTTTTGCAATGGATTAAAAATTTCACATAGCATCAGAGCATGTTCAATAAATATCATTGGCTCAATGACGAGGAGAGTACATCTTGGTGCAAAAATTAAAAGTAAAAATATCCTTATATACTTTTTTTTCTAAAGCTAGATAAACACTTATAATAGTTTGAAATAAAAATACACAGTGATATCTTTATAACCATTGGCTTTCCACTTGGAAAATTATAGGAGTAGCACAAAAGGATTTGTTTGAGCCAAGTAAAAAATATATTCAATTTCATAAAAACATCTAAATAAGAAAATCTTGAAAATTCTATAGATCTACCATTATATTGAGTCTTGTCATGTCCTAGCATTGTAACCTTGTTTCTTCTAGTATGGAAAGAAAAAATTATAAGAGAAAACATTTAGCTAGATTGAGAATCCACCTAAATAGTAACAATCACTGCGTTTCCTCCTAAAAATTGGAGAATTCTAGACTAATTACCTTCTTCGCCGACGTTGAGACTTTTCATTGAGTTTCCCAAGTTGCTTCTGCACATCATTCAAACTAAGCTTTCAATCTTTCAACAAGTAATTTACCCATTATGGTATTTATATACCAATATAGGTTTATAGTTTGAATTTATTTGGTCTGTCTGGTGTGAATATTTTTTATTTTAGGATTCCAACCACTAACCTATTCCTCCACTTCATCATTTGAAATAAATATCTACTCCACCCTTTCTTCCCACTTTTCATTTTGGATTTCCCTCCTAGTCTCTTTCAAATTATTTTCCATATAGGTCTATAGGTTTATAGTTTGAATGTATTTAGTATGTCTAGTGTGAATATTTTTTGTTTTAGAATTCCAACTACTAACCTCTTTCTCCACTTCATCATTTGAAATAAATCTTCACTCCACCCTTTATTCCCGCTTTACATTTTGGATTTCCCTATTAATCTCTTTTTAGAGTATTTCCATATAGGATACTGCAAACATTGTGCCACATATTGCTCTCTTGAACAAGAGGTTCCCATTTTTTCTCCAACCTAAACAACTAGCTGTCACTATGAAGCTTGGAATTTTATATTAAGGTAGGGGAGATTTGGATGAGAAGCAAGGCGTGGTAGCAAAGAGAGGCAAAGGCACCTGCTTCTAGGGTAATATGTACAAAAAACAATATTGTGTGCTATAGGAGAGGAGCCAAAATATCCAAAAGGTTTATCATTATAGGAGCTAATAATCGAAGGGAGGAATGAGATCTCTAGAATTCACAAAATGATGAGTGAAAATTATAGATAAGAAGTTGTTACAATGATCAAGAGGAATGCTAGCAGACACAAACAATAAGATGATTTTATATCTAAATCCCATTGAGAAATAGGGACATTGAGAATTATTAAAAGAGAGTCACCACACTTGTGATCCAAAGAAAAAAAAACATACCAAAAAATAAGCTATTCGCACAACCATTCAAGAAGAGGCATGAATTTCCTAGTAAAATAATAAGCAAAAGGGACATACAAGAAACACTTACATAAGCCAAGAGTGTTGCTAGAAGACTCCAATAAGATGATGAATTTAAATTTAAAATCCACAGAGGAACCCATATGATGATAATAAACTATATAGAGTCACTTCATCTATGAACTAGAGCAAGAAAACATAGACCCTGAAAGACAGTCTCCTTACAACCATTTAAGAAAACAATCAAATTATTGAGACCTAAATAAGCTAGAGTGTAAAACAACGAAGAATTCCAAGTGATAAAAGAGTAGTAGTTATAAACCACCAAGTGTCATATTACCACTATCCTTTTAAAATACCCAAACACATTCCCCATTCTTTTCCATGAGAGTCTGTCCGTCATGCCTAAAGCATGAAAAATGATGATTCACTAAGGGATTGGTCACCGATTTGTGTCTTTGAAGAAAAACCATGATGAAGAAAACCACAAGCGTATGTGCATAAAACAACTTTTGGCTAACTTCCAAGTGGGTGGATCACTATTCCCCCACTTTGTATGGCGTCCACTTTTCTTAAGGAATACACAATTTCCTTGATTGGACACCTATGTTCGGGTATGATGATCCTCTATGACAATATCCAAATATTTCTTTCTTAGTGGCTTTGATATTGTCTCACTCCATAACATATCTAGAGGAATGTGGTTATAGTTGTTGCCTTTGTTAGTTAATCTTTCTTAAAGCTTATTTCCAACTCTTCTTACATGTAAAAGAACTATAACTAATAATTTTGAGAAGAGGGGGTGTTAATCCTCTCCAATCCTCCCAATCGCTAGCAACTTGAGACTTTAGAAGGAGGCGAGTCATGTTTAATTTTTTAGTAATTTGAATCATCAATTATGAATCTCGCATTATAATAATACTTTATAGTCTTTTCTAATAGAAACCTATAGGCTATACTCTAGTGAAAAGAGTTTTGCTGAATTTTTTCTATCAAACTTGATCAAGCCAACAAATATATTGAGAATTGTTCCTTTTTCATATTTGTATGCTCCTCCAAAGCTTGAAAATATTAGATTAACCTTTGAGGCACCATAAAAATCGATTTATATGAATCCTATAGGGGGAGGACTTCAACCATCAAGATTACTACATTTATGTGAACTAATTAAGACTAAAGGTAAGAGGGAAGAAGAATAGATTCCAAAAGAGATTAGAATGAAATGTTCTCGAGGGTTACAAACGCAACCTTGAGGAGTCTAGTTAGAGGATGCTAGTGTTACTTTAATACTTTGGATGACTCTTTCCCACACAAATATTTCAATTTTCAAGACATTTTTCAAAAATCATCCATTTCTTTCCTTCCATGTTTCCTATTAAATAAATCTAGGTAGAAGCTACTATGACCTATTCATGATGGGATGTGTGAAATTTGTGGTTCTCGTTTTAGATAAGGTTGAAATAATACTACTTGTTGATCTATCATATTATCAAGAAATTAAGGTTCCCTTATCCCAAAGAAAGGAGAAGGGACAAGAATTATGGTTGTGTTCAATAGCCTCAAAGTCAAGGGAATAAAGGTGACAAAAGGAAGGGCCCTGAAATACTTTGCATTACAATTTGTCCCATGTTATAGTTTTTCCATGCATTGAGAGCCATAGGAAAAGATCATATTTTAACCATAGTTGAAATTTCCAAATCTTCTTCCATATATTATCCATTGGCATGGAAGCTACATCTATTGTTATATTGTATTTCTCAATATTATTATAAACCCACCTAAGATTATTAGGGCCTTGTTGATTTTTGATTTACTATTTCTTAAGTTCGTTCCAAAAATGGTCATGGGTTGTGTTGCTATCCATGTGATTCCATTATTATTTTGGTAGCAATGTTCTCCTTTTGAGTGCTCTACTTGACATTTCCAATAGTGGGCTACTTTGGAGTGCCCGTGTGGAATCATATTATCTTGTTTTTTCTGTGTGTTTTCCAAATTCTGCAATAAGGCAATTGATTCCATGAGTCCTCCCAAAATAAGGCATAATTTCCTTCTCTTATTGTAAAGACCTTAATTAACACCTAATTTTTTAAAGGAAATTCACTATCATCTACCTCGTAGACATTATACCTACTTGTCGTGACTAATAATTTAAATTCAACATCTATATGATTCCTCATCTATATATATATATATATATATATATATATATATATATATATATATATAGTAATGATATTTCTCCTATCCTCATAACATTCTCTGCAACTTATATTGTAATTTTTTCAGAAACATTAACAAGGAATTTATCTTTCATCCTTTCACCATAGACATTAATTAATCTCTTAAGCTCTATTTATTAAGGTTTATTGGACCAATGTTTTTGTTTTCAACTTCCATATATGCTACCACCATAACTTGGTGTTTATCCAACCTTACTTCGATAGACATATTATATTTCAAAGGTATTTTAGCATTAACAAGGAATTTGTCTTTCATCCTTTCACCATAGAGGTTAATTCATCTCCTAAGCTCTATTTATAAAGGTTTATTGGACCGATGTTTTTGTTTTCAACTTCCCTATATCATTAGGGGAATTTTGAGGTGTAAAATGGGCCTCCTAAGGAAAATGTACAATTAAAATTCACTTTATGAGAACCAATCACATCTTAGGGGATGACATCATCCCTAATGTTTGAGGTGCCATTGCTTGAGTTAAATGTACTTATTTGTCACATTCTCAATGGTGGATAAAAACTCACGGTTAACCATAGTAGTGCTCTAAGTACTTTTAAAGTCAATGTAAAGTACTCATAATAAATGTCATTTCACACTTTTTGAATAGAAATATATTATTATCATTTCATATTTCTTGAAAAAAACAATGCATATCCCTATACATTTATTGTATTATCTTTATATAATATATTAATTACATGTTATTATACAATTTAAATAATATAATTTTTAATTAATAGCATATAATATAATTAAGAATTTATAAATTTATATTTATAATTTCTTTTAAGTTATTTAAGTACAAATGACAAATTCATTAGTTGTTCAATGATAATGACTTTTTCTTGAAAAACTCATTCTTATTTATAGTCACATCAATATATTTTTTTTATTAATTTTATTTTGGTACAACTTTTTTATTTAATTTAACTATGGTTACATGGATTGTGATGCAAAAAGTGAATTGCAAATTCATAAATATTATTTTATTGATTTAGCTATTATTTTATTATTTCCTTAGGAGGCCCCATTTTAGACCTCAAAATTCCCCTAATGGTTACCACCACAACTTGGTGTTTATCCAACCTTACTTCGATATACATATTATATTTCAAAGGTCTTTGTATAAAATATGGATCTTAGTCCATTTCGAATTTGGTGAATAAATATGATGTTAACCATAAATTATATTTGTAAGATCATGTTATACCATTACACCACACTATTCTCTATGGTTCAATAGATTTCACCTTATAGATATCATAATTTTATTCAAGGTATTGCCACGAATCATTGTAATGTTTTAATATGACATTGTCTATATTAATGGCACAATTTCTCCCATGGCTCTTGAATGCGGTATTAAATGATTACATTTATGTTATAATGTTGAGAACTTCTTGTGAACTGTGTAGATTGCTCAGTGAGCCCGACGTTTAGAGTGAACACTTCACCCATGCTTTAGCTTCCTGCCCATGAAAATGGGTCAAGTGTTCACTCGAAATGTCAGGCTCACTGAACAATCTACACAGTTCACCAGAAATTCTCAACCTTATATTTATGACTATGGAAATGTCCATTCTCTAATACATTTATGTTAATATTTTGTATCAAATTTCATCCCATAAATGTGAAATTGTTATACATGTATGGTGGAGGTTATCCTTGATGCCATGTATGATGAGTTGACCTAACAAACCAAAAACTATGATTGTTGGGTAATATATCAAATGTAAAGATGGAGTTCGGGTTTTATTATGATGTTAATGACCTCATTGGGTTATTCCGGGCCACATTCATTTCTCTCGTGTCTTCTGCCAGTTATGTTTCTCTGCATCTAGGGTTTCATCCCTAGTTATCAACGAAATCTTGCACCAGGTGTTTTGTGCTCATTTTCTATCAAAAATTTCATACCATATGTAACTTAAATGTTGACTTCATGTATGTCGATTGAAATGGTTTTCTTCTACGTGTCAAACAATTTTAACAGAGGTATGCTCTATTTAAGTTTCTCTTTTGCGGTATCTATATAGTTTAGTTTATTTACAACTACACCGTTGTTACAATTTTTTCAGACCTAGAAAGGGTTTTCCTTAATGGGTGAATATCTGGAGCTTTTCCTCCCAAACTTCTTCTCTGATAGTTCTCGTGGTTTGTTTAAATATTCTGGAGAAGAAGATTACACATAGGGTTTTCACTCTCAGTACACCAAGTATATTTTCTGATGTATTTAAGTTGATATATTTTGCATTATCGTTCTTTCATATGGGTGACTTTACAGATACGCTTGGTCTCTTTCCATTGTATAGCGAAATCATTCATTTGTTAGTATCAAAGGTTAGAGAAGTACTTGCGACTTTCACTGAAACATTGGCCTCTATATTCTCAGTTTTGTTTAAGCTTAATAGTTTTATTTTCACATAATTTCCTCCATAATGGACAAAAGGGTTTCTATCCCCTTAAAAAAAACTCTTTTTTTTGTTTTTAATTATGTTTACACAGAATCGTGTTAGGGTTGTTATCTTTCAACATTAAACAAAATATTTTTCGAGAGGTTCCGGTTTTCTTACTAGTTTTAATATAAGATTTTATTCTTCTACTTGTGCATGATAATCCTCCTTTGGCCTCCACAACGTTTATTGGAGTTGGATATAAATTTTTTCATCAAAATGAAATCTTGGTGTCAAATTGTAAACTATGTCTCGTTTATTATGTTTTACCCTCCTTGATATTCTAACTACAAGTCAATCTTTTATTTCAATCGATTGTATGTAATGTTATCATTATGGCTTGTTAATATATTTATCTTACACGGTTTTCTTTCCGTACACAAGTAGAGAATCAATCCGAGATTTTTCCAGTTTTATTATCAGGTAAATAATCATCGATAATATACATTATATTTCTTTTACCTTTTCTGAACTCGCTATAACTATAAAGTGTATTTACTACTGTGACTTGTTTCATGTGCAGGTGCATGCATAGTTTCTTTACCTAAAGTCTGTTCGTATTGTTGTGCTTGAGTTAGGAAATATTCGACTCCTACTTATTTATCTTCTTTAACATGTTGGAGGTATTTCATCTTTTTTGGGCCTATTTTTCCACATGGATGAGAGTTGCTTCTCTTTGAAGGCCAAATTCCATTCAATGGAATTATGTACTAAATCTTTAATGCCTTGCATGGATTTTATAAATTTATAAACTTGTAATGACTTTTATATTCATTGTTTTGGGTTCTTGTATTCGATACAAAATTAGACATCAAGTTTTTATCATAAAGTCTTTTATATAATACGTTTAGCTCTATGAGTTTATACTCTGAAATTCTATTATTCATTTCTTTTTTATATTATTTTAAACAAGGTTTTCTTTTCTATAACTCTATATGTGTATATATGTTTTTATAGTCTATATATAGTTATACATATATACTTACAGAGCCTATTCCCTATTTATATGGATTCTTCTATGTTTAATTGTACAAAGAATTGCTATGTGCAACTATACTGTAATACATTTACACTTACTTGGATAGTCTTTAATATTTCATAAATAATTTAATTCTTCCACAAGTTTAGAATTAAAGAAAATAATACAACTAGTTCTCTAAACCTATACCAGTCTATTAAAGATAATAATGTTTTCATACCTATACCTACTTACATGTATTTTCATTCGATTAAAGAAAATTCCATTTTTCCCTATTTGACATTTACGAATAAATGTTTATTTTCTACTACATCATCATTAGCACTAATGTTTGCATTGTACATAACCAACTATTATAAATACTATCTAGTACAATCTTCAAACAATAGCCATTTTTATTTCCCTGTTTTCAACTTTAATAAAAAAAGCCAGTTTCTGTTCTTTTTGACAAATCAAAGAATTACAAAGGTTAGATATACCAACTTGAAAATAATTTTCCTGGGAAATTAAGATTCAAGTACTTGGCTCCTCCAAACCTTGACACAACAATCTTCTAGTGTCCCCCCCGAGCAATTAGGCATGCAATTCTTCTTTTGTCTATTGCTTCTTTCTTCTCTTCAGTGTCCAATTATACTCTCAAAATAATGAGACAAAACAAGTAAAATTAATAGATATTATCCCATCTACCACGCTTTGTTGGTTAATAACTACCTCCACCTAACCAAGAGGTGGCATGCAGTTATTTTCTCATTAATGCACTTTTGAGGACAATTCCCTGTTTTCTAGGATAAATTTAATTAACCAATATAATAATCTTTTAATTAGATCTAATCACCCATATTAGATGCCTAAGAATTATTAATGGATAATAATAAATTTCCATAATTAAATTGCAACATTTTTCTCTTTAAACCATTTGTACTCAGCCATTCATTTCCGATATTTTTCTTTATTTACAAAACAAAACATAATTACAACTTTACAACAAACTATCATTAATAATAAATTACTGATAATTAAAATGTTCATCTGTCTTTTAAAGGTAGCATACTTAACCAAAGATAACTTATGAACATTTAATTACAAACAAATCATTAAGCCAAGCAATATCACATCCTCCCCGCTTAAATTTGACACTATCCCAATGTTTGATCAACATATTTTTATTTTTTATTTTTTATTTTTCTGGAAACACATTCCAATTTTCATAAAAACAGATAGGGATATGCTTCTTTCAAACCATCCTCCAAATCCTAAGTTTCTTTATCTAGAGTAAAATGTTTCCATTTAACCTTCAACTGCGCTACATATATATTCCAAATAGTAACTCCTCTTCGGTCTATAATACACAATGGTTCTGCGTGGAACTCTCCTCTGGTTCCACATGTATAACATGCCAATAAATTACATGAGGGGGGTCATGTACATAGTTTTTAAATAAAGAAACATGAAATACATTATGAATTTAAATGTTAAATCGTAGGGCTATCTGATAAGATACAGGTCCAACCTTGGCTAACACCTCAAAAGGTCCACAATATCTGGGAGATAACTTGGCACAATGTCCAAGTCTGAGTGTGCTCTTCTTAGGACCAAATTTTAAATACACATGATCTTCCACATTAAAATCATTCTAATTTCTCTTCAATTTTGCTTAACTTTTATAACGATCTTGGGTTGTTTTCAAATTCTGTTTAACTTGCTTGAATACCTCTTCCATTCTTTCAACATTTCTGCTCCTAATACTAATTTTTCTTCAGGATGATCCCAACTTAGGGGTACCTTGCATCTTATTCCATACATGAATTCGAAAGGGATAATTTTAAAGGAGGTTGATATCCATTGTTATACGAAAAATCATCTAAGTGCATGTAATCCTCCCATTTATTTTGTTTATCTTTAACATACATCCTTAACATATCTTCCAATATTTGATTGGTCCTCTCTGTTTGACCATTAGTTTGAGGATGATAGGATGTACTAAGGTTTAACTTTGTTCCATGTTTTCAAACAACCCTTTCCGAAAATTTGGTGTGAATTCTGCATCCCTATTTGAAATCACCACTTTAGGTATCCCATCGAGTTAGAAAAATTCCCTCATGAATATTTACGCAATATTTATGGCCTGAAAAGTGGATTTGACTGGGATGAAGTGTGCTTATTTTCTAGTATTATCAACCACAACCATAATGGAATCATGCTATTTTATAGTATTTGGTAGTCCAATGATAAAATCCATTGATATTATTTCCCATTTCCATTATGGTATGGGTATGGGTTGCAACAACCCAATAAGATGTTGATAAGATGCTTTAATTTGTTGGCACTCAAGACATTGAACTACATATTTTGCTATCTCATTTTTCATGTTTGGCCAATAAAAATATTTACTCAGTACAATAATCAACTTCTTATAACCAGAATGACCAATTGTTTTATTTTTATGCAAATCATCTAAGACTAAATTTTTTAGATTTATATCATCAAGTATATAAATTATTCCGTTAAACAACAATAAATATTAGTTTTCTATTGGAAATTCACTCCCCTCCTGATCTAATTTTTTAGTTTTCTACACTTTTTCTTTGATTTTTAGATACTTTGAATCATCCTTTGCATCTATTTTGACTTGATCTATCCAATCTGTTGACCAACTTGATGTTGATGTAGCGCATATTTGATTAAGTTTTCAGCTTAAAACATAAACTATAATGTTTTCTTTCCCTTTAATATGTGCAATCTCAAAATCATGTTCACTAATAAATACTAACCATCTTACTTGTCTAGCATTTAAATTATGTTGATCAAATAAATATTTGAGTCTAACATTATTTGTCCTCAACTGAAACTTTCTCCCTATCAGGTAATGCCTCCACATTTTGAATGCATGAATAATGGTTGTCAGTTCTATATCACGAGTAACATAGTTTTTCTCATAGTCTTTTAGTTTTCTAGATTCATAACAAATAACACCACCATCATGCATAAAAAGACTTCCCAGGACTTCCTTACAAGAATCTGTATACACCATAAAGTCCTTATTGGGGTCAACCAATTTAAAATTGGAAATGTCTTCAAAAGTTGTTTTAGCTTGTCAAAGCTGTCTTGACACTTTTGAATCCACTTGTTACCAAGATTAATCCCTCTTTTGGACAAGAGCGATCTCCCTAGTACTACAACGAGTAACTAGAAACAAACAGAAAAAACAATGGCACTTTCCTTAGCCTATAACTGAAACATGAAACATGTAGTATGCGAAAGATCACTTACCTATTAACGAAGTGCTTGTAGAAGTCATTTCAGCACTTTCCACAACCAAATTTTCTTCAATGATTTATAGTCTCTCCAAATGATTTCCACAGCTTCTCCATGACACGCCAAAAGAGATCTACATAAACAAAAAAATTCAAAGGGATCAAATCATCTCGCATATAAAAGCAAAAGTAAATGAAATCCTTAGTCTAGCATAAAACATATAAATGAATCAATAATTAGTTATAAACCATGTGAGTGATCAAGGAATCCAAAAAATAAAATCGAAATAGAAGTAATTGGGAAAGAACAATTACTTTGCATTAAAATAAAAAGGGAAAAGAAGCTTACAACCTGGTGCCTTGATATCACAAGCCTCTTCCAATGGTCTCCTTTCCTTCCATTGATGACAAGCTCCTCATACCCAAAACCAACAGCATGAGTTTACCAATCCAAGTCTCTTCAAGTCTCTCATTCCTATGTTGAATTTATAGGAAAGGATGAGGAGGTTTCTAGTTCCACTTCTCAAGGGATATGATCCTTAAGAAAAAGAGTTTAGTTCCATATACCAAGGAATAAGGCACATGTATGTAGTGGTTCGAGGTTTCTAATTTTGGATAAGATTCGTCAAACAAAGCTTCTAAACTTAATTTTTTATTTTTACGTGCTGAACAGACCTATGCTCTTTTTGTTCAGGAAAAATATGCAGATCTGTGTATATTTTGTTAAGAAAAACTGCGCATGCATGAGTTTTTTTCAGGAAAACCACACAGGTGCTAAAAAATGGTTTTTAAGTAGTCAAAACAAAAATTCCTTTTGTCCCTGGTATTATTTTACTTCAAGATTTATAGGGGATTCATTTGAGACACTCTATCAGATGGAAAGATATCCGAATTCACAATCATGGTGACAAATTTTAGTGCAACAGATTGCCCCCTAAAGTGAAAAGCCAGAAAATATGTTTGATGACTGAAGTGTTTTATCATGTTAAAGGTTCGAATCAGAGAACAATTGGTTGAAGACATGAAACAAACAATTAAATATTACCATATCATTCTTTCATATAAACATCACTGAGGTAGGCATTCCCATACTCAGAGTAAACATAACTCATTGAACTAGTAGGGAAGTACACAAAGATCCATGTCAACAATAGACATAGTATAGACACAACCATCAATGAATCTATATTTACAATCATGAATATTTAATAACTCCACGTAGCCTGGATAGATGAAACAAGATCCAGTGTCTTGATCTCTGTCTCTATCGATGCACGAATTTGACCATGCGAGTGAATGTCTTGAAGTCAAACATGGTAGAAACCACTTGATTACCGGTCAATGATGTGAACCATTAACAAGTGTGAGAGAAACCACCAATAATGTCAATGGTCCTCAAGGTAACTCCTAGTATAGTGTATGGAGTGCGATTAAATGTCTTGAAGCTGAACACTCATAGAATCATTCGATTGAAGGTCAATGATGAGAGCCTATCGTCGAAAGTGAGAAACCTGCCATTTAGGCATGTAGGCTCCAAGGTACCAAAATGTTTCTAGATAAACTTCCTAGATAGTGAGCTGAAGTTGATAGGAAGTGATCCATCGCAGGAGGGCCTACGACATGAAACTCATGTCAAGTTTTGAAGAATAAATTGAAGTAATTCAGGACTAACTTAGGGATGACCGACACGATTGAAGGTTATGAATAGCAAGGTAATTTTTACTGAGGTTGGACTTCTCTTGAACATATTGGCGACACTACACTTAGACTTGGCAACATTTGACTCAGCGATAATACCCAAAACCAGTTGAAGAATTTCAATGAGGTTTGATTAACTATGAGGCAAATGGATTTCCCAACTTGGATACAAATGTGACAGAGTGTCATGTTCAAGAGCAACATACTACCTTTAATAATATAAAAATAAATGTTCTTTCCCAATTCTCCCCCACCATTACTGGTAAGTACCTCTTTATATTTTTCAATATTGAGGAGGATAAAATTTGCTTGTCATATAAGCTCATCCTTCAGATGAGTCCTCCGAAGTATTTTTAACAAACCCTAGGAAGGAGTGGTTCAATCCCATTGTAATCGACCGGTCCTACAATGTTTTAAGTTTTACGAGTCCAGAGTAAGGTTAAGTCGATGTTATTTTCATGTTTAAAGAGTCTGAAAACACACAAAAATAAAACTCATTTAGCTCTTTCAACGTAAATTTTTAACAGGCCCGGGGAAAGTAAAACTCGATGTTTTTTATTCTCAGGGAGTCAGAAGAAAAACATAAGTAAACTCCAAATGTTATTTTTCGTAAGTTTAGTCTCTCAAACCTGAAAAAGGATAAAATAACGTAGGAAAGAAACTGTTGACCATGCTTAGTCAATGTATACATTTTTCTTATATAGCATAGTTCATTCTGGAAAAGGGTTAAACTTATACTGAATAGAAAATTATTCATTTACTTTAACGAGTTTGAATAGTCAAGTGCTCAAAAATGTTTTCATGTTTAAAGAGTCTAAAAAGGGCTTAAAATAGAACTTCATGGTTTCGCTTTTTCGTAAGTTTTAATGAGTTCGAAAAAGTGATAAAAATTGTACTCATATGGCCAAATTTCAATTTAATTTACAAGCAGGAAAATATGGAAAGAACTCGACATTTTCATGTGTTTTACGAGAACGAGAGATAGCAAAATAATCTCGAGATTTTCATGAGTTTAACGTGTCTTGAAAATAATAACTGAAATGGACTCGAGATAGGTTTAATTTTTATACAAGCTTGAAACAGAGGAAAACTATGCTTGAGATAGGTTTGTTTCATTTTTACACAAGCTTGAAACAAATGAAATATTATGCTTGAGATAAGTTTCAATGCCCCTCTAAGTGTAACCTGTAAGAGCACATGCCCCCTAAGATTCATTTCATTCACCTAAGTAGACTGTTGGTTACTAATAGCTGGATGGAATAAAGGTTCATTTATGAGATCAAATGAAAGGCTCGAATTTATCATTTACGAGATCTAGTCAAAGAATCGACTCAATTAGGAGAGGATTTGTTTTATTTCTTAAGGAGCTTGACACATGAAAAGAACTATGCTCGTGGAACCTTGTTTCATTTTTTAAAGAGCTTGACACAAGAAAAGGAACTATGATCATAATGAATTGATTCATTTTTTAACGAGGTTGACACAGTAAAAGGAACTCTTCTCATGACCCGATTCATTTTTTAACGAGTTTGAAACAGTAAAAATAAATATCCTCAAGATGAACTGATTCATTTTTTAACGAGGTTGACATAGTAAAAAGAACTATCCTCAAGAGAACTTGTTTCATTTTTTAATGAGGTTGACACAGTAAAAGAACTATCCTCATAGGAACCTGTTTCATTTTTTTAACGAGGTTGACACAGTAAAAGGAACTCTCCTCAATGGAAACATGTTTCATTTTTTAACGAGGTTGACACAGTAACATGAACTCTCCTCATAGGAGCCTGTTTCATTTTTTTTAACGAGGTTGACACAGTAAAAGGAAATCTCCTTAGTGGTAACCTGTTTCATTTTTTAACGAGGTTGACACAGTAACAGGAACTCTCCTCATAGGAACCTTAATCATGGCTTCCAACTGGAAGAAACACATTTCAAGGGACACACCTCGATCATGGCTTCTAAGAGGTCTTAATTAGAAGGAGGAATAGTTCTTTGGAAGGAACACATGTTAAGGGACTCAAAAGGGATAATAACATCATGTTCAAATAACCCCATAGGGTTTACCATGTCAATTACTGGACCTAAGTCAAAGGAAGTTGAGTTAACAGTGAGAGGCTGACTTGCATTGATAACTAAAAACATGGGACTGGTTTCCAGATAATTAACCCATGGTGGGGTAGATACCACTTCCGTATAAGGAAAATTAAGGGGTTTTAGATTATTGGTAGTCGAATCAAGACTAATGAACGGAAGCTGGTCAATAGTCACAACATTTCCATTGTGAGGGAAAGACATCATGCGAAAGAGTGTCGATACAACAACTTACATCACATAGACATAGTCTCGCCCAAGGAGAAAATTGAAATCCAAGGGACCTCAGACTACCATAAGATCAATATAGACAATTTTACCTTCCAAGGTAATAGGATAATTAGGAAGGATCCCTAAAGGTTCTCTAATGGTTATGTTAAAAGCTGAAAAATTATGTGTAATAGGCACAAGCTGAGAGGAACCCAAAGCTTGCCAAGTGGTTGAGGATAAAATACTAATAGAAGCACCCTCATCTAATCTGTGCGACGCACATTCTTACCACAATCCTGCACAATTATTTGGAAAGGGATGCAAGAAGAAAGACGAGGTTATATTAGTCTATTCCAATCAATGGAAAAGTCCTCAATACTTGGAGGGGGTTCTATAGAAACAGGTGAAATGTCCCCCTGGCGTAGAAGAATTTGATGTAACAAGAAGAACCTAAGTGGTATGAGTTTCACTCTCTTCAAGGAGAGTGGGATCAATCGATGTGAAATCAAGTCACCCACTTGATCAAATAATGGATCATCAATCTGAGTGATATGAGTTTCAATCTCTAATGGAAGAGTGGGATTGATTATATTTGGAATTATATCAATCACTTCATCAATTGACGGTAGGTTGGAAGAAAGTTTACGATAACTAGTTGGAATCTATTTCTGTGGAATAGTAAGGTTTTCCAACAATTTTGAGGCTTCATCCATGTGAGGGAAAATGTGAGTTTGATGACTCCCTTTGCATAACATACAAAGAAACCTAACTTTACCCTTTTTCCAAGGAACCTGACAATCACTGGTTGATGGATCAAAGGTAAGTTGATAGGATATTTTTGACCATACTTCCAAGACCTTAAGAATACCAGGAATATTGATAAGGATGTGGTCACCCTTACAAAGCTTGCAAGGGTATTTGGGTGTATGATACATTTTGGAGGTTTCCTCAACAATACTAACACTTACAACCACGGTTAGTTTACTTATTTCTTATCTTGCTTCTTCTTCTTATTTCCTTTCTTCTTCTTCTCAGCCACCTGGTTACTAGCGTCAAGGCTTTTGTTAGGAAATTTACCACAGGAATAGATAAATGATTTACTGAGAGAAATAAACATAAAGAACCGAGCAACAAATCATAAACATAAACACAATTTTTAACCGGGAAAACCCCAAATCCGGGGAAAAACCCAACCAATGAAATTTCATTAATCATTGGCCAAAACCCTGGCCAATCCGGCCAAGTGAGCCTTCACCACTCACCTCCAGGCCTACCTTACAATGAAGTATTCCCAGCCTCTTATAGGCTCCATTACATGTAATACCATGGGCCAAAACCATGGGTGCACAAAAACCATGTGCCCCAAAATCACTACTATTTACCCTAGTCAACTTTGACTCTATCTCGAGTCAATTTTACCTAACAATTCCCCCTTTAAACTTGACTTGGGGATTATTGACTAAATCCAACCAAACCTGCTAGATGAGACAACCCCGCTCACTCTAGATCTTCCCCCCTCAAATTTTTACCCAGGGTAATTGTTAACTTGTCATCCCCCCTATCACCTAGGTCTAACCAGAATTTACCAGTGATTATCCAGGGGTACGCATGCCATACCAGGTCTTACAGTAGTATGCCGATTTACATGTAAAATTAACTCCATTATAATATATATTTTTGTTTCATTGTTGCTGTCTTTGTACATATGAAATCAATGTCCATATAAAAGGAACCCATCTACTAGATTACATGGGTCACCAGCCTCTGTAACCACCAGTCCTCTAGGAATTATCTTCTGATACATGGTTCATCAATTTTTAATTAATTCACTTGCAAATATCCTCTCTCATTTGATGTTCTTCAAAGCATTTGATTGACACATTCTGTCAAACACTTTCCTAGCACAATGGATTTCCATGGTTTCATATGGACGTTTTTGTTACATGATCATTAATATCATAAGCATATGAATCATGCCTAATATAGTTTTGTTCTTATCCCAACATGTAAGTACACCTTGGCTTCAGCACCAAACGTTGTCACTAATTTGGATATCACGAAGCCCATCTTCATTTTGTTTCCATAGAACATTATGCACCATCTCCCATTCGCATAACTGTTTTCTCCCTCGAGAAATATTAGCTAAACACAGGCATTGCAATGGATTCGGCTTTGGCTCTGCACTTGGCGTTCCCAAGCATTAACTCTAAATCATCAGATGCGATATCCATATCTTTGCCGCATTATTTGTGTATCCACTCGCCTTGCCACAGCTTCACCATGCCGCACTCAAACTCGCCTGCCTGTATCAGAATGCCATTCCTCAAGACATCGACAATCTCCATCTCATCTGATCCATTTGCAATAGGGACAAGCACTTGAGGATTATTTTGGAGTGACCAACCATCAACATTGTATTCCATTTTTGCCACTTCACATTTATTCCAACCACGTGTCACATGGCATCCTTTCAGCAGACCCCATGTCTCTAGAACCACAAAAGGCGCTTCACCTACGGCACCACAAATCCGCCCCTCCTTTGCATGAGCTTTGGTAATCTTTTGCAAAACCTTATAGTCTCATAATATTTTTGAACCAGGCATGCCCCCCAATATAACAACGAGGTCAAATATCTGGGATTCACATTCCAAAATGAAGGTGTTTGCTACGAGCTTTACGTGACTTGAACACTCGATCTGCAAATCCTGTTCGACCAACGCCACTGTGACAAGTGCGCCACATTTACTGAAAATTTTGAATAGAGTTACAACCTCAATTTCTTCGCTGCCAAATGCGATCTGAACAAGGACATTTTTCTGAGGTGTCTCCACTGCAATGGACATAATTGAATGCAGAACACTGAAAACTCGATGGTCTCTTAAATGGAGAATGTATGAATGAAAATGGTGCATTCTGACTATGTCAAGCTGAAGTAGTCAACATATTTGCAACCACAATTTTTAATGAATTATCATTGAATTATTTGAAGCCAAAGCCCCCTCCAGAATACTTCATCGATTTCATATGGCCATGACCCGGATCTCATATCGGTTTCCAAGCTCCAAGCTCTATGCTCTGCGCCATTCTCTTTCCATCATGCCAATACAAACCCTTGGAAAAAAGAAACGTCCATCTGAAGCCAAAACCTGAACCATGGCTCTGATAACATTAGTTAGGAAATTTACCGCAGGAATAAATAAAGGATTTTCTGAGAGAAATAAACATAAAGAACCCAGAAACAAATCATAAACATAAACACAATGTTTAACCGGGAAAACCCCAAATCTGGGGAAAAACCCAACCAATGAAATTTCATTAATCATTGGCCAAAACCCTGGCCAATCTGGCCAAGTGAGCCTTCACCGCTCACCTCTAGGCCTACCTTACAATGAACTATTCCCAACCTCTTATAGGCTCCATTACATGTAATACCATGGGCCAAAACCATGGGTGCACAAAAACCATGTGCCCCAAAACCACTACTAGTTACCCTAGTCAACTTTGACTCTATCTCGAGTCAAGTTTACCTAACAGCTTTTACCAAGAAAAGAAGAAGAAAGGGAGGAAGAAATGTTGGGCGAAGAAGGTAAAGGGTCAACATGAGGTTGGTGATGTTGAGATGGTGAACTCTGTTGAGGTGAAGCATCTATTTGAGGTGGAACAATTTGAGTATTCGAGGCCAACGAAGTTGAAAATAACCATACTGGTACACCTATGGTGAATCAAGGTAATGAAAATGTAGCCATATAAGGAGGACCAACATTTCCAAAGCAAGGAAAAGTACTAGGATTCTTGTTAAGAGGGGTTCCTTGGTTGGTAAAGTCCAGAACAATTTCCATTAGATTCAACTTCAGTGAATTTTATTAACAATTCAAATTCAAAATCCACCCCTAAGGTATCTAAAAAGTAAAAAAAAACAAATGCACACGTGCTATAAAATATAGGAGTCAAACCACACACAAAAAATATGTTTCCACACTAAACATATATTTCAGTGCGCATGCACACTATTCTAAAGAAAAACTACATAGATCTGCACTCCGTTTCTGAACATAAACCGCACAGAGCAAGAAAATTAAGAAAAATAAAAAAAACAAAGGTTTCAAACTAGAAATCTCAATTCTTAAAAGGGTTTAAGGGCATCAAAGATTACAAACGCACAGAAGGGAGAACTCGTTCCCCAGTATTGTCACCAATTTCTTACCAGGATTAATCCCTCTTCCCGACAAGAGTGATCTCCCTAGTACTCCAACGAGTAACTAGAAACAAATAGACTAAAAAATGGTTCTTTCCTTAGCCTATAACTGAAACATGAAACATGTATTATGTGAAATATCACTACCTATTAATGAAATGCTTGTAGAAGTCCTTTCAGGACTTTCCACAGCCAAATTTTACTCAATCCTTTATAGTGTCTCCAAATTCTTTCCACAACTTCTCCATGACGTGCCAAAAGAGATCTGCATAGACAAAAAACATTCAAAGGGATCAAAGCATCTGGCATATAAAATCAAAAGCAAATGAAATCCTTAGTCTAGCATACAACATATAAATGAATCAATAATAATTTATAAACCATGTGAGTGATCAAGGAATCCCACAAATAACGTCGAAAAAGATGCAATTAGGAAAGAACAATTACTTTGTATTAAAATAAAAAGGGAAAAGAAGCTTACAACCTGGTGCCTTGATGTCACAAGCCTCTTCCAATGGTCTCCTTTCCTTCCGTTGATGACAAGCTCTTCAGAACTAAAACCAACAACATGAGTTTACCAATCCAAGTCTCTTCAAGTCTCTCATTCCTATGTTGAATTTATAGGAAGGATGAGGAGGTTTCTAGTTCCACTTCTCAAGGGATATGATCCTTAAGAAAAGGAGTTCAGTTCCATATACCAAGGGATGAGGTGCAAGTATGTAGTGGTTCTAGGTTTCTAATTTTGAATAAGATTCCTCAAACAAAGCTTCTAGAAATTACTTTTTTATTTTTACGTGTGTGAATGGACATGCACACTTTTTGTTCAGGAAAACTGCACAGATCTGCGCAGTTTTTTTTAATAAAAACTGCGCATGCGTGGGTTTTGTTCACGAAAACAACGTAGGTGCTCAAAAATAGTTTTTAAGCAGTCAAAACCAAAATTCCTTTTGTCCCTGGCATTATTATACTTCAAGCTTTATAGGGGATTCACTTGAGACACTCCATTAGATGGAAAGATGTCCGAATCAACAATCATGTTGACAAATTTTAGTGTAACAACACTCAAACTTGATCCCTTTCTTCTATAGAGAAGTAAATGGATGTGCAAGTTTGGGAAATACTTCTATAAATATCCTATAATAGTCTGTAATTCCCATGAAAGATATGACTTGTTTTATAGTTTTAGGTGATGACCACTCCATTATTTCTTTTATATTTTCTGGATCAAAGAAAAATTCCTTCTTTTTTGTTATTCAAACAATAAGTCAGTGAATTTGTTTATGGTACGATGAACACTTGCTAAATTTAGCATACAATTCATTATCTCTTAGAGTTTTAAGAACCATCAACAAATGTTGGTCATGCTCTTCTTTACTCTTTGAGTAAAACAGAATATCATCTATAAAGACAATTCAAAATTTATCTAGAAATGGTCTAAGAACAATGTTCATGAGCCATATGAATATAGATAGTGCATTAGTAAGCCCAAATTGAAGTACTACAATTCATAATTCCCATAACAAGTGAAAAATATTGTTTTATGAATGTCTTCATCCTTAATTTTGATTTGATGATATCATGACCTCATCAATTTTAGAGAAAATATAAGCTCCGTTGACTTGATCAAACAAGCTATCTATCCTAGGAAAAGTACTTTTATTTTTTATAATCATCTTATTAAGTTGTCTATAATCTATGCATAATCTAAGAGTACCATCCTTATTTTTCATAAACAGAACTAGTGCTCGCCAAGGAGACACTCTTAGCATTATATAGTTGTTATCTATGAGTTCCTGCAATTAAATTTTCAACTCCATTAATTCAGGAATACTCATTCTGTATGGTTCCTTTAAACTAGAATAACTCCATGTATAAGATAATTGATAAAGTCAATATCCATTCTTGGAGGAATTATGGGTATTTCCTCTAGGAAAACATCCTTATACTGCTTTAATATATGATATTCCTCTAACTATGGTTGTTTTTTATTATTAGAAAAATATTTTACTTGGATAGTGAACATTTGACACCCTTTTCTAACATGTTTCTTCATCTGCATTGAAGAAATTTGTCTAACATAAATCTTCCTTGGAATTCCTTGAACCATGCAAGCTTCCCCTTTATCATCAATACATGTAAAGGACTTTGCAAGAAGTTTAATATCACTCTATGTGATTCTAACTAGTCCATACCTATGAGGAAATCATAAGATCTGAAGGGTAGAATATTCAGGTTTAGTGTGGTATTCATTCCATTGAGATTTACTGTGTAATTTTGCTAACTTCAGTGAATTTTTCTCTTAGTTGCTATGGCCACTTTCACTAACCAAGGCTTATTTTGTTTTTATTTTACAATTTTACAGTTTTCAACTACAACATGAGATATGTAACTTAATGTGGATCCTAGATCTATAATCATGTATACATATTTATCAAGAATTATACCTTTCACTTCCACCATAGTGGACTGATGGTTTGCTTGCCTCCCATCTAGTGTAGCACTGATTATGGGTATGTTACATGCAACATCATTCACAATAGATGCTTCTTGAATATTGTTTAATTTTACTTTATTTCTTATTGGATTTTGTGGATGATATTTCCATAGGTTATTTTTACCACAACCCCAACATTTAATTTGTTGTTTTATTGATTGAATGAAGCTTCTGTTTCCTGTAATAGATCCTCCTTTCTAGCCAAAACTCTTTTGTTGGTTAATATTTATCCTATAATTTCCTGCTTCCACACTCTTAGAAAATATAGGATTTTAAAACCCTTTCCTCTTGTTTTTAGATCTATTAGGTTTCTTTTCCACCCATCCTTTGGAGCTTTCTCTTTTTTGGTTGCTTTTATTGAAACATAGTTTGGCATTTCTAATGGTCTCATCCATGGTATTCGGTTGGTCAAATTCAATTCTTTATATATATGAAAAAGGTAGGCAGCTAATAAATCTTTGTATTTTTGCCTTCGCCTCTTTTAAATAGGGCACATATGTTAATAAAATCATGAATTTATTAACAAACTCATTCATGGTAGACTGTTCTAATTTCATCTCATGAAGCTCCTTAGCCTTTTCAGCAAGGTACCTATGAGTCAAGTATTTCTTCTTAAATTATTTCTTGAAAAATTTTCACATTAATTTTTTCTACTAATTCTCTTAACAACTTTTTTCTTTTCCCACCATACTGCTGCCTTACCATTCAACAGGTAAGTTGCTAATATTTCTTTCAGATTACTTGGGTAATTGTATACTTCAAAATATTTTGAAATATTGAGGAGCCATGCTTCTGCTCGTTCTTCAGATTCACCATCAAAATTTGGGGGTCTAATCCTCTTAATATCTCCTTGTAAATGAGAGGTAAGCCTTCTTTTCCTCGGCATAGAGGTACTACTACTTGATTTCTGTTCTTCTTGGTCAATAGATTCATTTTTTTGGCTCTCACTATAAGTTATGGACTTGTTTCTACTAGCATATTTGATTCTATAACTTTTCTTGTGAGTCTTTTTGTTGACTCTTTCTTCTTCTGGTTTTCTTAACAAATAACCATTAATCTCCTTATGTTCCTTTTTGGATTTGGCCAACCTTTCTTGGTTTGATTTGATATCATCCAGATCTATTTTCAAACTTTTTATTACTTGCAACATTCATATTCTTGTTTCTATGCATTGTTGGTTCCACCACCCACTATTCCTAGTTCAATATCAGGTTCCTCACCACCCCTGGGTGATCCTACAAAAGTCTGTACATTAAATTCTTCAGCCATACTTCAAGCTTCTTAGTTATTTAAATAATTGGTTCATGACATGTATAACTGTTTCAGTTTCAAAACCCAGAAGAGGCTCAATGTTGTAACTACTACTCTAGTACAACTTGTAAAGACCCTAAGTAACACCCAGTTTTTTTATATAAATAAAGTTCACTATCATCAACCTACTTGCTACGATTGTTATTATAAATTCAACATCTATATGATTCCTCAATTATATATATATATATATATATATATATATATATATATATATATATAATTAATTAATTCTCTATAACTTATATTGTAATTTGTTCAAAAGAATTAAAAAGGCATTTGTCTTTCATCCTTTCAATATATAGGTTAATTTATATCCTAAGTTCTTTTTATAAAGGTTTATTAGACAAATGTTTTTGTTTTCATATATATATATATATATAACTTCAATCTTTCGATATTTAACTATGAAATATATGCACGTATATGTTACCACCATAGCTTCCCTTATACACTATCGTGAGGCATTAATTACACATGTGGTTTATTACTTTGATAGACGCATTATTTGTAAACTCATGTTATACCATTACACTACACTATTCTCTATGGTTCAATAGCTCTCACATTATATATATCATAACTTTATTCAAAGTATTTCCACGATTCGTTGTAATATTTCAATATTACATTGTTTATATAAATGATGTTGTTTCTCCCATGGTTATTAAATGTGGTATTAAATGATTAAATTTATGTTAATATTTTGTATTGGATTTCATACCATAAATGTGAGATCTCTGGATAGTTCTACGCTTACACATGGAGCTTATTCTTGATGTCACATATGATGATGAATTGACCTAGTAAAAAAAGGGACTATTATTATTGGGCAATAGATCAACAATAAAGATGGAGTTAGGGTTTTATTGTGACTTCATTGGGTTCTGTTGTTCTGTTGTGGTAAAACACAACTCCCTATTTTTAATTTGTTCACTTCAAATAATGGGGATCCTTTCTTTAAAATTCTTGGCTAAACACTTTTTAGGATTTTTATTAAGTTAATTATCCTACGATTTTATTATTTTTTCATTTTCTTTAGATTGTTGTTTTGATTGCTTTGTTATGATCGATTTTTTATAAGCTTTTCATTGATGCTTGTTTCACCTCATTTAATCAACTGGTTTGTAAATGACACTTCTTTGAAGTCTGATCAATTATGTCGTCTGGGTTAAAAAATACGTAAAATGTACAATATTCCATTTTTGTAATTAAATTAGTTCAATAATGCATTTAGTTTAAATATTAATTCCTAATTAGTTATTACTAATATTTTTCTTTTTTCTAGTTATACAGCCAAATCGCTAAGCATCGAGATTTTAGAAATGTACTCCAATTTTCAAATAAATTACTAATCTCGAAAATTCAAAATAACAAAGTGGTTGTAATTTAAATAGGCAAATCATCCTTTAAATAATTTCATAATTTAGTTAAAAAATCATTAAAACAAAACCCAAATAAAAAAATTGATATTTAATATTAAATCTTAAATTAATTAAATTAATTATTATATAAAATATGATTAATTTAATTAAATTAAAATTTGATATAAAAAAATATAATAGAACATCGCATTGGGAGTTTTCATGAGATGCATTTCCAAGAACCTCCAATATCCCTGAACTCTCAATGTGCCGATTGCGATGAGTCAAAGATCATAAATTATTTGTTTTATTTTAAGTTTCAAACTCATTCATATGAGTGTAATGGGAGTATTAGCTTTAAGTTAGTGTTAATGGAATATTGAAGTGTTAGTGTTAGTTTAAATTATCATAATGTTAACGCTACGTTAGTTTTAAGTTAGTGTAGTGTTAGTATTAGGGTAGTGTTAGTTTAGTATTAAATATGTTAGTGGTAGGTTAGTTTTAAATTAGTTTTAATTTAATGTAGTGTTAGTTTAGTTTTAGTTTAATAATAAATTTAATGTTTAAATATTTAAATAATTAATTTTAATATTAATTAAATTAATTAATATGTAATATATGATTAATTTAATTAAATTGAAATTTCATTATTTAGATTAATAATTATATATTAGTCAGTTAAACTAAGATTAATCAATAATATTAATTTAAATAATTAATTTAGTTTATAATTAACAATTAAATAAAAATTAATTATTAGATAATTAGAGTTTAATTTAGCATTAGATTTTTAATTAAAATTCTGATTTTTTTTTTAGCCTAGCAACATAATTTTCAGATTTATATCAGATTTGACTTATCAACTTTGGAGGCTCATAGATTGAGTTTTATTTGGCCAAATGAGGCTTAGGATGGCTCATTGGAAAGAGAAAATCAAAGAGAACATTGATGAGGAGGTTTCATTAACAGATTTAGTAATTTATTGAGTAAAAAATCATGTAGAAAATCAAGCTCCGAATTTCCAAAACAAAATCAATTTTCTGAGTTTTATTTTCTTCATTTTCGTTTGCCCAGAGCTTCTTCTAATTGTGGATTCGCTTATCAATGATATCCTTGGCCAATTAAACCATTCCAGGCATCAATAGAGAGCTTATAATTTATTTTTAATTATTAATTCAAATAGAATTTGATTGGATTTGTTTTAATGCAAAAAATGATATTTTGATTTTATCGTTGCATCTTAATTCCTTTTGATTTCTTTTTGCAGGAAAAATAGTAGAAGGGATATGGAGAAAAAGATCTCAATCAATGAGAAGGCTCCAGCAATTAAAGATTGAAATTTTTTGAGCAATTAAAATTGGATTGAGCAGATTTTTCTTCAACAAGTTGTCCTCTCAAAATTATTTTGGAAATATTATAAATGGAAGATTGTAGAATGTGAAAAGGGGTTGATCTCCTCTGTAATTCCAGACTTCTAAAAGCATTTATGTAATAGGAATTTAGAGTTGTAGATGGGGAGGAGAGAAAATTTCAGATCTGAACATTATTGAGGGTTATTCTTTATATCTTGAATTATGTATGATGGGCAGAGTTTGCATTTTTGTAGCTCTAGTTTTGAAAGTAGAAATTCAAGTAATGTAAAGGACTATTAGAGACCAGGATCGGAGAAGCGGATTCAATTATTTGGTATTTTTGGCATTTCTGTATCAAATACCAGTTTCATTTTTATGTTAATAAAATGGTTGTTTCATTTTATTTATGTTTATGCATTTATTTTGATATGAATAATTTGTCCCAATATTGTTATGTATCTCTGCTCTTATGAATTAAACTCTAATTTCTGAGTAACTATTTACTCAGAAATCTGTCTTATAAAACTAATTTATTAAATAATAATGTGTTACAAATTTCTTCCACATATTATTGTTTAATTATTGGTTTGACTGATTTGACAATCAATATTATTTTAGTGAATTTCTTCCGGAGTGTTGTTGATTTATTATTTTAGTTAAATGGTCTCAATAGGATGTGTTTCAGTATTCACAAATGTCAGCTAATTGAATTTCTTCATTAGCTTGATATTAATTAAAAGCCAGACATATTTAAATTCTTATTATTTAATTATCTTGCTTTTAGTTGGGTTAGATTTATATCTACTTAATTAAGATAGGATCTAGATTGGTTTCTTTTGCTTGCATTATATAATAAGTTTGCATTTAGATTAAGTTCTACATTCTTTTAAGTCATCTTTTCAAAGAAGCAAAATCTTAGTTGTGGTTTGGCTGAACCCAAATCAGCTTAAGGGTCATTCTTTTACCCGATTAGCAAGAATAAGTGATCTGATATCCCTGTCTATTGGTAGTTAAAGATACATCATAAACCAATCGCAATAGAGAAAAGGTAACTGGATCTAGTTAAACCAGTTGGAGCCACTATCATAAACATAAAATGAGTTGTATTAAGGTCCGGATCGGGTGGTTATCCCCCAATGTTGTCGCAACGATTTTTGAGGCTTCAACATTTTTGGAGCTCGAAGGAGCGCTGAGACTTGTTTTAATTTTGAGTCTTTGAATTCTAACATTTCATTTTTATTACAATGGCTCCTTTAAAACTTCTAATTTGGAGTTGTATTTCTGGACAAGCAGCTCCCAATACTCCACTAGAAATAGTAAGACTCTTGTCTCAGGTAAAGTTTAATGGTAAGATGAAAACTTCTGCTTTTGATCATACTTTACATTTAATTCAAAATGTTTCAAATTATGATTTTCATGAAATTGATGAAGGTATTTTATGCAGGATTTTTACCCTTACATTCTTGGCAAAAGCCAGAAACTGGTGTAAATCACTTCCAGTTGCTTCAATCCATACTTGGGAACAATTTATTACAATATTCCTTTGTAAATTTGATGGATATATCTACGAACATGTATGTGATGATTTGAAGATCTACAAAGGTTTGAAGGTGAGTCTTTAATTTATTTTACTATCAGGGTTCGTTTAAATTATTTAAAAGTAAAAACTGAAGACAAACCTTCGAAAAATGAATTATTATATTGGTTTGAACATATTTTCTCTCTTCCTTCCATTCAAAACCCATGTGAAATTATTTCAAACTTTGATCAATTTCCTCCAAATTTCACAAATCAACTTCAAGAAAATATTAGCAACAATATTGAAGAAGACACCGCTTTAAAATCTGAAAACCATTATGCATTAGAATCAGAAAATCGGATCATAATCTGGAAAATACCAGCAACGATTAAAGTTTCCAATAATAAGCAATCTGTCGTACAAATTTCTAAACTCTTTCATGATGAACAAATTCCAAATTCATATCAACAAAGCAACATTCTTCAAGAAAGCATAAGTAGCCAAGAAAATGATTTTAAATCTGAAAATTGCAATGAAAAAAATACACCAGAGTCCTCAAATAGAGATATTTTCAAATGCATTGTTTCAGATTCATATTTTTCTCTTTATCCTGATAATTTTTCTAATAGAAATTTAACCTCTTTTCACATTAAAGATATTTCAGAAAATAGACAGGGTGATGAATTGCCAATTAGTTTTTATCAGGATAGAAAATTAATTAATGATCATTCTTCTAGCATTAATGAACATGGGCTAAATATTCCTTCTTGTTTTGATACATTGAATAAAATCAAAGAGAATTCCAATGAATGCCTTGAGATCATTTATGATAACTACTTTGACATTGAGGATATTAGTGTGTCTTCTTTATAATTGAATCCTCATGATCAAAGTCTAATCACATGTGAAAATGAAGAACAATCTAATTTAGAAATTGTTCGAAATAGTTCTCATTTTGAAATAAATAATCATACTTATGATTTCAGCATTCAAGAAATCATTCGAATCTATGATTTATATGATGATCAAGATCGCATTCTTATTCAGAGTCATACCCTTCTCTCTAATTCACAAATGGGTATCAACAATCATTCTAATTACATTATTTTTCCTAATTCTTGTGAAGATGAAATTGCTTTAAATCAGTCCCAATTGTGTTGTAACAATAATTGTAACACTAGTGTAAACTATGATTCAATTTTGTTATTATTTCAACATTTATTTTTAACTTCAGATTTATTTTCTGTTTTTCGTGTTAAAATTTTAGATACTTTATGCTGGCATATTAAGAAGCTTAATATTGAACACTCAATTGATGCATTGCCTCAATAGATAAATGAAGATTCAAATTATAAAAGTGAACATCAATAATTATTAAACTTTCAATTTCAATTGATGTTCATTCCTTATCAATCACTTCTTTCTTCTCAAAAGTAGTACTGACAAGCGAATGTATTTTTACAATATGGACAACAATCTAATTCAATTAATAATCTTCTGTTGGATTTATCGGACTCCCATCCATTTTTCATTGATCAATTTGAAAGACATTTGGAAAAATTTCCATCACAGAAGATCGTTAATAATTTAGCACTTAATCATAACACTAACAAAATCACACAGGCCATTGTTGCTAAAAGATCATTTCTATAACCTGGTCTGCCATCTTCTCTTTTAAACCTTTCCCATTCAATAATGGAAATCCATCCAGATTTTTATGATCCAATTGAAATTCAGTTGGAAAGGGCATTTCAAGAGAAGGTAATGGTGAATAATCTACTAATAATAAATATACATTATGCTTTCAGATTTAATTTTTGTAGTTTAATTATATTTGCATTTTTACTAATGTTTGACATGTACATACATGCAGGAATTAAAATGCTTACATGGCTTCATTGGAAGTATGGCTATACCTAGTCATGTTTCCTTCATTAATTTAGAAATAGGAATAGCTTAATTTTCTTTTCCGTTTGCATCTATTTCATTATTTTATATTTTCAATAAAATAAGTAATGAATCCAATTTCTTTTTGGCATCCATTTCAATTATAGAGAAGCAACCTAGATCATTTGAAAAGCTCTTGAATTATCTGATCATACTTATTTGTCAAGCCTTCAACTTTTTTGTTTTTCAAAATTCATAAGATTGATCATACATGAAGAAATTCCAATAATTTTCTATCACTTGACAATTTTTTTATTTACAAGTAATTCTAAGAACTCATTTTTACTACTCTAGTATTCCGATGTAATGTTGGAAAGGATGCAATCATTACTTAGCATTTTAGATTAAAATAAGAAAATGATGTTAAACTTATAGAAAAATTGGGAGAACTTGAAGCTTAAAAAAATGTAAAATTTACCGTAAATTTTCTTCCAGGTACGCATTTACAAGTTCATTTTCATCTGTTAATAGTGTTTTTTTCCTTAGTTTATTTTTGATTCTTGTTTTGTTTTATTTGCAGGTTTTCATTTGTTTTCAAAACTTGAAGTAAGCAGCAAACCTATTTCAAATTTGAAATAGGTTCAGAGAAATTTTATTTTGTGATTCATTAGAATTTGAGCATTCTTTAACTTTAATTTCATTCATTAGAAAACCCAATTGAAATTTAAAACAGTATCACAAGATTCATGTTAGAAACGTTTCAACTCGATTTTCATATTTCTGATGCAAGACCTCCGATGTGTTACTTAATTCAGTTTTTCATAAAATACCATATCGCATTTCGCATTTTGGAGGTTTTCAATTGAATATACTTCTATTATCTTCACTGATCTCTGATAATCAACTTTACCAATATTGTGATATACACATAGTTTGGGACCCGATATTAAATTTAAATCAAGTTCATAAGAAATATCGCGTCCGTTCAATCGCAATCGTGGTAGGGTCATAATTTTAAAAGCACCGATGTCTCGGACTTGATGCGATATTAAAATTTCATAATAGAATTATCGGGCTCATTCTCCATCGCATATCGGTGTATCATATTGTTACATCCTGCACTTAATTTTTCCGATCGCCGAGAGCTGTATCATTCATCGCATTTCACAAAAATATGAAAGAAAAAGTTTAACATGTCATTTTTAACTCTGATGCGATAAAATGAAACGCAAAATCACATATTGTATTGGAATA
Source organism: Pinus albicaulis (assembly GCA_034641835.2). NCBI lineage: Eukaryota > Viridiplantae > Streptophyta > Pinopsida > Pinales > Pinaceae > Pinus > Pinus albicaulis. The sequence goes on along the minus strand of CM076570.1, from coordinate 1,054,802,587 downwards.
AATTGAAAAATTTGTTTTTCATCGCAAAAGTTCTGATGCGATAGATCGGATCGCAAAAGCGCATTAAACATAAGGTTAATCCTTCCATTTGAAAAGTTCTGATCCGATAAAGTTCAAATCACAATCACAAAGTATTAAATTCATATCACAATTAGTTGAGAGTTAACTTTGAAAGACCTTTGATGTGATAAGTCTAATCGCAAATCGCAAATCAGGAGGAAAATTTAATACATCCTTGTGTGCTCATTTTAAAAGTTGCGACACGATAACTCATCACCAATTTCTCATCGCTATCACTTTTTGCTCCTCGCTCATCACTAATTATTATAAAAATCGCATCGCTGCTATCGCAAGAGTCATATTGGTATTTCCAATATGACTATTTTCCAATATTCCGATATGCCGATATCAATATCGCTCATCGCATTTTTGATGCTCATATTATAATTTCGAAAGTCACGTCATCCATTGCATTGCCAATATTGCAATCGCTTCATCGCATTTTTATTCATTGTCATGTCACTATTTCGAATCTGGGATGCACAATGTGCAATGTGCAAAGTACAAATCGCGAGATGCGGTGTGCGATGTGCAATGTACGACATGACTGTCCCCGATCCTAAATATAACATTTCCTTAATGGTATGATTGCTCCATCTCATCGTACATATTCTTTTCGCATGATCTCTTATCAGAAATTTTCTACTGCGATCCCCGATGCGATAAAATTCAACGCATGCAATACAAATCATCCGATAAGGCATTGTATTAATTTAAAGCAATCTTGGATAACCACTATGATACTAAAGCGATTGATGACAAATTTGCAGCATATTCAAATCATTTTGATTTCTCATATATTTCAGTTTTTAAATAATTCCATAATTAAATATGAAATTCAAGACCTCTCTATTTTAAATTTCATTATCTTAAATTTGGTCTTAACTCTGAAAAATTTATAAAAATAATGGAATTTGTATAAAAATTATAATATTTTGAGAACATTCATCACTACAAATTTTCAATCTCATTTCTGATACATTTGTTTTATTTTCAATTCCCTTGAACACAAAAAATTCTTTTTTTTTTTACATTTTACTGCTTGATTTAGTTTAAATGAAATAAATAATGATTTTGGGTTATAGGACTTTGGTTAGTTTGACTTCTTCATATTTTTAATGTTAACTAAAAGAAGACGTCAACTAGTATTGGAGAAACTGATACCTTCAGGTAAAATCAAATGCAATTATCCAATGGTAAGATTCATGTGCCCACTTTCATTAATTTCCATTTCATTACTTTAGTTTCAAATTTTTTTTAAAAATTATGTTGATATTTAAATCTGTTTTGCATCTCTTCATAAAATATTTCAATCATCTACCAAATCATATTTTGGAAGCCCTATGCTCTTTTCCTGGTTTTATTTCAAGAAACAACGATAGTTTTCGTTGAAACAACTACACTAGGAAGTTTCTGAACCTTTAATCTATTTCTTGAAAGCATTTCTTTTATTAGAAAATGATTAAAAGTAATGCTTTGAAACAAGAAAGTTGACATGAGACAGAAAGTTTTTGTTGTGGCTGAATTTCATCATCACTGCTATCTAAAGCCTAAAACATTTACAACCATGCAAAGTATAAGTTATCTGAATCTCAACATAAGAAGGAATGATTACATGATTATTTTCTTTTACTTCATTTTGTTGAGACATTAATATAAACATTTTTGTTAGAATTTGTGTTTCAAAATTAGGAGTTTCCTTTCCATTTTTAAATTTCTTCATTTTTTATTTTTGATTGCTAATTTCTTTTCCCACTTTAGCTTAAGAATTCTTTTCTTTTGGTTTTTAGTTTTGATTTTGGTGATTCTGTCATGATTTATATGAAAGGCCTTCTTATTACCTAATCTTGGTCGGCATACATAGGAAAAAATTGTTAATAATTTACTATTATCTTTTTCTTAAAAATTCTCCTAATAAAGTTTGTTTTTCTTATTATAAAGGTAGACATACTTAGGGAAGAGATTACAAAACAAGAGAATTTGATGAAGTATCATAAAATCTAAAAAAATTCTTTTTCATCAAATTTTTAATTATTTTGAGATTTCAATATTTTATTAATATCTTTCAAAATTCTATTATTAGTCAAGAAAATTTATTTTTAACCAAGTAAAGATACTTTACAACAAAGAACTTTTAGCTCTGAAATTGTCATTCTGAAATCTTAAGGAGTCAATGATTCTCCCTGTTCAAAAGAGTTTTATTTTTCTAGAGTGTAATCCAAAAATATATTTAAACTTAAAAGATAAGAGATCTCATTATGAGCCTGCTTACCATGATCATAGGGGAAAAATATGCTGACATTACCAACACTGCTAAACAAACTAGGGTAATTTCTTATGATTGCAAATAATTATAAGACAAGGGGTCTCATCACAAGCCAACTTGTTCAGTCCAATTATAACCAGTGAATGGCATTGTCAACTATCTGGCTATGAAACTAGGACAATGGCTTTTAAGAACTCAAAAAAAAAAAAAAACACGTATAAATGGATTTATCTCTAGATCAATAATTCTTAAATAGATGAGATTCTGAATCATTAATGATTAAAAGGTAACCCTGTCGAGACTATGGATGTTTGTTGGCAGCAGTGGCTCTACCTGTGACAAATGAGTACATTTTAAAAGCTAAGCTGTAAAGTGACCTCTACTTTATCTCTACAACTAATTAAGGATTGATATAGAGTTTTGAAATATTTTAATTTATGGGGAATTTTAAGAAAATTACAATAAGATAATTTTTGCATTTTATTCAGATTAATGAACCTAGTCAAGCATTCCAAAAATAATTTTCTCTTCTTTAATTATTTTTACTTTAATTTTAGGAAAATTCCATTCATATCAAACAAAGATAATTGGTTCTTCTCCCGTGTGTTGCTATTGTTGTGGTAAAACACAACCCCCCCATTTTTAACTTGTTCACTTCTAATAATGAGGACTCTTTTTATAAAATTATTGGCTAAACGTCTTTTAGGATTTTTCTTAAGTTAATTATCCTACGATTTTATTATTTTTTCATTTTCTTTAGATTCTTGTTTTGATTGATTTGTTACGATCGATTTTTTATAAGCTTTTCATTGATGCTTGTTTCACCTCATTTGATCAACTGGTTTGTAAATGGCACTTCTTTGAAGTCTGATCAATTATGTCGCCTGGGTTTAAAAATGCGTAAAATGTACAATATTCCATTTTTAAATTAAATTAGTTCAATAATGCATTTAGTTTGAATATTAATCCCTAGTTAGTTATTACTAATATTTTTCTTTTTTCTACTTATACAGCCAAATCACTAAGCATCGGGATTTTAGAAATGTACTCCAATTTTCAAATAAACTACTAATCTCGAAAATTCAAAATGACAAAGTGGCTATAGTTTAAATAGACATATCATCATTTAGATAATTTCATAATTTAATTAAAACATCATTAAAAAAAGAAAAAGAAAAGAAGATATTTAATATTAAATCTTAAATTAATTAAATTAATTATTATATAAAATATGATTAATTTAATTAAATTAAAATTTGATAATATATATATATATATATATATATATATATATATATATATATATAAATATAAAATAAAATATCCTGTTGGAATTTTTTTCATCGCATCGGGAATTTTCATGAAACGCATTTCCAAGAACCTCTGATATCCCTCAACTCCCGATGTGCCGATTGCGATAAGTCAAAGGCCATAAGTTATTAGTCCCTGCCGCCTGCAAAAAATAAAATAAAATAAAACTATAATAAAACATCGCATCGGGATTTTTTTTCATGGAGGAGAACTATGATATCTCTGACTCTCTCGATCTCTTAGATTCTGCGATAAGTCAAAGGTCATAAAGTTATTTGTTTTATTTTAAGTTTCAAACTCATTCGTATATGTGAGAGTATTAGCTTTTAAGTTAGTGTTAATAGAATATTTAAGTGTTAGTTTAAGTTAGCATTTTAAGTTAGCATAGTGTTAAAGGCTACGTTAGTTTTAAGTTAGTGTAGTGTTAGTATTAGGGTAGTGTTAGTTTCAGTTGTTAATGCTTCTTAGCTTGATGAAGGAGGCCTCCTGAAACATCTTTCCTGATCCTAGTTGGAAAGTGATCACCTAAACTAGGTGGGGACCACACATGTGATTTTGTCGAAAAGTCTATTTTTAGACTATGTCTATTTTTAGACATACGGAGCATGATTCGGGGATTCCAGTTGGAGATTCTTGAAGTATGCGACATGTTGGTAAAAATAGATGAGACTCATATTTTTAGGTCACGGGCTATTTTTAGACTGCCTCTCCTAAAAATATGGAAGTCAAATATTATTTACCCTTAATAATATTTAGACTATAAACAACAGTTTACTCTCTTGGAGCACTTCAGTTCAAGTCATGGAGGTGGCTCATGCATCTGACAGAGGAATCACGTGGTTCCTAGGGTTTGATGGCATCTTGCATGTTAGACTTCAGTTAGACTCATGTGGCAGAGTTTTGGTGGAGTTGATTGAGGAGTTAATGGAGGTGGTGTTCTGGTTAACTAGTTGAACTAGTTGTATTTAGTTTAACTAGCTAATACACTAGAGATGAGTTGTGTGAATTAAATATTATTTAATTCACTAATTATTAACTCATTATTCAACTAAAGAACACATCAATTTAACTCAGTGCATGGACAGTTCAGTGGCGACAAGTGAAAGAGGTAGATGAAAGGGTTGAGATAGCTATCAGTTGTGACATTAGTTGTGCATGAGATTTGAACCACACTTGGAGGAAATTGCCAATGAGAATTGCGCAGTTGGAGCTAGTGAGATTCGAACTTGGATCTCTCATTAGACCAGCCTTGATTGTGCAATAGAGGCAGGCAATTAGTGGATGAGTTTTGAACCTTTGACTTGTTCAAAACCAATGAGTTACGGGACTGACTTTGGGAGATAGTCAAAATACTTGTGAGAGTTTGTACTATCTTATCTCTTGCATGTTCTCTCATTTATAATATACATAATTTGAGTTTTATTTATAAGCTTTCTCCCATACATGTTTGTGTTAATGTGTGTGATGATTTATTGCTAATAAACATATTCTTTAAGCATGTAATAATTAATTGTAAGAAGAAGGTTATGTGTTATGCATGCAATTGAAATTGATGTATGATAGGGTTAATCTTCATTGAATAAGTGATTGTAGCTAATTTCATCACAAGTGTTAGTTTAGTATTAAATAAG